>ML663006.1:15998652-16218323 GCA_007570785.1 Antilocapra americana | reverse complement strand
GCTTCATTGGCTATTATTTTCTCCCATTCTGAAGGCTGTCTTTTCACCTTGCTTATAGTTTCCTTTGTTGTGCAGAAGCTTTTAATTTTAATTAGGTCCCATTTGTTTATCTGTGCTTTTATTTCCGATATTCTGGGAGGTGGGTCATAGAGGATCCCGCTTTGGTTTATGTCAGAGAGTGTTTTGCCTATGTTATCCTCTAGGAGTTTTATAGTTTCTGGTCTTATGATTAGATCTTTGATCCATTTTGAGTTTATTTTTGTGTATGGTGTTAGAAAGTGTTCTAGTTTCATTCTTTTACAAATGGCTGTCCAGTTTTCCCAGCACCACTTGTTAAAGAGATTTTCTTTTCTCCATTATATATTCATGCCTCCTTTGTCAAAGGTAAGGTGTCCATAGATGCGTGGATTTATCTCTGTGTGAATCTAATCCCGCCACTGAGCTGACAGGAGACGGAGCTCAGGCTATGGTAATGTGAGCATGTGAGTGATGGGGAGTGGCTGTAGATACAGAAGAAGCTTCCCTGCTCAGTTGCCAGTCTCCTCCTGCTGGGCAGCCTGGTTCCTAACAGCCCCAGGGACTCCTGTTCTAGATGGAGATGGTGATTACACAACACTAAAAATGCATGAAATGCCACTGAATTGTTCAATTCCGAATGGTTAATTATATGCTGTTTGAATATCATCTCCATTGAAAAAAAAAATTAGGAATAAATTGGAAACCAAACTGCCGACTCTATGAACAGCCAGGGAACCAACCACATAGCTCCAGGGGGTTGGAGCAGCTCAGGCTGGGGATGTGGAGGGCCTCTGCAGAGGGACTTGGAGGCATGGGGGGGAAGCAGGCTGCAGAGGGTAGGCCCCCCAGGCACACATTAACCTCAGAGACATTCTCCTCTGAAGCAAAAAAGGGCTTGGTTGTTCTCCAGAGAAAAGTGCTGTTTAAAATCTATTTTCCACTCAGTAATAAAGAGAAATTTGCTACCAAGCCCTAAAGAGACACGGAGGACCCTCAGGTGTGTATTAGGAAGGGGAAAGGTCATCTGAAAGACCACACAGTGCACGATTCAGCCCCGGGATGCTCTGGAAAAGGCACGGCCATGGAGACAGTAAAGGGATGGGGTGGGCGGTGCCAGGGGTCGGGGGTGAACAGGCAGAGCGCAGAGGGTTTTCCAGGCAGTGAGATGACCCTGTATGATCCTCAACTACAGGTCCTCAAACACATCATACATTTGTCCAAACCCACAGCAGGTACAACACCAAGACTGAACCGTCACGACACAGTGGGCTTCAGTTTACAGTAATGTGTCAGTGTCAGCTGATGGGTTGCAACAAATGCATCCAACTAAGAAGTTCATGATGGAGGCGGAGGTGGGCGGGGGCAAGGATGGGCATTCTCTGTGCATCCTACAAAATTTTGTATTTGTTTACAATACAAGAAAATCACGTCTATTCATGATTTTTCTTACCATCACGTCATTTTGCCCCTACTACCGTTTATTTATATATTTGGCCATGTCAGTTCTCATCGAGCCATGTGGAATCTTTTTTTTTCTTTGTGGCGTGAGGGCTTCTTTCCAGTTGTGTCTCGTGGACTCCAGAGCTCATGAGTTTATTTGCTCCACTGCCTGTGGGATCTTGGCTTCTCAGTTTTAAAGAGCCTGCCTGCTAATGCATGAGACATGAGACACGGGTTTGATCCCTGAGTTGGGAAGATCCCCTGGAGGAGGGCATGGCAACCCACTCCAGTGTTCTTGCCTGGAGAATCCCATGGACAGAGGAGTGGGCTGCAGTCCACGGGGTCGCAAAGAGTCAGACGTGACTGAAGTGACTGAGCACACAGTGCACACGTGTGGGATCATAATTCCCTGGCCAGGGATCGAACCCACACCCCCTGCATTGCAAGGTGGATTCTTAACCACTGGACAGCCAGGGAAGCCCTTGTCTATTCATTTTTGAAAATCCATGTTGATGGAGAAGGATTGGAAGGCAGGAGGGAGGGGAGAAGGAGCCTCGTGAGCAGGCACCGATGCCCTCTGGCGCCAACAGGCCGAGCGATGGCCAGCGCTGGGCGTCTGCTGCTGCTACTGCTTTGCTTGCTACCCATGGCCCCGGTGCTGACAACAAAGAAGTACCACCAGCTGTCCTATAAGGTAAGCGCCACGTCCCTGTCTCTGTAGCGCCCAGGGCTAACTCTTGCCAGACCCACCCCGGGGCTCCCAGTCTCCCAGGCCCCATTCCTGCCAAGGGCTCTGTGCTTCTTCTCCTGCCCCACCCCCACTTCATGAATGCATCTGCCTCCCAAGGCTCTCAGGTCCCCAGGATGACTGACTCCTGGTGTACACCCAGAACCTCGATGCCGAGTCCCAAGTCCGAGGACCCCACACAGGATTGGGGTGTGTGTGCAGAAGAGGCAGTTTGGGAGGAGGGGGGCAGTGGGTGGCCTGGCGGGGTGATGTGAGCAGCTCGTGTGAGTCGTGGAGCGACAGCAAAGACAACGCAGTCTGTCGGTCCTGGGGGCCGTGTGCCACCCTCCTGATCCCCATGTCCTGCCAGGTCCGAGGTGCCCCCTGTGCAGGGCACAGGAGGGAGGGCACCGCGCTGTGTGGCCGGTGCTTTCCAGATGCAGCTCCCTCCTCTGTCCCCTGCTCACCCGCTGGGCCTCTGGCCTCCAGTGCCTGAGCCCAGATGGCTTTTATCGCAGCCAAGAAGAGGTAAAGTTACTCATATCTAATAGTAAACCTGCAACAACCCGCAACGACTCTTTGCAGCCTCCAGTAATTTTGCATCTGTAAAGGAGTTTTGAGATGTTGAGAACCAAGTAGAGGGCCCCTCCTCGCAGGAGGTGGGCAGGCGGCAGGCCTAGGCTTCCGTTCCAACTCCTAGTTGGCTGTGTGACCCTGTTCAAGTCACTTACCCTCTCCGAACCGTGACATCTCACCTGTAAAATGTGAGAGCACGTGGAGGGGCCAGGTGAACTTCTTCCGCTCTCCAGCATCCTTCATCCTCTGGGCCTGGCTCCCTTAGCCTTCCGGAACAGTGTCGGGCAGGTGAGCTAAGTTTGCTGGGCTGGACAACAGCCTTGCAGGGACGCTGAGTCTGCGGGGGTGCACGTTAAGGAGCCCCAACTTTGCAGCGTATAGGAGAGCCCTGTCAGATGCACGGTGAGTGCCAGAGCGACTGCTGTGTCACCAACAGCCTGAACCCTCAGAAGTTCTGCACCGCCCGGACTGTATTCCAACAGTGCCTGACTTGGAAGAAGGTGTGTCCTGCCCGGGCGGGTGAAGGGTGGGGGGAAAGGGGCCGGGGCGGGCAGCCCCTGAAAGGAGGGCCAGGGGCCTGGCAGAAAGGACAGAAAGGACTGCTCTCCTTCTGCAGCCAAATGGGTATACCTGCAAGGACCACTTGGAGTGCCAGAGCAAATGCTGTGTCATCAACAACTATGGGATCCAGACGTACTGCACAGCCAAGACCATCTTCCTGCAGTGTGTGCCTTGGCGCAAGGTGAGGCCAGGGGCCACGGGGCTGGAGGGAGGCACCTGCCAGCTCTGACCTCTGACCTCTGTCCCCAGCCCAACTGGGAGTACTGCAACTACCACAGCGAGTGCCGCAGCAAGTGCTGCCTCCGGCTGAACGAGCTCAGCCCCAACCGCTGTGTCCCCCAGAGCGGCATCCTGCTCCAGTGCCTGCCCTGGGTGAGTCCTGGAACCCAGCCCAGCCCCACCTCTGGGGCTCAGTCCCGCGACCGGCCTGAGGGCAGGTGGGCAGTGACCTGGAAGGCGGTGCGTCCACGTGTGTGGGTGGGCGTCCCCTCCAGGAGAGGCTGCCAGTTGCCTCTGCCAGTTGGCCTCCTGTTGCTGCATCCTGCAGCAGGAGCACGGCTGAGGCACCAGAAGAGGACACAGGTTGTGGGCAGTGGGTTCTCAGGTCCACCAGGGTGGTAGCAGGGCAGCGCGTGGACACCTGGTGAAGGGCCAGCATGGTGGGAGGTGGTGGGCCCACAAGATCCGGCAGCACCGGAGCCTAACTCCTGTGGGGCTGGAGCCCGAAGGAGAAGGCCCCCTCTCAGGAGTTTCCTCTCCTTCCCACCCTCCCATCGCCACTGGATACTTTCACTGGCTGAACTGGAAATCCAGAAGGAAACGGTTCAGGGAGGCAACCCACAGAGGTCAGCCCCCAGAACACAGAACCTGAAGACAGAGAGGGGTGGGGGCATGGTGATGAGGTTGGAGAGGATGCTCTGGTGTCTGAGCTCGGATGCCAGGCTCCAGGGCTTCAGTCTGATTATAAAGGTGTGTCTGAGCCCAGAGGTTGAGAACCAGACCTTTCTGAGCATCCTCATCTGCGGGCCATGGTCCGTCAGCACCCAGAACAGTGGGTGCAGCAGGTGCCACAACAATGAGTCGAAGTGAAGCAGGCGACACCATCAGTGGCTTCGCCCAGAGGTGCGGGCTATCAGTGCCGAGGAGAGGGTCTGGCCATTATCCAACTGGCCCTGAAGGCCAACTCCTTCCTGCCTTGCGGGCTGTGTATCCCTGTGTGTCTCCTAATTGTGCTGTGCCTTCTAGTGACGTGGGCCCAGTCTGTGCCCTGGAGACCACCCTACACCCTGAGCCCTGTGTGTGTTCATGGGACCATGAAGACCTGCAGGTATTACACGTCTAACCATGAATTCCCAAGACCATCCATGTCTGTGCAAGCCAGGGGCAGCTCCTGGAACCTCAAGGTGATGACTGAGCATGAATAAACCTCCTGACTGAGTAAGCATGTTTCTGTGGGTGTGGAGACCCGGGTGTCAGCTCAGTGCTATCTTGAGGAGCCCCCTTAGCCAGAGACCAAGTCTCCCCAGAGGAAAGGGCAGGTGTAGACGCGCCCCGCCCCTGCAGGCACATGACTGTGACTTGTCATCACAGGTAAAAGGTTGGAAGGCTCCCCTGACCTTGCGGATGGTGCAGGGACGGCCCTGGAGCCCGCTGAAGACCCCTGGGGAGAGGGGTCACCCGCTGGTCCTTCCTCCTGCTCCCTTGGCCTTCAGGGTCCCTACTTTCCCCAGGAGCTGAAGTCCTAGCTGATCTAGAAACTGTTCCCTCTGGTGGCTTCTAGAGGTAAACACCATAGCTGGCTCCTCTGCTTCCAGAGTGACAGAAATTTTACTGTCACCTTCCTCTGTGTCCTCACCCATCTTGCAGATACCAGGCTGCTTTTTTGGGCTCTGTTAAAAAAATTCCCCTCCCTCTGCCTCCTTACCTTCTCCTCTCCCTCTCCTTCCCCCCACCTCTCCCTCTACTCCCCATCCTCTTCCCTCCTCTCCCTACCTCTCCCCTTCCTCTCCCTCCTCTCTCCCTACACCCTCCCTTCCCCTCTTGTCTTCCTTCCCCTCTTCTGGCCTGGAGCTGACTATGATAGTCCTTTCAGAGAAAGTCATGAGACACCATTCAGTTCAGTTCAATTCAGTCGCTCAGTTGTGTCCGACTCTTTGTGATCCCATGGGCTGCAGCATGCCAGGCCTCCCTGTCCAACTCCTGAAGTTTACTCAGAATCATGTCCATTGAGTTGGTGATGCCATCCAACCATCTCATCCTCCATCATCCCCTTCTCCTCCTGGCTTCAATCTTTCCCAATATTGAAAGTGAGTCTTTTCAAGTGAGTCAGTTCTTCACATCAGGTGGCCAAAGTATTGGAGTTTCAGCTTCAGTATCAGTCCTTCCAATGAATATTCAGGACTGATTTCCTTTAGGATGGACTGGTTGGATCTCCTTGCAGTCCAAGGGACTCTCAAGGGTCTTCTACTCTAATAATGAGAACAAGCCAGTTAAGCCACACACACACAAAGAATAGACTTAAATGTAAAACATAACATTATAAAGCAGAATATTTAGAAGAAAAATAGAAGAATATTTTCATGATCTTGGATTAGACAAAGATATCTTAGCCATGGCCACATACCACTGATAACAGAAAAAGTAGATAAACTGGATTTCATTAAAATTAAAAACTTTTGTTCCATGATAGACACTGTTAAGTTAATGAAAAGACAAGCCATGGATGAGAAGAAATGACATATCTGACAAAGGAATTGGATCCAGACTAGGGGACTTTGCTGGTGGTCCAGTGGCTGGGACTCTACACTCCCAATGCAGGGGCCCGGGGTTCAACCTCTGGTCAAGGAACTGGAGTCCACATGTCACAACTAAGAGTTCGAATTCGACAACCAGAGATTCCATGTGCTGCAACGAAGATGGAAGAGCCTGTGTACCTCAACTCAAGACCTGGTGCAGCCAAATAAAGAAATAAACATTAAAAAAAAAGAAAAGACAAACGATTTGAATAGGCATTCCACCAAGACAATATACAGATGGCCCAGAAGCATGGGGAAAGCACGTCCACCTACCATGAGCCCTGAGGGAAGCACAGAGCAGGCTGAGGTCTAGCCTGAGATTAGCGGGACCACAGACTGGGAGGCTGAGAGCCTCGGGCACCTGCTGTGAACCTAACCCAGGCGGCCTCATGAGCAGCAGGTGGCAGCCGGGCACACACTCACCCAGGTGTACCAAGAACTTCTGTCCCACAGAAATCTGCTCAGATTTACCCATCATCTCTGGACAGATGACACGGTGCATCCTGAGCAGGGGGCTGAGCTACCCGAGGAGGAGCGGCCTCAGAGACCACATCTGCTGGGTCCCTTCCAAGTGATTATCCAGAAAAGACTCAACTGGGCCAAGTCAGCTGAGTGGCTGCGGGGCTGGGGCGGGGAAGGACTCACACAGCAGGGCTTCTGGGGGTGAGGAGATGCGAGGGGTCCTGGTTGTGGTGGGAGCAAATGGATCTGTGGCTTTTCTCACAGCTCATCCGTTTTGGGGGGTGATCTTTAATGTCATCATACCTGTGAGACTGACGTGAAACAAAGCCCTGGGAGCGCTAGTGGTTTGACTTTGTGTGGTAGGGAGGAGGACAGACCTGACGAAACAGGGAGCCACCACGAGCTGAGGACACTCCACTCCCACCACGCACCGAGGCTGGCCTCCTGGCCTGCCGGACTCTCAGGAAGATGGGCTAGGAGTGGACCACCCCGGGGTGGCACGGGGTCGCCTGTGGGCCGAGGTTCACTGCAGGGCGCCCTCCTCCCCCCAGAAGTCCTTTGGAGGTAAGATGAGTCTGCAGAAGGCCAGAGAGGCCTTCAGGCTCCACCCCAGCTCCGGTCTCACCCCTCCCCTCTCCTCTTCCCACCCCATCCTCCCTCGTCCCTCCCCCTCCTGTCTCCCTCCTCTCCCCCTCTTCTCCCCTCCCCTCTCTCCCCACTTCCAAGGCCACCACTAGTCCACCTTCTGTCTTTGCGGATTTGCCTGCTCTAGACACTCTGAGTAGACAAACTCGCCCAATCCGTGGCCACAGTGGCTTCCTTCACTGAGCGTGATGCTCTCAAGGCTCATCCACATTGTGGCAGGACTTTGTTCCTTTTTGCTCCATTTGAGTTTGTACATGTGGTTTGTCCATCACCGGTGGGTGGACATTTGGGTTGTTTCCACTTTTACTATGAGTAAAGCTACTGTGCAGATTCCTATGCATGTTCTTTGTGGACACGGGTTTTTAATCCACTGGGCAGATTGAATCAGGAGTGGCATGCTGGCTCCTAGGATTGCTCCATGTTCCACCTTTTAGGAAACTTCCAGATGACTTTTCAGCACACCTGCGCCTTTTCACACTCCCAGGGCCTGTGCAAGGCCTCCAAACTGTCCACACCCTGGACAACGCCTGCTACCATCTGTCTTCTTGGTCCTAGCCAACCCAGGAGGGAGGAAGTGGATTCCAGAGTGACTGCAGTTCATTCTTTAAGAACAACATAGCTGGGGCTTCCCAGGTGGTCCAGTGGTTAGGACTTTACTTTCATTGCAGGGGACACTGGTTCAATCCCTGGTTGGAAAAACTAAGATCCTACAAGCCACGGGGGCAAAAATAAAAACAACAAAACCAGAAGGATCCCTAGCCTTAGCTCAGAATATTCTTGAGACACTCGAGTAGAGGCTGGAGCTTTGCTGTGACCAGGGTCCTCCCCACTGCCCAGGGAGCGGGGTGGGCTGGACTGTCCCCAGGTCCTGCCCCTCTGCCCTCTTCTGGGGCCGGTCTCCGCCCCAGAGCTTCGCGGCGCCCCCTACTCCCCGAACTCAGACGTCCGGGTCTCAGCGGGATCCCGGCCACGCTAGTTCCAACCCCTCCTCGTCTCCTCGGGCGTCGGGACCTCCCGGGGATCCGGACACTTCCCTGTTTTTCTCTCTGACGCACCCACAGCAGCCCCTGTAGGCGACTCGCCAGGGGAAGGAAGGTTCGGAGGAAGGTGTCTGCAGCTGCGCCGGCACCACCCGGGGCCGCCAGGGGGCGCTGTGGGCCGACAGCGGGCCAGGCTCCCGGGGAGCCGCCGGGGGCTGGCTCCTCTGAGGATGCGACAGACCCTGACGTTTTCCCTTTTCATCGGGAAAGCAGCAGTCCCGGCCTCGTTCAGGTTAACGCGGGGGGAGCACCTGCGTGCGAGGAGATTCCTGGCGGCCACCCCGGGGTCCTCGGGACCTGAGAGCCTCCCAGTGCAGCGTGATCCGGGGGCTGTTCCCCAGGAAAGGGCGGAGACCCGGTTCCTCTGCCTCCAGCAAAGCCCGGCCCCTGGAGGCTGGCGCTTCTCGGTGAACGTGCAGAACGTGGGGTCCGGGGCACGGCTGACAGAGCCTCATGGAGGGCGTGGACGCGGTCGTCTCTGTCCTGTTATAAGGACACCAGAACTGTGGGGTTAGCCCCACCCTATGACCTCATTTGACCTCAATCACCCGTTTAAAGGTTCCCTCTCCACATCCTCAAATCCTGAGGTCCTGGGGGGTCAGGGCTTCAACATCTGGATTTCAGTTCATTTAAGTCACTCAGTTGTGTCCGACTCTTTGTGACCCCATGGACTGCAGCATACCAGGCCTCCCTGTCCATCACCAACTCCCGGAGTTTACTCAAACTCGTGTCCATCAAGTTGGTGATGCCATCCAACCATCTCATCCTCTGTCATCCCCTTCTCCTCCAGCCCTCAATCTTTCCCAGCATCAGGGTCTTTTCAAGTGAGTCAGTTCTTCACATCAGGTGGCCAAAGTATTGGAATTTCAGCTTCAGCCTTAGTCCTTCCAATGAATGTTCAGGACTGATTTCCTTTAGGATGGACTGGTTGGATCTCCTTGCAATCCAAGGGACTCTCAAGAGTCTTTTCCAATGCCAGTTAAAAAGCATCAATTCTTCAGCGCTCAGCTTTCTTTCTAGTCCAACTCTCATATCCATACATGACTATTAGAAAAACCATAGCTTTGACTAGAAGGACCATCTGGATTTGGGGGGACAAAATTCAGCCCACGACACCCTCCAAGACATTCTGGAAACATGTTAGATGGGCGGAAAGAGCTGCCAGGCCCCAGGCCCTGGGGAGAGAAGGAGAGGAAGAGGATCACCCACGTGGGATTCCTCCTGTCTGTTCCCTTGAAGGTCGCCCACTCCCGCTGGTCTCCTCACCATCCTGGTGGCCCTGGTTTGGTGACAGAGAACTCCTGGGAGGAGGGACTCAAGGATGCACCTCCAGTCCAGGGCTGGGCAGAAGGGAGGAGGGGATCTGCAGGGGAGCTGGTGACAGGTGATCCAAGGACCACCTTCCACAGGGGCTCAAAGGTGTCACTCACTGGTGGTGGCCCTGCTCACAGCCCCGTCTCTGAGGCCCGACAGCTGGGTGACCAAGGGGCTTTGCTGGGGTGGATAGGACACAGCCCAGGACACCTCCCTGCAGGAGCTTGGGTGATTTCTTTGTTCAAAGCAAGTCACCCAAGGGTTCCTGTGTAGGGCAGGATAGGACGGCCTTCTCTGAGAAGTGAGAACAGCACACCTCCCCGTGAGGCGTTGTTGCCCCCCAAAGTTCACATGGAAAATGTGCCTGCCTGTGGTGTGAGGGCGTGGGGCAACAGTTTTCCTGGCTTCTTTCTCCCAAAACATATTTTTTGTGTGTGAGCCCACAGCTCTTTTGTTTGTTTATTTTTGGCTGTGCTGAGTCTTGGCTGCTGCCTGCGGGCTTTTCTCTAGATGCAGCAAGTGGGGGTTACTCTCCAGCTGTGGTGCGGGCTTCTCGTGGTGGCTTCTCTTGTTGCCGAGCACAGGCTCTAGAGCTCGTTCTCAGTAGCTGCGGACTCCTGGGCTTAGCTGCTCTGTGGCATGTGGAATCTCCCTGGACCAGGGATCAAACCCACATCTCTTGCATTGACAGGTGGATTCTTTACCACTGGACCACCAGGGAAGTCCTCCCCAAACTTTTTATTCTGTAGTCATGAAATGCAACTTTTTAAAATTTGTGGTAAAATAACACTTGACATAAAAATTTCCTTCTTAGCCATTTTAAGTGCACGGCTCAGGGCCTTAAGTACATTCACACTGAGAGATCAGCCCACCACCATCTCCACTTATCTTCCTAAATGGAAACTGGCCCCTCAAACTCTGGACATTTTTGCAGGTTTCCAGCATCAAGAAGGGCCAAGCCTGAGGCTCCCCTGCCTGTGAACCGTTGGCACCGGCACCATCTCTTAAAAAAGTGTGAGGGATGAAGCCACCCCCTCGGCGTGGGATCTGCCTGGTGGTCACTGCACAGCACAACCTCTTTCTGCACTAAGCAGCTCTGGTTTAAAGCTGCGTGGGTCCCCAAAACTAATTCTCCAGGATGTGGAGCCACGATGGGGGAGACGGTCAGGGGAGGGGTGCCCTGACTTCTGCTGTGTGGACAGGGACAAGCACGGGTGGGGTTGGTGGCCATCACTGGACAGATTGACCCCATGTGGTCTTCTGACAAACTCTGATCAGAAATAACAAAAGGTGTTAGTTCCCCAGGGGAGGGGTTTTAGATCGTCTCTAGGCTGTTAATCTCTGAGGTTCCCAGGCTTGGGGGCAACCACACCCCTGGAAGTACTTTGTGGCTTCAATAACATGGTGGAGAGAAAGCCGGTGCTTTGCGGTATTTATACCCTGAGTGATGAATGTGGCAATTAGAGCCTCCAGTCAGTGTGGGCCCTGTGGGAGGTTTGCTGGGGAGCAGGTGGGGGAGGCGAATGATACATCCCAGGGGGTGGGGTGAAGGGCGTGGGAGGGAGAGAAGACCCAGAGGTTTGGATTTTGCAAGCTATAATAAAATAGACAAAACTCTGAGAATCTGATCGACAAAAGGGGAAACACCAATGAGCCTGAGGAATGTGAAATATGACAGAGTCTCAGAGGAAAGACAGTTTGAAAGAAGGCCAGAAGTGTGTTGTGTGGACTCCACACTGAGATGCCCACGTTCCTCAGAGAGCAGATCCATTCCCAGGAAGATAAAATGAAATGTTAGTCGCTCAGTGGTGTCCTACTCTTTGCAACCCCATGGATTGTAGCCCTCTATGGAATTCTCTGTCCATGGAGTTCTCCAGGCAAGAATACTGGAGCAGATTGCCATTTCCTTCTCCAGAGGATCTTCCCAACCCAGGGATCGAACCCAAGTCTCCTGCATTGCAGGCAGATTCTTTACCATCTGAGCCACCAAGGAAAGCCCTCACAAAGGTAAAAATTGCTCAAACTGTCTCTAAAACCACAGAGTAATGCTGATGATCAGAAAATGTCAGTGTCCTGGCTGGGAGCAGGCATGCCAGGACCTCCTGCGGGGACAGATGTGGTCACAGACAAACATGACATCCTCAGAAAGATGTTGCCAAGGTTGCCAGGCAACATGTTAAATAGCCACAGAGGCACAGGAAACTGTGTCTCAACTTTTCCCTGTCAGGACTCAGGGAAGTAGAATAAAATTTGGTCACCAAAGAGCTGTTGGGTTAAAAGTAGTCAAGGGTGCAACTTACAAAATCATTTAAAAACTATGAGTGTTCGAACCTCCCCGGTGTGCAGTGGATAAGAATCTGCCTGCTCATGCAGGGGAGATGGGTTCGATCCCTGGTCTAGGAACATCCCACATACTGCGGAGTAACAAAGCCCAGTGTCACAACTATTGAGCCTGTGCTTTAGAGCCCAGGAGCCGAAACTATGGAGCCCACGTGTCACAAGTACTGATTGAAGCCCAAGAGTCTACAGCCTGTGCTCTGCAACGAGAAGCCACCACAAGGAGAAGCCTGCACACCAGAACCAAAGAGTAGCTTCCACTTGCCGCAACTACAGCAGCAAAGGAGACCCATTGCAATTTAAAAAAAAAAATCAATATAATAAAATACATTAAAATTGTATATTGAAAAAAAAAAAAAAACTAAGAGTGCCTGACTCAAGGCAATGATCGTCATGCAGGAGAGCAGCGGTTCGCGTGGTCAGACGTGGCCTTTTCACAAGAACGCAAGTGAGTCAACACAAAGGTGGTTCAGTGTTAGGACAGCTGCTTGGCTTGTGTGATGTGTGACATGAATGGACTCGAGGAGAAAATCCACAGTTGACTGTGTCTCATTTAATGATAATGAGACCTGTGTCTCATTTAAAAATTAGAAAGTGAGTTAACCAAGATGAAAGCCGGGCAACCGAACATCAAACTCCCCGCAGATGTACAGCATGTACCATGCTGAACGGCAGGCATCCTCTGGGGAAGCCCCAGCTCAGGGGCAGCCCAAGGGGTCAGTGAAAAGATGCTGAAGAACAGCCAGACTGTCCCTCCTTGGAGTTGACCTCCCAGTCTTCCTGGAGAGTAAGAGAATCAACGGAAAGACTGTTGGAACTGGTAGGAGGGTTCAGTCAGCACCTTAGCCCGGAGAGGTCAGGTTGTGCTGCTTTGGTGACAGCCTCAGGTCTCAGGGCTCTGGTGTGTGCCCCTCCACCAAGAGCCAGGCCCACAGAGCAGCCCCCTTGGGAGTAGTCCTGGTTCTGAGGCCCTGGGGGTGCCACAGCAGCAATTGGATGCCCCCTGCTCAGAAGCAGTTTATGGCCCTTCCATGGATGACCACTGACCAGGGTGAGTCCCACAGCCCTGCCCGCCCACAAAAGGCCAGTGGTACAGTCCTCCCACCTGGGTACCCTTGACCCGCACTGACGCCACAGGACGGGACCAGATACACGCAGGTAAGCGAACCAGGAGCTCTTCTGTACGGCTGTCATCACCAACGAGGGCATACAGCTTTACTAAAAGCCTAAGTGAAGGGAAGTCAAAGTCGCTCGGTCATGTCCAACTCTTTGCGACCCCATGGACTATACAGTCCATGGAATTCTCCAAGCCAGAATACTGGAGTGGGTAGCCTTTCCCTTCTCCAGGGGAATCTTCCCAACCCAGGGATTGAACCCAAGTCTCCTGCATTGCAGGTGAATTCTTTACCAGCTGAGCCACAAGGGAAGCCCACTGAAAGCTTAAGACACATAGGAATACACATAAGACACTGTGAGTCAGCTGAAGGGAATTAAAAACTTTACCAAGCGAGAGAAAAGGAAACAAATACATTAGCAAGAGATCTGTGATGGACCAGGAAGGATCAACATTGGAAAGGTGTCAGTTCCTCCCAAATTTATCTATAAATCCAATGCTATCCCAATATTAACGGTCAGAGTACAAAACTAGCAGAATGTGACAAGCTAACTCTAAAGTTCACATGGAGAAAAACTTTAAGACCAGTGGCGACAGCCTCCTCCCGAATCCTCCTTCCTGAGTCATAAGGGTGTCCTCCTGGACACCCCCTCTCTCTTGGTGTACACCCTCATTTTACTGCAGTTATCTCCTCCAGTGGCTCCTAAAGAGAAGATGCAGTGAATGAATGTATGTCTGAATCCTCGTGTGTCTGAAATGTCTTTTTGGCTGGTCTTTGGCTGGGATGTTTTAAAATCGCTACTTTAAGACGTCCCGCTCCACTTACCTTTCGTTTATTCCTCACCAAATTCTATTAGTTGGAGGATGGACATCTGGGAAGTTGTTCAGCTTTTCTCGTATTTTCAACACAACTCTCTTTTTGTTTTACTTTCTAGGGGATTTTACGGATTCTATCTTTTAATGCTTTTATTGAAACGTTTTATCTGACATTTAACTTCACAGACGTTTCCTGGAGTCGGCGCTCCAGAGTGGACTGTGGGCTCCTGGAGGCTGGGTGCTGCCTGACAGACCACAGTGCCTGTGGGCCACTATTGTAGGTTACGGTTATGTGCCAGCATGGAGGGCGCCCTCCAGTGGGCAGAATTCCACCAGTGCTTTTGCTCCATGAAAATCATGCCTTTTGGGATGACATCCCGTTAGAGAACGCGATCCCTTGAAAAGGAGGTCCCTTAGGGATGGCCTGCCCCAGGGCAGATACCAACCCTACCCTGTGGGTGATGTGCTGCCAGGGGCCCTCCTCTGAAGCCAGGCAAGAAGCACAGGCCTACTCCCCACATCCCTGCGGTTCAATGCAGACAGTCATTTGGCTTTAACGCAAATATTTAATCCCTTCATGTGATATCCCTGGACTCCCAAGTGGTCTCGGTCAACGGCAGACGCCGAATGACATCCATCTTCCAACGACACGGACGGCTGGGGCCCCAGAGCCCTGGGTGCTGAGCTGGCTAGGCCTCTGCTTCTCAGTGTCTGCTCCACGGGGACCCTGCAGTGCTGTGGGGTGTGGCCCAGGCGACCAGGCGGAGCTGCCCAGGGTGAGTGTGGTCACCAGCCTCCCGCGATCCCTCAGCAGAGCACGGTGACAAGTTGCTCCTGAAGCTCTGCTGTGGAGGCTACAGGAAAACCAAGCCGTGCAGGAGGAAGGCACTGCGGTCGGCTGGGGCTGGTCCCTGGGAACCAAACTCCTGTGGAGAAGGCCCTGGAGGGTGCTCCAGCCGCAACAGTGACCAGGAGCGTCTCCCTGGGGATGAAGGGCACCCCCAGCTCTCCATGGGGACACTGATGGGTTTAGGCTCCAGGCAGTTCTGAGCCAGGCTCCTCACCCTAGGAAGTCAATCCAATTGGGGTGCAAAGACAGGGCTACATTTCCAAACCATGCCAAGGTAGGGATACAGGCTGAGTGCTAAGCACAACCAGCTGAGGTCCCCACTGTGGGGCGGGCACTCCCATGCCTGAATCCTCCAGGTCAGGGCAGCAGCTCTGCCCCTGCGCCCCTCCTTCCTGAGATCTCCCCTCTCCAACAACGGTCACCTGCTCTGCTAGGGTAGCAGGGGGCAAGGCCAGCCCTCCCGAGGATGTGCAACCTGACCCCCAGTGCACAAAGAGTAACAACCCAGGGGACAAGTTTGGGGCAGGGGTAATGTGGCAGGTGACAGGATGGGGACTGTGGGACCAAAGCCGGTGAAGGCAAGATGGAGATACCAGCAAAGGTCAGAGGGAGGAGCCTTAGCAGTGGGAACCGCTTGGGGGAGCAAGCCCAGGGGAGGCAGGGCAGCCCTGGTGGGTGGGAGGCAGGGGTTGGCGGAAGGCACTGAGGGTGGGTACATGACCCCCACCTGCCACAAAGCCCCACAAAACACTCAACCACCTTTTCATCCAAAATCAAGGCTGTATTTACCTTCATTGGTTGACGTGAGAACAGACTGTTTAAGATAACCGGGGTCTACCGTGAAAACATGGGGTTGAAAATACAGAACGGAATAAAGCAAACAGCCAAGTTGGCCAAACCAAGGCTCCAACACTCAGGACACAGGTGTGGACGTCAGGAAACAAGGGATACTGATGAGAGGACACAGTGACATTCACTGGGTTGTGAAAGTAAGACTGAAACCGAAAGGAAATCATGCCAAAGCCTTGGCTGGTGGGAGAACATGAGACCGATGTCTTCTGACCGCCTCCGTGAAGAAACACAGGTTATTTCTTTTGTGATCAGCCTTGAGCCTCTTTACCTCCCAATCCCTACTCATCTGGGGTGGTTCCCCAGGCCGCTGCACAGCCAGCCCCAGGTGCAGGCATGTCCCAGGGCCGCTCCCCTGTCCCCCAGCGGCCTGGCCGCTCAAGCGCTTGCATAGTTGAAGGATGTTGCTGCCATTAAATGTCTGAGGGCAGTTCCAACTGACAGCGGGTGGGTTGTTGTGACCACCTTAAACAGAGAAATTTCCAGAAACTGTTTTTATAAAGTCTACCTAGGTTAAGAATTTAATAACATCATATATTTATATTAACAGACTATTTACAGTTTCATTTTTCTTTAAAAAAAAAAAAACCGAAAAAGAAACCCTTTTACACTTCTGCATAATAAGGCAAAAAAAGCTTTGTACATTATTATCTTAATATATATCTGTAACTTCGGTTCCAAGTACCAAGGGAGGGCCAGGGCCGGGCCTGAGTGGGGGCCTCACAGTGCATTGGACAAAATGACCGTTTTTTTTTTTTTTCTCCATAAATAAGACAAAAAAACCCCAGGGGCTCTGGAGACGGATCTGAGGCCATTAAATTGCAAAACCAAACTAAAAGTAAAAAAGCAAAAGTGTCTTTCGTTTCTCTTAAATGTCTAAAGAGCACAAAGTTGAAAAAAATACAAATCTATTAAAAATGCTTCTCACCTGTGGGAAAAAAGGTATAAACTTGTAATTTTTTTTTCCAGTAGCCTAATCTCAAGCTCAGAAAACAAAAGACCACCCCCAGAAAAGCTGTGTGTGACACCCCCGACGCTACGGGTGGAAAAGTGAGTGCCGCCACCCCAGGACCGATGGAACTGTGCTTAGGTTCTAGAAACGGACGTTTAGAAAAGTGGACAGCAGTGCGTTCCTGGAGGAGCCCCTGCACACGCAAGGGAGCGGCCCCGCGGCCACTACCGCGCCTCCACCTCCTGGGGGTTGCGGGACGGGGAGTAGTCGCGGGCCTCGCCCGGCGCGCGGGCCCCCAGCGGCGTAGTCCTGCTCCGCGGCTGCCCGGGGGGCGTGGGGGGCCCGCCTGCGGCCACCAGCGGCGGCGGCGCGCCGAGCGCGGCGGCGGCGGCGGGTGGGGTTCGCGCCAGGAGGCTGCTGTGCAGCGCGGCGGCGGCGGGCGCGAGGCGCGGATAGTGCAGGGCGCCCAGCGCCGGCAGCAGCGCCGCGCCGTCCAGGTGCGCGGCCCGGGCGCGCTCTAGCTCGTCGCGGCGCGCCTCCCGCAGGCGCTCGGGGCTGTAGTCGTGCGGTTCGCGATCCCGGTAGGGGCGCTCGGGCGGCTCGAGGAGGGCGGCGGGGCCTGGGCCTGGTGGGGCGCGGCGGGGCAGCTCCGGGCCGCGGTAGGCGTCGCGCGACGGCTCCCACGCAAAGGCCAGACGCTCGCGGCCCGCGGGGCCCGGGCCGGGCTGTGGGGGCGCGTCGCCGTCCTCCCCGCGCTCCTCCTTGACCTTCACGTCGCTCTGGGACCGCTCGGCCAGCGCCTCGTGCGGCTTCCCGGGCTCGCGGCCCAGGAGACCAGCCAGGCGCAGGCCTTCCCCCAAGGCCATCTTGCTGGGCTTGGGGCCGTCCTCCCTGGCCGGGGAGTGGCTCTCCTTGATGCGGAGCTCAGCTTCGCGTTCGGCGGGGATCCCTGGCCGGCCCGGATCGCCCTGGCCCCGGAGCAGGAGGCCACTGCCTGGGTGGCCCAGGGGAGCCGCTGGAGAGGCCCGGCTCAGCAGGCGTGTCTTTTCCAGGAGATCCCTGGGAGCGGCAATACAGACAGCCCCGCTCAACCTGACGGGACACCCTGCAGCGAGTTCCTCTGCCACCAAGTTCCCACCTCAATGTGGCACTGTCACTGCTGCAGTGACCTCAGGGTCCTTGTGTGTGTGGGTGTGTGTCCACTGAGCACCCTAGGTTCCTGCAGAATAATGCTAGTGGCACCCATCAACACACACATGGTGATCATAACCCACATACCCACAAGGGTACCCCCATTCCTGCCTCCCCCCTACAGGCAACTTTGGAGCACAACTCTGCAACAGAAGCACAGACTTCACCAGAACCAAGGCCACTGAGCCCCTGGGTCAGGAGACGCCCTTCAGTGCAGAACTTAGAGAAGTCCCACCCCACTGGGGGGATGGGGTTCTGAAACTCCCTTCTGGTGGGTGTGTGTGGCCTGGCTGGGGCTCACCAGAGTTCCACTCGCCCCATCCCAGTCCGGTTCTCACCCATGAGGCGCCACTCTGTACGTTTTAGCTTTTTGGCCCTGAAGCTAGGAGCAAGGTGGGCATGGCCTCCACCCTGATGAGGGGCTGGGACAGCAGCTAAGCTTGAGTGCATCAGGTGCCCAGGTCTGCCTCCAACCCTCACTGCTGCACCTGGCTACCCTTACTGTACTTGCAGCCCGCCCTCTTAACCCTGATGTCCCCGTGGGGGGCTGCAGTTCCCTGGGCTCCTGACCCTCTACGGTGACAGTGATGGCTGTAGGATGTGACCAGGCCCTGGAATGCTCCCCGGCACCCTTGCTGGGGCCTGTTGCCAATGTGCTCTCAGGCTCTGCCCAACACCTACCTTGAAGGAATGCCCGGACCTGGCCAGAAGGGCTGGCCAGGGAGCCTACCCCTGCTCCTGTCTGCATGGCTGGCTCATGACTCCTCCAGAACCCTCAAGTCCCGGACTCTGATGCTCCCCTGTTCATGCAGGCTCCCTCCTGCCCTGCCCTGGCTTACCTCTACTGCCCGTGGGGCGAGGGGTGGGAACACACAACCTCAGCCCCCATCCTCCAGCCCAGGGGGCTCCCCACAGGTGCACCTCCCAGACCTGGCACCCCCTGGTAGTTCAGCGGCCCCCCTCCAGCTCTGCTCTGCAGATCTGAGCTCCCTCCAGACCCCACCATGGTCCAGAAACCCATCATCCCTGATAGGGCCTTGGAGGAAGTAACCCTAGTCCTGGATGGTACCTGCCCAGATCGTGCCCCAGCAAGAGTCTTCTGTGTGAACAAGGTGGAGTGTGTGTGGACTTGGGGGTTCCCTTCCCCTGGTCTTTCGTGCCCCAAGGATGCAGTCTTTGCATCCTACCCCAGGAGAGTTCAGTTTGCCCCCTCAGGTTCAGCAGAGGTGGCTGGGAGCTGCAGGTGCTGAGTGGGGGTGGGGGCCAGGGAGCTGGCAGAATGGGCAAGTGGAGGGGCCCCTACTCACCGGTCCCGCTCCTCCTTGCCCTTGTCCAGCTCTCGGTCATGGTTGGTCAGGGCTGAGACCCGCTCGGCGTCTACGGGCTTGGGCCACGGGGGTGGTGTGGGGAAGGAGGGTGGCGCTCGGTGCAGCCGGTTCCAGGCCTCGTGGGGGCTGGGCAGGCCGTGCAGTGTGGGGCCCTCCTTGGGGGCAAAGATGCCGCCGCCGCCAGGAGCTGGGGGTGGGGGTGGCAGCAGAGGGTGAGGCCGGGGTGCCAGTGAGGAGCACACACAGGGAGATGCCCAACCTCAGGCCCATGTGTGCCCCGAGGAGACGAGGAGCAAGTCAGCCCGGTGTCACTATAGCCCTGATGCACGCCTATGCCCATGGGAGGAGAGAGCAGGTGGCAGGGTCACTCACTCAGTGCGTGGCTGCCAAGGCCTCCGAAGGCGTTGCTGCCCAGGCTCCCCAGGCCCCCGAAAGTGCTTGATCTGCTGAAAGGGTCTGTGGGGGCAACAAGCACTCAGGGATTTGTGTGTGTACTGGGCCCTCCCCCACCCCGGGGCTCCAGAACCTGGCAGGTCCCACCAGCACAATCGAGGGTGCCTTGGTTCTTGGGGGTCAGCACAGGCCAGCCAAACTACACAGACCTCAGAGGACACCTACCTGTCAAGTGACCAGTGGGCAGGAAGCTGCCAGGATGCGCTGAGGGTCCGAAGGGGTTGGTGGCAGGGTGGGTGGCACCTGGAGAGGGGGGAGGCTGTTGGAGGCCCGGGTGACCTGGGGCCCCGTCTGTGCCTCCTTCCCAGGGTGGCTGCTCCACCTCCCTTTCCAAGCTCAGACCAGCTGGGAGGTAGGCTTTCATCTCCCTGAGTCTGGAGGACCACAATGTGGGGGAGCAGGGAGGGAGGTGCTGATAGTAGTGAAGCCCCCAGAGGAAACAGGGCAGAGAAAAGGCCTGAGGTTGAGCCTTGAGGGACTGCTCCCGCAGCCAGCTACCCTCTGAGGTCCCAACTAGAGCTAACAAACAATCCTAGTCATGTGACAGTGGGTGCAGATGGACAATGGCCCAAAGATGGCAGCCCCTCTGGTGGTGTCCCCTGGCTGTAGGGCATAGCCCACAAGCATCAGTGCGGCATCAGCCCTGCTCCTCTGATGCCCCCCAGAACCGAATCTGGAGGGCAGCCGAGTGGGCCCGGTCCCGAGAAGGGGCTACTGGGTCAAGGGCTGACCCTGCTGCTTAGGGTGTCCCACCTTCTGTCTAGAGGTGAATTTCTGGTGAGACCTGTGGCAGGGGCACCCCCTCCTGTCTCTCCAGCTCCCTCCACCTGTGGGGACCCCAACAATGGAGTGCTCCTGTCTGCCTGCCATGGGTGTCATAGGCGGGCTCTTCCACCCAAACACAGGTTTAGTTCTCAGAGAGCTTCCACCTAGAAACGTGATCTCATTTCTAAGTGACTTTATGAAGAAATCACACCAGAAGTTAGGAAACAGCTGGTTCCAGTGCTGAAGAGGATGCTATGAGAGCACGTGGAGGGCAGTCAGGGAAACGCGCTGCCTTAAAAAGCTACACCCTGAGAAAAGGCCAACGAGCTGATACTCCCTGGGGAAGAGGATGGCAACGTGCACACAGACGGAAGACACACACGCGCCAGATGGGGGGCGCCCAGGTGTCAGGTGGGGACAGCAGGGCCCTGGTCGAGGTGGCGCATGTGCTGGGGCAAGTGGACCCATGGCAGGACGAGGCCATGGGTGGAGGGAAGCATAGAGGGGCCCAGGCCACAGTCTGTAGCCTAACGCCTAAGAAGTCTGCTGGCTGCCAGGGCTGAGGCACAGCGGGGAGGCACTCTGCTTTCTGAGGGACCCTGACACCTGGGAGACGCCTCTGCCCTGGCTGGGGACTGGAGGCCCTGAGGGTGGCGGAGTGGGGGCTGGGAAGAGCTGCCCAGCTCACAGCCCAGCCAGCACGATCCCATCACATCGGTGTGCTAATGGGTTGTCTGCACGGACCGATAGTGGGTGGGGGTGAGCGAGCCTGAGCTTGTGCCAGGGTATGACCGGGGTGGATGTGAGGCGTGGTCAGGGAAGGTTCTCTGAGGAGGTGACATCCTTCAAGGGCCTGGCAGCTGCGGAGGAGGTGGCAGCAGCCCTGTGGGCTCCAGACTGTCAGCCTGAGGCCTGCTGCCTCGCTGCCCTGGGCCGGCGTCCGGGAGCTCGGGTTGCAGGCTTCTCACCTTCCTCTGGTGAGAATGTCTCACTCACATGTGCTCAGATTGTGTAGTGTGGTTTGCGCTGAGCACCCACTTTCCTTTCGGGAGTCTAGGTTTTGGTCTGGACACACACAGGTGCCTACATGACTGGCCCTCAGTAAGAGGCCGGGGTGCTGGGTCCCCAAAGCTTTCCTGGGAGACAGCCTCTCACCTTGTTGTCAGAGCTACCTTCTAGGAATAAAGTGCGTCCTGGGGTTCCTTGGGCAGTGCTCAGGAGACACCCGACTCCCACCCTCCCCCACTTCCTTGCCGACAGATCTGTGTCCCCTGGCTGCAACGCATACAGCTGGTGTGTGTGGGGGGGTGGTGAGACGTGGGCTGAGTCCTGGGAGCGCTGCAAGCCTGGGGGTGGCTCTAGGGACCCCAAAACAGTGAGGCTGTGGTGTGGCTGCTGGCGGAGCTGAGCACGGAATAGAGCAGTTTCCCACCATTCGGACAACAGCCGAACCCTTTCTGGGAGGGAAGCCCCAGAGAGGGCGTCCTAGGCCAGAGCATGGGCAGGGTCAGGTCAGCTGTGGAGATACCTCCGGGGGGCGGGAGGAAAAGCCTGAGGAGGGCAGGACTGCCAGACCCCACCTGCTATGGCTGGAGAAACAAAAGCACCGCCCAAGCCGCCGGAGCCCTCCTGCGCCCACACCAGCCAGAGGAGAAAGGCGAGAACGCGTCTGCCGGGCCATCCCCGGGCCTGCACGGTGGCCGGGGCCACGAGCTCCCCTGGGCCAGGCTGCCTTACCCGAGCTGGAGAAGAGGGGCCGGGCCAAGTCCTGTGGGTAGTGGAATCCGGCGAACACGCCCGGGGCAGGGGGTCTGCTGAACAAGTCCAGCTTGGTGCCCACGTCCAGCTTGTGGGGCTCCAGCTGCATCTGCCGGGACAGAGCGTGTATAGGGGCCGGAGGCCAGGCCTCTGTCCTGCTCGCCACCAGGCTGCCGATGAGCTGGACAACAAGGTGTGATGCCCCCTGCTCCGCTGGCCTCGCTCAGTGGGCGGAGAGACAGGTAAGAGTCATCCTGACCATGTGTCAGCGATGCGGGGAAACCGAAACGTCGTCACGTGTGGTCGATATAGGAGGTTCCCGATTGCGGCGTTTGGCTCCTGTTTATATGGTCTTTGAAAGCTGATGTTTTACATTTAAAACTCATCTCCATTTGGATGCTACATTTTCATTAGAAATACTGTTTAGATTTTGTAGAGTTGAGTTGGAAATGTACATGCGCATACCCAAGTCTTTCCGGTTTTCAAATGACTAAATTTACCATGAGTATTAAAATTTAAATGTATTAGGGTTAGGGTTAAGATGCCAGTCCCTGGGTCACTAGGGCCACGGAGGCCCAGGGCGAGCCAAGTTCGTCCTAGTTCTTCCTGCTGAGGTGAAAACAGAGGGGTGCCCCCAACCCTGCCTCCTCCCAGGCACCCTGCCTGAGCATCTGCATGTTAATCCGTCATAAATCCCTTTCTGTGACATGTCCTTTGTAACACACTTAAGACGTGATGATTTAAAAATACCTTGAGTAAGCGTAACATGTTACCTGAGATGACAGACAAAAAATGTGGAGACCCTTCTGTGATACGGGGTGCAGGGTCCCATCCTGGCCTCCCTCAGTGCCCCAGCCCACTGCCCCTGGCTGCAAGTCCCCAGGCTTCCCAGGGCCGCCTCTTGCCTGCATCGCTCAGCCAGGGCATCTGGCATCACCTACTGGGGGGAGGATAGCCTCAAGCTGGGTTCCTCTTCACCACCTGTGCCCCCAGGAGCATGCAGGCTCCGTGAGCACTTATGCTCATCTCTGTCTATAGGCCACAGCAGACACAATAAACACTTGGGGGAAAGGAGGGACCAGGCCAAAGGCCCCCTGGGAGGGCTTGACTGATAGCAGGGTGGCCCGCAGGGTCAGCTCCTCCCTAACCCTGCTTGGGTCATCCCAGGTGACCAGGTGGGAAGTGACTGAGTTCCCCATACCCTGCTGTCCTGCTCCCCAGCTCTGACCCCTGCTGGCCCAGCCCAGTGCTGGGGCGAGGGGGACATGCGCACACGTGTGGACGCTGGGGAGGGCCTGGCCCGAGAAGGGCGCCCTCTGAGCCGCAGGCCTGGCTGGCAGGACGAGCAGTCCAGCTCACCTTTATCTTCTGCTGATGGTGGTAGATCTGCCAGGCGATCTGCACGTGCACAGCGCACCACTTCCCCGGCTTCTGCGACGGGGGGATGGGCTCAGCCTCGCGGCCAGAACCGTCTCCTCGCTCCCCACCCCCAGATCCCTGCTGTCACAGGGCACCCCTGTGCCACCCAGGAGAGTCCTCCCTGGCGTCAGACCCTCCCCGAAGTCCCGCCGGGCCCCTTCCTCCCAAGGTGAGACACGCACAGGCACACACACAGACCTTACACGTGCAAGCACGCACACACTCACCCTGACTGCTGTCCGGTACGGGTCAGACACCTGCTGTCAACAGAGGAGGGAGTGTTAGACCCAGGCTCCGCGAGCAGTCAGGCTCGGGGGGCTGGGGGGCGCACTACATGAGCCTCCTGGAGCCATGCTGGCTGGACACCCACCCGGGAAGGAGAGAGGCGCAAACACCGCTGCCACCTACCCCGGGGCCTTTCTGCAGGAGGGTGTGAACCGCACCGGCCCGGCCTGTTAACTCGAGTGGGTTTGAAGTCTGAGGGGAGAGAGGGACACCGCACGAGACCACTTTGTAGGCTCCGTGCACAGGTGGCACCAAACCGCGCCCCCGGGGCACTGGTGTCCGCCTTGCCCTCCTTGTGGGGCCCTGAACGCTGTCACCCAGGATAGTCTGGCCTCCCACCACATCCTCCGTCTGGAGGTTTCTGAAAAGGCGGCAGGAGAAGGCTCTGATCACTGTGCCGGGCAAAGGCAGCTCCATTGCAGGGAAGGTGAGCAGAGCAAGCCCGGTCCCTGGTGCCTGGGCCTCCTGCAGTGTGGATGGCTTTCGGTGTCTGCTGTCCACACTCCACCTCTGCTCCTCTGCATTGCTCCTCCCACCCCCTAACCCCGAGTGCTCCCAGCTGAGGAGAGAACAAGTGAAGCAAGGCTCTCCTGGCCCCGAAGGTCAAGATATTCTGCACTGAGGTGAAAGCCCTTCAGGTGCCACCTGGGATCATGGCTGCCCTGAGATGCTGGATGGAGGGGCGGTCCTGCAGCCCCTGCCCACCGTACCCACCCCCTCCTGGGAGCAGCTGGTACCTTGGGCTGAAAAGCACCCTGCAGGGATCCAAAGGGGCCTGGGTGTGGGAGCAAGGCGGGCAGTCCTGGGACGGCCGGAGGGAAGGGCGGAAAAAACTGCAAGAGAAGGTGGGAGGGATGTTCCAGGGGCCTCGCCGGGCACTCAGACATCCTGGGCAGGGGCGCTGGGCCTGGCTCTCTGGTCCCCACCCTGCCACACCTGCACTAGGTGGGAGGCTACACGGACAAGGCGCAGCCCGACCTCCACACCCCCCACCCTGCCTGGTGATCCCAGGGCGCACAGGGACACTCACGTTGGAATGTCGGAAGTAGGGGCTGTCCAGCTTGGGCGTGTACTTGTCAAACTGGAAGGGAAGGAGGCAGAGAGTGAGGCCTCCCAGCCACGCTGATGCCCTCCACTGGCCAAGTGCCCACCCACACGGTCAGGCCGGGCAGCGGCCAGAATGAGGCTGGCGGCCTCCAGCCAGCTGTCCTCCAGGCTCCCTGAGGGCACTGGCCCATGGCCCTTCCCTGTTCTGGTGACTTCGCATAGGAGGTGCAGACTTGCCCACCTGGGTGTCTGCAGCCATGACTGAGAGGGTAGGGCATGGAGCCCAGGGCTGGTGGTCAAGTTGCAGGGCACACTGAGACCACTGCTTACTGGCCAGTGTCAAAGCAAAGCAGGGAGGGGATTCTGCCCACAGCAGCTGGCTTGGGGATGAGATCTTGAGGCCTAGGAACAAGGGAAGAGTCCTGATCTGCATGGCCCCTAGTCCTGGTCCTCCTGACCTGCTGCCTTGCTGCCCACACTGAGACACTGAGGACCCCACATGGGTACAACTGGCCCCATGGTCGTGTGGACGGGGGTGTGCACCCAAGCCCAAGAGGATGGCCCAGGGCAGGGAGCTTCATGGGATGACTTGGGAGCGGGAGGTGGGGGGAACCAGAGGAGGGCTGGACGGACAGACGGACCGCGCGGACAGTGTCAGCCTGCATGCGTGCAGAGAGCGTCTGCGTGTGCCTGCTGCGTGTCCCGCGCCCGGGCCACCCCCTCCCGCCTGCCGGCACGCAGCCTACGCACCGGCGGGGGTGCGGCGGGTGGCAGGAGCGGCGGCGGGGGCGGCCCGGCAGGGAAGGGGGCGAATGTGTGTTGGTGCTGGTGTGTGTGCTGGTGTGTGTGTTGGTGCTGGTGGAACTCCGCCCGCAGCAGAGCTCCCGGGCCCAGGGGGGCGCTCTGGACCAGAAAACGCGCGTTCAGCTCTTGCCTGAGCAGCTCGTGATCTACAAGAGAAAAAGAGAGAGACAGAGAGGCACGTCGGCCGCGGGCTCCCGGCGGGGCGAGGCGGATAGTCACCTGGCACTCCCGGTTTCGGCAGGCCAAGCCGTGGTGGCCGCTCGCTACGTGCGGGCCCCAGGGTGGAGGTAAGAGAGGTGCCTGTGACCAAGTACCAATCAGAATCCCCGAATGAGGCTGGCAATACATGATTGGCTGGCTGAATGAGATCAACAGGCTGGCATCTAAAGGCAAGAGAGAACACGGTGAGCCACCCTGGGAGCCTGAGACAGCCCTGTTGGGGAGCCCTGCCCGTCCCAGCCTCCCCCAGACCGATGTCCTGGTCCCAGCCTGGGGCACTGAGGTGCCCCCAACGGAGCCGGGCTCAGACTTATAGAAAAAAATTGGCGACCCCTGGAAAAATCCTTAGCGATCTAAGATTTGGCCATGAGGGGGCACTTGCTGGAATCAAGCAGAGAGGGGAGGTCAGGCTAGCTGCAGTTCATCTGGGGCCCCTCTACCCCACATTTCAGCCCTAACCACCCCTGACCCCTCAGCAGCCTAGGGACAGAGGGATGGGAAGAGACACACAGAAGGCCCTGGAGCCCTCATCGCCAGGACGACCGAGCAGCTCCAAGTTACACCAACTCCCGGCTCCCAATTGCCCTACTAGGCTTGGCAAGGGTTCAGAATGGAGCAGGGAGTGTGTGTCCGTGTACACGTGTGTGCATCCGTGTATCTGTATGTCCAACCGAGGGCCTGGCAGGAAATTTCCTCTGCCCTGTGCTGATGGTCTGCTGGGGTGCTTCTATCCTTCTGGGGATGGTATGGAGGAGCAGGTGGGAGAGAAGTCTGTATCTCGGAAACCAGCCCCCCTCCCCCAGGGCCACGTCACTCCCGCCCAGGGACGAGGAGCCCAGAGTGGAGAGGGAACAGACAGTGACCCTAGCCCCACCGATGGCACCCAGACCTACCGGCGGGGTGTCCTGGGATGACCAGGCTGTTGGCCGGCAGCGCCGGGGGCGGGGGCAGTGTCGGGGGCGCGGCGAACATGGCCGCCGCGTGGTGCTGGTGCTGGGCCTGCGAGCGGAGCGCCAAGTGTGAGGTAGAGAGGTGAGGGCCCGGCCCGTGAGGCGACAGGGACGCGTGCTTCGCGAGCCCCAGGCTGGCACCGCTGCTGGCACTGCTGCTCCTGCTGCAGGGAGGGGCGCTCAGTGCCCGGCCGCGCGCCCCGCCTCCACGCCACCCCACGCCCGCTCAGCCCCGCGCCCACCTGAGGTTGTGCCCACCTGAGGCTGTGCAGGCCGTTGTGCGCGGCTGGGCCGGGGCCCGGGAAGGCGCCCGGAGGGAGAGGCACGTGCGTCAGGAGCGGGGCTCGGGGCTGCGAGGGCGCGGGTGGCAGCTGCGGGGCGAGGCGGGGCAGCGCCGGGGCTTCCTTCTTGACCAGCGGGCTGGCCGCGGTGCTGGCGGAGGGCAGGACCGGTGCGGGGCTGCGCACGGGGGCCAGGAAGGGCAGCTCGGTGCTCAGCTCGCGGCTGCGCTCGAGACCCGAGACCTTGGGCGCTGCCCCGGTCTTGGCCTCGGACTTCTCGCCCAGCGTGGGGCCTGCGGAGAGAGCGGCACGGGTGAGTCTGGGGTTCAGGATCATTTCCTAAGGGGAACTAGGTGGCGCAGAGCCCCCGCCCACAACCCCTTGGTATAACCCACTCCTTGCTCCCCGGGAAGGCTACCTGTCCGGAGGGCCAACCACCGGGGTGCGTCCCGCACCTCCTGCTCATGGTGATCTCAGTGCAGGGGCTCTTATGGCTGTTTCATGAAGGGGGACTTAAATGTGCGAGGGAGCCAGCTCAGTCTGGGCGCTGCGCTCCAAGCTCTGCCGCCCTATCTCCCACCATGGTAGCATCACTTGAGTGAGTGGCTGCTCTTTCTTGACCCACCTGACTAACCCAGGGCCTAAGCTCTTTTTTGGGTCCTCACTCTGGAGGAGACTTTCTGGATGACCAGCCTCACCTCGTCTGTTGGGAGAAAGTAGCTGCCTCACTCATCACCACCCAGAGCCTCTGTTCCCCTGAGCTCCAGGCCTGCCTGTGGGCCATCAGCAAGCCCACTTGCTCATTCCAAACCCTCCTTTTGAAGCTGCTCCAAGCAAGGTCTCAGGTCATGTGCCCAGGTGGAAAGCATGTGTCCAGGCCAGGGGGGGCACCACCACCCATCTGAGCAGCTCTGCCTTCAGGGGATGACATCCCAGTTTTCCATGAGGAGTGGAAATTCAGGTTACTGAATGTGGTTGCTTCATCTGGCCTGTTGGTTGACTCCACTTTCTCCTCCAGGCCCAGGGGCCCATGCAGGCGGCAGCCACGCAGTGACACGCTGGCCACAGCCTCTCCGCTGGCTGCAGAGCAGTGTAACCCATAACCCAGGCTGGCAGAGAGATGTCTCCTCTGCTAGAGTGACACTTCCCTGCCTTGGGCCTGTTTGCTTAGGAACAGACCTGCAGAGAAGGCCACTGTTACCGCTCCTGCAAGGACAGGAAGCTGTCAGCCCACATGCTCACAGCTGCCCAGGGAGGCTGGCCCTCTCTCCCCTCCTGTCTCTCACTTCTCCACACACAAGGCTCTCGCAAAGTGAGAGCAGCCATCAGAATGGAAAGAGGCAGGCATGGGCCATGCAACTTGGATGTAACCCCAGGCCTGCCACCAATGCTCCAGCCCTCCTGGAGAGTCCTGGAATCTCTACAATCTCCTGCCACTGACAAAACCATGAGTGCTGCTACTGACCACCCCCCTCCAACTTTGCACCTCTCTGGACACCTCAAGCCTTGCCCAGTTCCCTGAACTCTGCTGAATCATAACCTCACTCACTCACAGAACCTGGGACTGTGACCTTATTTGGAAAAAGGGTATTGGTAGCCATAATCAAGCTAAGAATCTCAAGGTGAGATCAGCTGGGAATCGGGGGTTGAGGGTGCCTAAATCCAGTGACAGTGTCCTTAGAAGAGACAAGGAGAGGAAGGCGCCACATGAAGACAGAGGCAGAGATGGCAAGGATGCAGCCAGAAGCCTGGGGATGCCCACATTTGCAGGCAGTATCAGGAGCTGGAAGAGGCAGCAGGGACTCCTCCCCCGGAGCCTCTGGAGGGAGCACAACTCTGCACACATCCGACTCCAGACTTCTGGTCTCCAGAACTATGAGCCTGTTGTTTCAAGCGGTTTGTGATCATTTGCTGAAACTGGTAACACCCTACATTAACTCTTCTTGAAATGTGAGCTGAGCATGCCTGGCTCCAAGGAGCCTCTCTGGTGGGCCTCCTTGCCCGGACTCTTCAGCAGGCATCGGCTCTGCTGCAATGCCTGACTTGAGGTAAGGGCTTCCTGAGCTAAAGGCACATACAGGCCATGCCCAGCTACCAGGCCAGCAGGACCTGTGGCGCACTGGGTACCCCAAGGCCTGTCCTGTGTAGTCATGTCCTAAGGGAGCCTCCCAAGCAAAAAGACTCCTTCTCTGTGCTGGGTCCAATGACACCTGCTCTGGGCCACAGCCACAACCAACAGGCTGGGCTACAAAGGGCTATCCTGGCCTTGATGGGATGGTGCTGGCCAGAAGAGCTTTCTGTGATGATGGGATGCCAGGCACCTGTGCCATCCCACTCGGGGTTCACTGGCTAGGGTCAAGGTGTGGCTGAGGAGTGAGTCTAGTCTGCCTCATGTTAGTATAACCAGCCACACTTGTGGTGGTGGCCATGGGCGCCAGTCCACACTGTGGCAGGGACACTTCACAAGCCAGGAGCTGCTGTCCATCCCTAGAGCATGTGGCTCCACGAACCTGGTAAGGGCCCGGTAAAGTACATTCCTAATGGTCCACAGAGGGTACAGGGACTCCTCCCCACTTAGGGAACCATTGCTCTAGATCTGTGTGGCTCTGGCTGAGACACTGGTCCTCCTCCCAGCTCCCCTGTTTGCTTGTGGCTGTTTCTGGGGGTGTGGTTTGCATCCCTCAGTAAATGAGAACACCTACTCTGGCCTCAGGCTCTGCACCTGAAATTCAAGACAGAGCTAACTTGGGGCCTCCAGCTCATTTCAGGAGTGTGTCCTGTGCCTTTCTAGAGGTCTGGAGTCCAGGGACACACTTACCTTTATCGGCTGCTGGGGCAAAGAGCTTCTCGGAGCCCACAGATGCCTGGAAAAAAGAGAGGAGGGTCAGGTCAACAAAGGGACCTACAAGGCTGGGGTGAACCTGGCCCTTACCCCCTGCCTCTGGCACCTAGGGAACAGGTCTGGGCAGGCTCAGTGCACATGAGGGCTGCCCAGCCTGGCAGAACATGTCTTTCTGGGCCCACTGCCCCCATGTAGGAGAGTGACCACACCCAGATCCAGCAGACTTAGACACAGGTCATTCAGCCTAGGATCAGGGACCCAAGGATCCCCTCTCACCAGGGATGTGGGGGCTCAGTGGCCCTGCTGGGTGGGGAGCCAGGATAGGGAAATCTGGGTACCTCCCTGCAGAGCCAGCATCAGGAACCTGAAGGCACCCCTGGGCCTGGCACTGGAGGCAGTGGGGTGGGGGGAATAGAGTGGGGATGCCCCCTGCCCCTAGACTACAGGCCACCACCACCTGCCAGCCTCAGACAGCCTGAGTCACAGGTCTGGATACCACAGCCAGCATAATGCACCGAGTGTCCAGGGTGGAGTAGGTGGGGCAAACCTGCTTCAGGAAGGAATGTGGCAGTTTCTGATGGGCCCCCTGACCCCACTCAGCCCCTCCCCTCCTGGGGAGACACCTGTGTGCATACAAGGGCCTTGGTGAGGACAGTTACAATGAGGACGTGGCCCTCACACTGGTTCACAGGCATAGGCCTGTAAAGCTGTTCTTAGCAGATCTTATCTCCCTAGTTGGTGGTGTTTTAAAAGTTTTACTGGGGTATGATTCACACACCATATAACATACTCAGCGAAAGTACAAGGCCGTGAGCAACCATCACCACAACTTGTTTTAGAAGACTTTCTGCACCCCAAAAAGAAACCACATGCTCTTCCGCTTTCACCCCAATCCTTGCCTCTCCCCCAGCCCTGGGCACGGCTTCTCTGCTCCCAGTGTCTGTGGATGCCCCATCCTGGACTTCCATGGGGAGAAAGCAGCCAGTGGTTGCTACTGGGGGTGGGGTGACTGAGGACGGAGGCGCATGAGACCCCCCTGTGCCCCAGAACAGCCACCATCAGAAAAGACAGAAAACGGCTGGGCTTGGTGAGGGTGTGGAGAAACTGGAAGCCTTGTGCCCTGCTGGTGGGAATGGGAAATGGTGCAGCCGCCACAGCAAGTGGTATGGAGGTTCCTCAGAAAACTGACCACAGGACTACCATGTGATACAGCAATCCCACTTGTGGGCCTCTATCCAAAGAACTGAAAGCAAGAATAGACATGACAGGTGAACAAACAGATACAAGAGTCCAGGCAGAGTGAGGCCCCACACGGGCTGGAGCCCAGGTCTGCAGGGAAAGTGCAAGAGCTGCTGGAAGACACTCCCTGGGCCACGGTCACACCAGACCTGCTCTTGGAAATGTGCAGAGAACCAGGACAGAACCGCCGTGCCCCTTCACACCTCATGCTGGTCTGGGGTCACCTTCCTAACCCTGCCCGGAAACCCCACATCTGAAAGAAAACAGGTGGCAAACAGCCCGAAAACAGGCTCACTGAGCCTCAGGCTGTACTGGCACTGGACCAGAGGGGAGACTGCCAACCTGCCCCCACCCTCCCGGAGGCCCCGGCGTGGAGGGTGGCTGCGAGGGTGCTCCTCTCCCACCGAAGCTCAGGGGGCAGCAGCTGTTAGAACGCCTGGATCGGTGCCTCACTCAAGGAGACCCCATGGGGGTGAGCGGCCCACCTGAGCTGGGGGTCTGAGGGGCAGGATGGCGGGGTCAGCAGTGCTGCCTGGATGCAGACACCTCATGCCTGCTCGCTTGGAACCAGGTGTGGCCCCAGCTCTGCTGGGAGCTATGACTGCATGTTCAGGCGTGAGGTCAGGTGCCCCCAGAGCCCTGTACCCTCCCGTGAAGGCCCATGAGCTACCTACCCTCCTGCACTCCCAGGACCCGCCCAAAGACCCCCCAGAGCCTCAGCCTCAGAGGACTGGACCCTCACCATGACCCCAGGAGGGGGTCCCAGTGTCACCCGCACTTGAGGCCATATAGCTGCTGTAATTATTATTAATAGCTGGTCTGGTTAACAGTCTCACAAATGAGTTCTTCACATAGCATCCGAGAGTCAGAGTATCTTTCAAAACCAAAGCAGAACAAGTCACCCTGGGACTGAAAACAGTCCAGCGCCTTCCTACTGCCCCAAACTACAGTGTGCATTTCTCCCCCAGCCCCCAAAGGCTGTGACCAGCTGGCCTGCCTGGGCCCTGACCCAGGGACTTTGGTTGAGTTCCCCCAGGCCTTCCCAGACCCCCTCAGTCTGAGGGTGCTTCCCTCGCTGGTGCAGGTTTAAATTCTCTCTGCTTGCTGCCCTGCACCAGTGGGAGGAGGGCATGAGTGGGCACTTGGCACCCTCCAGATGAAAGGAACAGGAGCAGGGGCCGCTGCTGGGCTCTGCTGAGAACACCCTCGTGGAGGTCTTTGTTACCTGCGGCCCTGACAGCCCCTCTGAGCCTGACCCCGTGCAGGCAGCCCACGGGGGTCCCCAGCACCTCCTGGGGTGCCTGATCACATGCTCTCAGCAGGTGAAACAAATGAGCTAACGGGCTGAGTCTCAAAGCTGTCATTACCTTCCAGGGGTGTGGTCGCTGGGCCACCAGGATGGGGAAGGGGGGCTACCTCCTGGCAGGTGGTACACCCTCTGTGCCAGCCCTCCCTGGAACCCCCTCCTCGGATATAGCAGGGCATCTCCATCCCACCAAGGCTGACAGTATAGGAAGGAAACAGCAGGGGCATCACTCTGAGAAAATGAGTTTGTTTCCCTGGGGCAGGACTGTCCTGGGTCCCAGACTAGGGGTGAAGGGGTGAGCAGCAAGTTCAGTTAAGGGTGCAGGTGCCCCTGCCCAGTCGAGGAGGAGGCCCAGCCAGGCCAGTTTCGGTTCAGTTCAAGACCCCAGGCAGGAACACTGGCTCCCAGAGCCAGGAGGTGGCGCCCCAGACCCTGGGAAAGTCAAGGGAGCAGAAGAGGGGAGAGTGGAGGAGGAGAGCAGCAGCAATGGGGGAGGGTCTTCCTTAGCCCTGGAGACCGGTGGGATGCTGCCCAGGCAAAGGCAGGAGGCAGTAGATGGGCCATTCTCCCCTCCCCATCTGGTCCCCAGAACACACTGCTCAAGTTAGTTTGCTCAGGGAAGTTAAGGGATCCAAGTCCCCACAGGGGTCACAGGCAGGGGCCTGGCAGGCTTCCTTGCCACATGGCAAGGGCTTGGACACCTGGCTAGGCACAACCACTCCCATTGGAGAAGGCTCTCAACAAAAACAGGAATCCTCAAGCCCTAGGATGTCTGGGGCTGTGGCCCAGGCTCCAAACCCCTTGCCAGCACAGGTATAAAGTCAGCCCTTGCTGGGACATGCCCAGGTCGAGGTCCTTCGGTGATTTCCCTTCCAGGACAAGGGGTCTGGAGCCGGCTAGCTGACCCAAGGCTGAGGAGCAGTCCCAGCACAACCACTACACCCATGCTAATAACTTCCCAAAGATTATGACCCAGGCAGCGCGGGTATCCTCCCGCCCTGGCACTGAACCCGTGTAGGGGTGGAAGATAAGGGTCACTTCGTCCAGAGTACACGTTAGAGGTCCCCGTGGAGGGGGCAAGCTCGGTACCAAGAGTGTCAGGGCCAGCACTCACTCCCCAAGAGGTAGGCAATCCCAGCTGCGGAAGGAGGTCAAGGCGCGCTTTGTCTGCGAGGACCCGACCTGTGGGGCAGCCTCGGCCCAGACACGCGGCACAATCCCCTCCAGTCGCGCCCCGCCCCAGACAAAGAGCTCCAACTCCCGGCAGGTGAGCGCGGCGGGCGCCGGGAACCCGGGTGGCCGAACCCGCGCCGGGGCGCAGACAAAGGCGCGCGCCCCCCCACCTGCCCAACGCCCTGCCCAGCCTACGCCCCGAGCGCCCCTGCAGAGCCCCGGGACCCTCTGTGGGTCTGCCACCACGTGCGCCCCAGGGGCGCAGGAAGAGGTACTTGGGGGTCTCCGCGCGCCCAGATCCCGAGAGTCGGAGTGAGCAGAGCGCCGGGGGCCTCTCTCGGTCCTCTAGAGGGGGCGGCGGCTCTCTCAATCTCGGCCTCCAAAGTCCCGAGTGCCTCCCCGGAGTCACCAGCTCTCACTCACCGCGCGCGCGCCCTGGGTCCCGCGCGCTCTGCTGATGATCGCCGCTAGTCTTCGGACCAGAGCCAGAAACGAAGCTGGGCGGCATGGACGCCGGCGACCGAGCGCGGGGCCCTGCCAGCCTTGGACCGTCGAGGTGTCCCCTCTCCCGTCGCGTCCTGCCTAGCCGGAACCCAGGCCGGGGGCGCACGGGTCACACATGACCGCCACGCCGACTTCGTGCGCTACGGGATGCTAGCAGTGCGCACTGGGGTCTCGGGCGCCGTCGGGCGCGGCACGGGGACCGGAGACGGCGGCGGCGGCGGCGGGCGCACTGCTGGCGGGCGCGCAGGCGGCGGCCGGGGAGCTCGGCGGGGCGGGGCGGGGGCGGGGCGCGGGCAGGCCCGACTAATCCAGCCCCGAGGCGAGGATCTGCCCGCGCCGGGGAGCAGGTTTGGGTACAAGCAATCGCCGTGCCATCCCCGCCACCAGGTCAGGGCGCGGTGCCAGCTATACCGAACTATGTAAGGGCTGACTCTTCCGATGCTCACAGCAACGAATATCGACGGCTTCTACGCCCAGTTTACAGAGGGGAAAACAGTCACAGAGTCGTGAGGTCGAGCAGCTGAGACTTGAAGGAAGGACAACAGAGCCCCCACATCTGTCTGATGTAAGCTCTGCCCTCGGTTTCACCATCGGCGAAATGGGGATGCAAAGCGGGAGAAGAGGTCCCAGTAGTTACTGTAATCGCAAACTGCTCAGCATACGCCAACCCTGACCGTTATTCCGGAGCCACCTGGCCACTCCGTGGACCAAAAGAATTGAGATCCAGGGGGAACAACTTCCCCTTTAGAAAATCGAGTACACGCGTGTTAGTCACTCAGTCCTGTCCAACTCTTTGAGACCCCATGGACTATATGTAGCTCGCCAGGCCCCTCTGTCCATGGAATTTTCCAGGCAAGAATACTGGAGTGGGTTGCCATTCCCTGGTGGCTCAGTGGTAAAGAATCCGCCTGCCAATGCAGGAGACACAGGAGATTCACAGGTCCATCCCTAGGTCGGAAAGTTCCCCTGGGGAAGGAAATAGCAACCTATTCTAGTATTCTTGCCTGGGAAATCCCATGGACAAAGCAGCCTGGCGGGCACAACTGAACAACAAAACAACAAGGCCCCATATGGCTCCAGGTGCATGGGGCAGCACCTTCCACACCACATTGCACAGATTCAACACCCGGACGCCAGCAGCACAACTCCCAATCATGAAATTTGCTGTTAAAAAAAAAAAAAAATCCATGGAGAGTAATGGGATGGAATGGCTGTGGAACGAGTTGGGAGCCCCACCTCTAAGCTGCTGTGGGACTTGGGGCACTAGGCTGTCAGTTGTGGTGAGGCATCCAGGGACCCACAGCTTAGAGCCCAGGTTCACAGCCTGCATATACCAGGCTGACGATCAGAGGTGAGTCCTTTCAGGAGGAAGAGTGCAGCCATTCAGTTGGGACCGTGTAACCAGTTCCAGAGCTGTGTGGGCTGGGCCAGCGCCCCCCTTTTCAAAAGGTAGCAAAATACTGGCAAACACATGCACTTGCACAGCCTACAAGAAGTCTCCAACCTTACAGAACAAGTGGCTAATTGTGCCAGCCTCTAGGTGGGGCTTTTAAGTTCTTTTGCTCTGTTGAATTACTATTTACAGTTTACCCCTTACCTTGCCCCCTAAAACACCATACCTCCAAACTCAGTTTCTTGCCATAAAAATAGCATATATGTGGCCCTTGCTGTGTGTCAAGCAGCACTGTGCTGAATGGTTTCTAACCATGGAATCACTGGGCCCTCATGCTTATCTTTGAGGACATACTACAGCCATTCCCATTTTGTTGATAAGCAGAGAAGTGAGATGACTTGCTGGAGGCCATAGAGCTGGTACGTGGCAAAACTGGGATCTGAACCCTGGCAGTCTGACCGTGGGGTCTGTGACCTTAGCCAAAACATGCTCTGCCTCCAGGAAGGCAACAGAGGCTGGACCTAGGACTCAGGATTCTGATGGGAGAATCCTGACTCTCAGGCTGGGGGTTGGGGGGTCTGCGGGCCTGTGTGTTCCTGTGCCCACCACGCTATGACCCAGCTGGGCTCTAGTACTCAGCCCAGCTCCAAGGCCTCTGGTAGCAAAGGGGAAGATATTCATGCAGTGGGGTATCCCTATGTACCTCTCTGGGGTCAGTGGCAAAAGGGCCTTAAGCCTGGAAATGTGAAACTTACACAGCAAAGTGGGATTAAGGCTGGTCATCCATTAACTGTGAGATGGAGAGACGACCCCATGCTGTTTTTGTTCAGTCGCTAAGTCGTGTCTGACTCTTTGTGACCCCATGGCCAGGCTTCCCTGTCCTTCACTATCTCTCAGAGTTTGCTCACACTCGTCCATTGAGTCAGTGATGCCATGCAACCATCTCATTCTCTGTCACCCTCTTCTCCTGCCCTCAATCTTCCCCATCAGGGTCTTTTCCAATGAGTCAGCTCTTCACATCAGGTGGCCAGAGAACTGGAGTTTCAGCTTCAGCATTAGTCTTTCCAATGAATATTCAGGGTTGATTTTCTTTCGATGGACTGGTTTGATCTCCTTGTTGTCCAAGGGACTCTCAAGAGTCTTCTCCAGCACCACAGTTCAAAAGCATCAATTCTTCAGCACACAGTCTCCATCATGGTCCAACATTCACATCCTTAATGACCCCATGGGTAAAGTTTAATCACAGGGTCCTTACTAGTGGGAGGGGGAGGTGGGAAGACACTGCCCTGCTGGCTGTGAAGATGAGAAGAGGCCAGGAATCCAGGAGTGTGGGCCCCTCCCCAAGCTCCGAAACACCATAGATGGATTCTCCTGGAGCTGCAGAGGGACCAGCCCAGTCCACTTGACTCCCACAGACTGAGAGATAACAGTGTAGTATTCAGCCACCAAGTTTGTGACAATCTGTCGTAGCAGCTATCTTCACATCCAGGACCCTGATGAGGGGATGGTATGCAGAAGAACAAGCCCTTGGGCCTCCAGAGCTGCCCAGATGTGCCAACAGCAGGCCTGAGTCAGCCTCAGCCTAGTGGGCGCAACAGGCAATACAAGTGTGGGAAACAGGCAATGCATCATTCAGGGTGGGCAGGCAGTAAAGGGTGATGTGATCTGAGTGGCAGCCAAGGGAGACTTACCATGAGGGGTATTTGAGCTGACACCTGAAAGAGGAGAAGGGCCAAGCTCTTCCTCTGTGGAAGAGTCCTGCGGGGTGGCCACAGCCAGTGCAAAAGTCCCTGAGGCAGGAACAACCTGGCAGGACCTTCCTTAGAGGTGGGGTGGGGGCACAGGGCCTCGAGCCCATGGCGGAGCTCGGGCATTTGTGCTGAGTGACAGAAAGAGGTGTGTGTGGAATCTGAGGAAGACAGAGATGATGAGGTCGTTAAGAAGGCCCTGCTGTAGGAGCCACCACAGGGCTGGGTGGGGTGCAAGGAGCTGGCCTAGGAGCTGCTGTGACAAGCAGGTGTGGGAATGGAAGGGGGTGGGACCCCTCCAGACGTGGGGACAGGGACTGTTCCATGGGAGACGTCAGCTAGTAGCTGGTGACAGAGCTTAGAGCTTCAAGGTGGTGACCTTGGTGCACCAGGTCAGGCGCCACCCCCAACTGAGCAACTGAATCCTCTGGGCCCCCAAAGGTGTTCCATTGTCTTGTGTCCTACAGATGAGCAGCCAGGCTACACCCAGCCTCTCCAGCTACCTGGAGACCCCACCCTTGGCTGTAACAGGTTCCAGGAGCTGGGGTGGGGCTGGGGAGAGCAGGTGGGGACTGAGGGCTGGGCTGGTGCCAGGAACCAGTGGGAGCAGCTAGGAGACTCGCCAGCCCTAGCCCGGCCTCATCACCCTGACAGAACAAGCTCCTGAGTCTTACCAAGGTCTCAGTGTCCTCCCTTGGCTCCTGTCTTGGGGCCTCTCCTACCGCTGCCTCAGACCTTGGAGGAGACCCTGTCTTCCTGTAATGATACAGCTTCATGTCGAAAATCATGGGCACTGAGTCCTTGGAAAGGCTGCAATCCTGGCCCCACCCTCTGGTTTGGGAGGATAACCAGACTTTAGGCAGGACCATCTTTAAGTCCCTTTAGAAAGGAGAGTGGTGTGATCTGAGAAGACTTAATGAGGTTAGAAATCTAGAAAGAAATGGAGTGGGACTAGATTAGCAGGAAGAATGAAGGCAGCCTTTGGAGAGCACACGGATGTCTCTCAGGCCAGACAGATGTAATCTCCTCGCGACCTGTGGTCAGAAGCATGGTTACCCAGGGTTTAGGGGTCAGCAACCAACGTTCTGTGTCCGTTGTCCTTACGCAGAGCAACGGGAGGCGGCGTCACCAGGTCCATGCAGGGTGCTCCACCCATAACTGGGAGGCCCTAGGAGCATCCACTCCACTGCCAGTCAATCAGTCGCTGGGCTCCCCTCTGCTAGGCTAAGATGGTGACAGCCAGCCCGCTCGTGGCTAACTCTCAGTGGGGCAAGTGGATGGAGGGGCTACAGATGAAGGCCTATGGGCCATGTGACAGGAACACCTGCCAAGACAGGGAACTATGTATGTGGAGGCCAGTGTGGCTCGGGGGTTGGGAGGAGGGAGGACAGGCTTCCTAGGCTCAGCTTCTCCACCTTGGTTAGTTCTTGCCAAGCAGCTGCGTGGCCTCACATACAGCAAGCTCATGGGTGTGGACTGGAACCTGCATCCTCTCAGCCAGGCTGGCAGGCTCAGCTGAGGGGAGACCATGGAGGGCGGGGCAGAGTGCTGAGGGTCCATGCTAGCTGTGTGTGTCTGTCATCCAGTGTTGGGAAAGAGGCAAAGGCCAGAAAAATCTACAAATGCTCACTAAGAGGAACCAGAGATCAAATTGCCAGCATTTTCTGGATCATCAAAAAAGCAAAGGAGTTCCAGAAAAACACTTCTGCTTCATTGACTATGCTAAAGCCTTTGACTGTGTGGATCACAACAAACTGAAAATTCTTAAGAGATGGGAATAGCAGACCACCTTACCTGCCTCCTGAGAAACCTGTATGCGGGTAAAGACTTAACAGTTAGAACCGGACATGGAACAACTGACTCGCTCAAAACTTGGAAAGGAACATGTCAAGATGGTATATTGTTACCCTGCTTATTTAACTTCCATGCAGAGTAGGAAGTGTGAAATCATGGGAAATGTGAGTTGGATGAATCACAAGCTGGAGTCAAGATTGCCAGGAGAAATATCAACAACCTCAGATATGCAGATGATTCCACTCTAATGGCAGAAAATGAAGAGGAACTAAAGAGCCTCTTGATGAAGCTAAAAGAGAGTGAAAAAGCTGGCTTGAAACTCAACATTCAAAAAACTAAGATCATGATGTTCAGTCCCATCACCTCATGGCAAACAGAAGGGGGAAAAGTGAAAGCAGTGACAGACTTTATTTTCTTGGGCACCCAAATCACTGCAGACAGTGACTGTAGCCATGAAATTAAAACAAGCTTGCTCCATGGAAGGAAAGCTACGACGACCTATAAAACGTATGAACAAGCAGAGACATCACTGCCAACAGAGGTGTGTATAGTCAAAGCTATGGTTTTTCCAGTATTAATGGATGTGAGAGTTGGACCATAAAGAAGGCTGAGTGCCGAAGAATTGATGCTTTTGAACTGTGATGCTGGAAGACTCTTGAGAGTCTACTGGACATCAAGCCAGTCAATCCTAAAAGGAATCAACCCTGAATATCCATTGGAAGGACTGATGCTGAAGCTTCAGTACTTCCCTGACACTGGGAAAGACTGAAGGCAAAAGGAGAAGAGGGCAGCAGAGGATGAGATGGTTAGATAGCATCACTGACACAATGGACATGAACTTGAGCAAATTCCAGGAGATGGTAGAGGACAGGGAAGTCTGGTGGGCTGCAGTCCACGGGGTCACAAAGAGTTGGACATGACAAAGTGACTGAACAACAGAAGGTTGCTAAGATCCCACTCAGTGCTGGCTTGCCCTCCTCATTGACCAGGAAAAGGAAATCCAGTGCAAAACAGCTACAAGGGAGTAAATGCAGATTGTGCCAGGGATGTGAGATTTCATGCAATCAAGAAGACCCTTCAGAAAGCCTTGAAGGAGGGAGCCTGGTGATGGGCTTGGGAGTACAGCTGAAGGGGTGCTGAGCATAGCTTTTAAGGCAGCGGCCCCTCTGCCATCCTTGGCACTGTGGCCACAACGGCCCTCTGTGGTTTGTGCTGTCCACGAGGTGGCTGTGGTCAGGACAGAGCAGCCTGCCTTGGGCTGAGTGCGGCCCCCAGAACCTCAGAATGGGGCCATATTTGGAATGAGGGTTTTGGCAGGTGGGATCCAGGATCTCCAGGTAAGCATTCTAGATTGGGGGCCCATGTCTTATGCTGCAGTAGACACAGTCATGGACCACACTCGCAGAGATGGGAGCCGTTCCACCAGCTCGGGAAGCCTGAGGCCACCAGAGGCAAGAAGGCTCCTCCAGAGGGAGCACAGCCCTGACCACACCTTGATTCTAGGCCCTGAGTCTCCGCAACCGGAACCCTGAGAGTGTAACTTGCTGTGGATTGAGCCGCCCAGTGTGTGGTGCTTGAGTCCAGTGAGCGTGAGGTGGGCACCCTGACCAGCCCATCCCTGAGGGCAGTGCGTTCTCAGCCGGTGTCTGAAGCAGGAGCCATGAGCTCTGGGTATCAGGAGGGAGTGGTAGAGGCGGGAGGCAGGCTTGGCTCTTTAGCCAGAACGGCAAAGCTCTTTCTCTCGGGACTGGGGACTGGTGTCTGATCTGCAGGTCCCTTAGTGGGGCGGGAGGCATCAAGTGGGGCAACGCCTCTAGTCCTAACGAGGGGTGGAGGTGGGAGGGGGTTAGGGAATGGACTCACAAGGCGTAGCTCTCTTGTGGATGCTAATCCAACTTTCCGCTGTGGCAGGGCCGGGCATGCAGGGAGAGGCCTCGAGTCTAGGGGGCTGGGCTGGGCTGTCTTGGTCTACCTCTAACCCCTACCCCATCCACCCCCTTTGTTCTCAAGCTCTGACTATGTCTGAAAGCGTCTACTTCTTTTGTGCGCTTGGTCTTTGCCTGTGTCCTGATGAACCCCATGGTTCCCACCAGCCTCCCCACCTGCCCCAAGGTAGGGACCACCCACCTCACACGCCTGCACCAGGCCCTGGGTGCCCCCAACCCAGTGAGGCCTCCTCTGAGGCTAGCAGGGCAGGTGTGGCGATTTAAAGGGCCCCGGGTCTCTGGATTTTAGCCTAAGGAGACCCATTTTGGACTTCTGACCTCCTGAACTATAAACTTGAGCTGCTTTAGGTCACTGGTGGTTTGTTACAGCAGCTGTAGGACACAAGGACCGCCCCCACCCCTGCGTCTCTAGCCCAGGCCTCGCCATCGCAAGCTAGGATCTTTGAAGTAGCCTGACAGTGCCTGACTCCCTGGGGACTCCAGTCCCGGCAGATCCTCACTCGGTCCCTCCTGTGGGTTGGGCTGCAGGACAGATGTCATTTCAAAGGGTTAGCTGGGGCAGAATGAACCGATGTGGGAAGGGCCCAGGAGGTATGAGCTACATTTTAGTCACCAGATCACAGTCCTTGCTGGGATCTATGCACCACCCCCAATGCCAGCCTGAGACCCTCAGAGAGCGAACTGCTAAAGGCTCTTCCTTGGGCAGACCCGTGGGAAGACTCTCTGGGCAGAGCAGCCCTAGGTCACAATGCACAGCCCCTCCCAATCCTCGTGAGGACACCCCTGTGAGGTTGCCCTGATCCTCTAAGGAGCAGGTGGGGGTGCTGAGGTGGGGGTGCCTGGGGAGCACCAGGTCTGGGTGCTTCTGTCCCCACAGCATCCGGCCTGGGAGGGGGGCAGCGACTGGGAGAGAGGAGGATGGGGTGAGCCTCCTATGGTGTTCTCAGAGGGTGCCAGCCTCCTCTGGCAGGTGTTCTCAGGACTGGGGCCGGGCCAGGCATATGCAGGAAAACCTCTGTGAGCAGGGGCGCTCCAAGGGTAAACAGGGGCATCCCGCGGGAACTGGGTGCTGAGCATTTCTCAGAGGGTGTCAGCCGGGGATGGCCATGGTGGTAGTGGCAGGGCCAGAGGGGCGGTGCCCTGTGATGGCAGCAGGGATGCATGCCAGATGCTGTCTGAGCTGCTGTCTGTCATATCTGTCTGTGTGCCCTTTCCTTGTAGTCACAGGGAACCTAAGGGGTAGACCTGCTAAGCCTCATTTCAGAGACGAAAACATGGTGGTTCAGAGAAGGCTGAGTCTGGACTGGGGTCTGTGCTCACTGCGGACTGAGGGCCTAGAAGCAGCAAGGCTGACCTGGGGCTTTGGAAGAGGATGTGCTGGGGTAGCAAAGGGGGTGGGGACTGAAGTGAGGGTGAGAGTGGGGCTGGGGCTGAGAAGCTGGCCAGACCACCTCAGCAGCCAGCACCAACCCCTGGAATCCCTGCTTCCACCCCAGGCTGCAGGAACCACCATGACCCCCAGTTCACAACATTTAGCAAGGAGCCGAGGCTCAGAGGGTAGAGGGCTGGCTGTAGGAGTCTGGCCCTCCAGCCAGCTGCCTGACCGCCCCCTCCCAGGCCCTGTTCCTGCAGCCCAGCACAGGGAGCATATCCTGGTGGAGTCGGGGAGGGGGTGCTGAGCCTGGCAGACACACCAGACAGACAGACAGCCCTCCAGAGAGAGCTGGGTGCTGGCCGGCCAGCCACCTCGCTGGGCTGCTCAGGCAGACGGCAGCTGGCCAGGTCAGCGGGTTGCCTAATGAGCCCCACACAATTTTTCACCCCATATTTTTCCAATAAAAAAGCAGTTAGGCTCCAACCACAGCCATCTGGCTGCCAGGCTCTGGAGCCTTCTGGCAGCATGGCCGCCTTCCCCGCCAGCAGTCGGGTGCCCAGAGCAGGACTTGGGGGCAGAGTGGGGAAGCATGTGGAGGGGAGCCACATGTTTTGGGGTGGTGAGGGGGGCCTGCAGCCCGGAATGTGGGCTGCCCCCAGAGGGCCTGGTCCCTCAGAAGGAAAGGCGGTGGAGAGGTTTTCCATCTGTCTGTCTGGGTGTCAGCCTTAGGGGCTGGGCTGGTCTCTGATTGTGTCTAGGAGGCACAATGTCCTCATTGTGTTTGCACCTGGAGCCAGAGGCAGAGCCCAAGGCTGGCGAGGAGGGGCAGGGGGGCTGGCAGGGGCCAGGGGTAGGGGGCAAGGTGGGAGGGGCAGGTCCATCTGGCCTCAGATACTGGAGCAAACTGGCCAGGAGAGATGGACCCTGGACCTTCTTACCATCCTGCCCTCCCTGCCTGTCATGGCATTGCCAGCACCCAGCACGTGCGTGAGTCAGCACAGACAGACCCCATTGGCTGCAGCCTCTCACTCTCCCACCTGCATGCCCAGCTTGCTCCTCCTTCACTGACCCCTCCCCTCAGAGCAGCCCAGGTGGCTTCCAACCGGTTGCTTCAAATCTGCTCTGCACCAAGGAAGGTGACAGGTCAAGCTTGTTCCAACTTGTCCTGGGAGGCACCCCTGGGGGTGCGCAGGGAGCTGCCCCCCGGCCTGTTGACTGCCAGGCTCCGGGGTGGGGCCAGGGCGCTGCTGTAAGTGGATGCTATCCTCTCTCCCGCTACTGCTCTTGTGGTCTCCTAAAGGCAGGACTTTGGCCATCCTGGACATGCTATGGAGATACTTGGCCTTCCTCCCATCCAGCTCCTATTGGCTCTGCTCCTGGAGGAAGGCAGTCAGAGCGCTGCCAGGGGCAGGGGCAATATCTCTGCTCTCAGGAGAGGGCCCTGCCACGGGCCAGCCAAATGGGGTGGGAGGCGGATGGTCACTTTGGCTGAGGTCCCAGGCGAGGGTCTGCCGGGGCCCTCTGACTTGAGCCTGCTTTTTGATGGGCCCAGAGAAAGTTACTCATCGTCCAGAAACCCAGCTTGGGCAAAGGACAGAAGGCACTCAGGTCTCTCTGGTTATCCAAACTCTCCATACCCACCACCTTGACACAGAAGCAAACAGCCTTAAGTAACCAGGTGTCCCTGTCATAGAGGAAACCAGGAAGTCTGAACCACAGTTGATACCCTTGGTGCATAATTAGTGTCCCCAGGAAGCAGAGCAAGGGTAAGGCTGTGCGGCAGGGACCTCTCAGGATGGTGGTTCCCCACAGGACTTGGAATAAAAGCTGAACTTCTTGCCATGATTATTTTTTACATCGTGACCCCTCTGAGCTCATGCCCTCCCTCCCTCCTTCTGCTTTGGCTCCACTAGACACTTTGCACCAACATCATCCCTGCCTCACCACGGAAGTGATCAGTCACTCTGTAAGATCAATGGTAAGAGAGAATGCAGATGAGATAGCTGGTGTTAGAACTGCCCCCGGGGATTAAGTGGTGACTAGGAGGAAGGGATTCCCTAGCCACTCAGATGGTAAAGAATCTGCCTGCAATGCAGGAGACCTGGGTTCCACGATCCCTGGGTCGGGAAGATCCTCTGAAGAAGGGAATGGCAACCCACTCCAGTACTGTTGCCTGGAGAATTCCATGGACAGAAGAGTCCAGTGGGCTACAGTCCACGGGGTCACAAAGAGTTGGACCTGACTGATCGACTAACACTTTCACAAGGAAGAAGCCATTTGCCAAGAATGGCCAAGCAGAAAGAGGAACATGACTGCAGACAGGCTGTGCCAATCTAGAGGGCTGACATCCAGGCCTTGAGGTGAGACAAAGAAACTACTAAGCCACTGTTAAGTCCAGTTTCCATTACAGGAGTAAACGCATTTCCTAACTGATCCAGGGCCCAGTCAGTTCTGACCATGCATATCCCTGTCCCAGTGGCAGAAATACCAAGATTCAGCCATGCTCGTTGGTGAATACCCTGGGGCCCTAGAGTGAGCCCCTGTCCTAGGTGACTGCTTTGCAAAGCCCCACAACCTCCCCCCCATCAGGCAGCTCATGGGGCTCTGTCCAGGACCCCTCCCACTAGGCTGAGTGGCACCGATGTCAGCTGCATGGAATCTCAGCCTTAGCCTCTGGCCTCCATCTCAAGCTGCCCAGGGACACACTAGAGTGTCACAGGAGACCCACACGCTCACAGAGAAGGCAAACTTGGGTGACCTGGGAGGAAACCTGTACTTTTCCCTGGCTTACCAGCCAAGGGGCGTTCTAAAGCATGACTTGGCTCTGTCCACTTCTGGGGATGCGTCTCCTCACAAACAGCAGCAGACAGGCTTACTCACTCTGTGCTAACTCACTGTAGCCCCCATCAGTCATGGAGCAGGTGGGGACACAGGGACATGGACAGTGGGCGGCTTCTCTCTCCCTCCTCTGACCTTGGCCGGCCCTGCAAAGGAGCACGCGGGACTGGGTGTGTCCCCGCATCACCCGTGCAGCTCACTCAGGGCCCGCCACTGCGGCCCCAGCTCAGTCAGTGTGAGGAAGACTGGACTCAGCCCTTCCACCTCAGGACCCCCTGAGGCCCCAACACAGAACCCAGCCAGTTCCTTCCAGCAGAGGGCTCTGGAACTCGGACCCTGGACTTCTCAAAGATCCTCCAGAGTGGAGTTCTTCCCTCAGGCTGCACAGGGAATCGCCAGAAAGAACCACAGGTTCCAGACCACCCCCAGACTTGGGCAGAGTGAGGTTCTGGGTCAGCTTAAGGGTGAGAGTGAGTGTAGAGGAAGACAAAGCCATGGCCCCTGAGAGCCCTCGGTCACAGCCCGCCGGCCCTGATGCTCGGAGCCGATGGCCCTGTGCCGTTCTTGGTGTGTGCGCTCAGGGCGGCCGTGTGCAGCTGGGCCCTGGCTCTGCCCTTCCAGCCCCTGGTCTCCACTCCCAGGGTCTACTTCCTGCAGGACAGTGGGCGAAAGGGTGGAGGGAGAACCCTGCCAGGACCAGTGCTGACCAGGCGGCTCTGGAAGGAGCAGTCAGGAGCCTCAGGGTCTCAGGAACCCCCTTCCCACACACTCCGTCAGAGCAGCCCTCGGCTTCAGAGCACTTATCCTGCAAATTGGTTTTACATGAAAGGAAGTGCTGAGTGCACTGGGCCTGCATAGCCCTCTCCCAGGTGCTACGATCTAATTCATTAAAAGCATCAGGAGTGACAGGGCCTGTGGAAATACGGCACCTGGCCTGGGGCTCACCTCACCGGTGCCCACCATGCCCTGTCCGCTCACAGGACAGCTGAGGGGAAGGCACCCAGGACCAGAGATACTTCCCAGCTGCCCTACCCTCTCACCACCTTCCTAGGATGGTCTAGACCACAGCGACCCCACAGGGCATCTGGGCCAACTCACTATGGACAGCACATCCTTGACCTCCCCTGTGCCCATACCCACACCTCCTCTATCCATGTGATTCTCATCCCTACCTCCACGTCCTCGCCCCCTGGAATAAACACTCGCCCGGCCCAGACCAGTACCCCTGCCGTGAGGCTTGTCATCTGGACCCTAGGTGTGCTCTGCAGGCCTGCCGTGACCCTGCTCATCCCGCCAGGCAGCCTTTGAGTCCTTGCCATGCTTGCTCACCTGCTTACAGGCTGAGCTGTGCTAAAGCGTGAGGCCTGCAGGAGAGGGGCTGGCCGTCTGTCCATCCACAGCTCCTGTCCAGGCAGGCCAGGACACACCAGGAGGTGGCAACTGATGACCACACACCGCAGACCTCCCGATGGACCCACGCTCCAGTTCACAAAACCTTGCCCAAACAGCACTCAGCAGCCCTTCCGCCCGCCTCTCACAAAGCGCCCTTACATGCACTGTCCTGTCTGGACACTCGTCTTCCACGGTGCTCAGCGCCAGCCCCCAGGGCCCCACCCCAAGGACCAGGGGCTCCATCGTGTCGGCACAGCCACCTCCTGCCAGTCTCACCACCTAAGATTCTTCAGGTGGGCTGTTCGCTTGTTCACCAAAGACAGTGCAGCCAGGCTGCCTGGGTTCCAGCTGTGTGACCCTGGGCACAAGGTCTTACCCTCTCTGTGCCTTAGTCACTGCATCTACACCGGGTAGTGACATCTCCTGCCCCACGGTGCTTGGGGACAAGCAGACGAGTGAGTGCCAGGCGTGTGTGCCCAGAGTCTCACACCCATTTATTTTTCCTGGTTGAGAGCCAGTCCCAAGTGGTGCCCCCAGCTGTATCCCTGCCCACAGAGCTCAGCACACAGTAGGTGTTCTGCAAACAGGTGCTGAACCAAGGGCTCTTCCCCCGTTCCCCAGGACACAGAGGGCCCAGCAGATGACCAGGACCAAGGACCCCCAAATCCCTGGGGCCAAGGGAGGAGCTGTGGAAAGGAATGCGGAAGGACGCTGGCACTTTGGGGGGGCCCCTTGCTGCCCCTGTGCTAACTCCCCACTGCATAAACCCTGAGACAGTGGAAACTTCGCTGTTTCTGAAAACTGGGGACTGCAGAGACTGCGAGGGACCAGGCGCTGCTGTTATTAGCACAAGTGTCTGTTTGGCAGTGATGTTTACAACTCCCGGCCTGGAAACATTGGGGGCTGCACCTGGCCCAGCAGGGCATGGCCCTTGTTCTGCCCACGGTGCCCCAATCCCAAGGAACCCTGGACTGATGGCTGCAGACAGGCCAGGAGCTGGGGTACGGTCCTGCGGTCCCCGGGAGCCTGGGCAGCACCCCAGCATGACATCCTTGGCATCCTCAGCCAGGCAGACTGGCGCGTCCACACCGAGGAGGCCACCCCCCATCCCCCGCATACCCCACAGGAGAACCACAACCTTTCTGCCTGGTCTCGGGGGCCCAGCCTGCCAGGTCCCAGCTCAGCAGGAGGGGCGGGTGAAGAGTATGGGGGTGAGGCTTACCTTGTCATCCCCGTCGCTCTCGCTGTCACACTGGAGGGGAGAGAGAGAGAGAGAAAGAGGGCAGTCAGTGTCCCACAGGCAGGCCGGCCGCTAGTGGGTTAAGTGAGTGTGGGAGATTTGGGCTGGGGGCAGGGAGGGCCTGAGGAGGTGGCTCTGGCAGAACCCCACCCTGACTCGGGGCCTCAGGTCTGGGGTCAGGGTGTCCCCAGCCAGGGGCCCAGGTACCAGGAGCTGGGAAGGATCTGGGGGCCCTTGGCAAGCTCTGGGTCAGAGCTCCATTGAGACCCTGGCATGGGGGCAGGGCATGGGTGTGGGCAAGGCAGAGGTGAGACAGAGGAGGACATCTGATGGGGGAGACGCAGCCCAGCCACCTCCCCAGGCCCAAGTGGGCCCAGAGGCACCAGGTAACCCCAGGAAACATGGAGTAAACCCCACTCCCCTCCCAGGTGCTGAGCTCCCTGGCGGGGGGCGGGGGTGAGATGAGAGGGGCTCCTGAGTGGCTATGATGCCCATGGACCAGAGCTTAGGGGAGGGAGCCTCGAAAGCCCAGCCTTGGAGCAACAGGAGGGTGGGGGCAGCAGCGGGGCGCCCAGGATGCCTGCTCCCACTGCCCAGCCCCTGCAGACGCCCCAGTAGAAACTGCTACACAAGTGAGGGCAGCTGGTTAAGCAAAGATTGTGACAATCATGTAAACACGTCTTTGTTTTCAGTTCCCAGTAAGCAGAGAGCTCTAAAAAGAAAGGCTGGTCTAGAAACCACAGCAATTTTCCCCCTAAAAGAATATAACAGAAAAAGAAGCTCTTCCCAGCAGTTGTAATTGTGACATGCTTGTGTCAAGTGAATTATACTGCTGAAAATAAATCTCCCTGGAACTCACAGGAGGCTGATAGGACCCTGACAGACACGTGGGGGCGCTCCTCAGACACATGCGGCTTCTGGGGGGACCCACCCTAGACCCACTCAGCAATGGGGCACACGGCCTCCATGCCCTGGGCTAAGGGCTAGAGTGGTACAGTGAGAGTTCAGACTTGTGCCAGCCTGCCCTGGGCTTCACCGCAGTAGGGAAGTGACCCTGGGGACGGTGGGGACCCCAGCCTGGAAGCTGTGGCAGCAGGGATGGGCATTTGGGGGCATCTTCCTGAAGCTGAGGCAGCTGCCCCCCAGCCCTGATGTGCACCCTGCAGGGCCTGAGAACTCTGTCCCTTCACAAAAGGCAAAAGGGGCTGTGGGCCCAGCTTCCTGGCTGGACCACCATGGTGAGAAGCCAGGCCTGCCCCTTGGGGCTGGCTGGCTCTGGCGGGGTGGCTCACACCTGGGAGGCAGAACAAGAAGGTGAGGAGGGGAGTTTGGGGCGTGAGGCTGGAAAGGTAACCGGCCTGCACACACAGAGCTTCATGTGCAGAGCCTGAACTGCGCTCTTCGTGCAGCCATGTGACTGGCCTTTCAGGAGAGAGGGGCGGAGGGACCAAGGGAGTCGTGGCCTGTGGGGAGCGGGGCCTGGAGGAGAAGGGCTGGCATGAACCCCTCTGATCCTGCAGAAGTAGCGGACATGCCAGAGGCCCCCCAGTCAGGCCTCTTTATGCTTAATTAGCGGCGCGGAGCCCGAGACGGAAACTGCAATCCCATCAAGCTGTCTGGGTCTCAGGCACAGCACACCTGTCCCTCAGCCCCCCTAAGAAGCACCCCCAGGCCCGGTTTCACAGCCCTCCTGCACCTTCAGATGAGGCCACTGGTGACAGCTAAATGATCTGACATTGAGGAGGGGGTGAGGGTGCCTTCCAGCGAGTGCACGGAGCCTGTAATTAACCAAACAGCTCACCATTTTCAGCCAGCACAGGCTGCGTTGTAAATGAATTCACGTTATTAAGTCCTACTGAATTAATGTTTAACTGCAATAGAGTTGGAATTGAATGAGGCAATTAATCAGGACAAGGAGGGAAAGAGAGCCACATCTGTCTTGCGGGAACTGCCTGAGCGAGGCGACCTTCATGGGGCTGGGCTGGGCGGCCCTGGAAACTGTCAACCTGGTGTGGGTGGGGGACCAGGCAGGGAGCCCACAGAGCAGGGGACAGACCCTGGGCAGGTGTTAGGTGTGCAGGGAGCACAAGACACCAGCTCTGGGGCAGATGCCTGCTCTGACGCTGTGCTGCCACCGACGCTGTGCAGCCTTGGGCAAGTGCCATGACCTCTCTGTGCTTCAGGTATAGGTATGCTTCTGTAAAACAGTCAGTGGCCCACCTACAGGACTGTTGTATGGCTTACATGAGTGAATACGTGCAAAGCTCTAGGGCTGGGTACATACTCGTTGCTATATACAGTGAGATGGTATTTTCATCACCACCATCATTTCCATTATCATTATCACCACCACCACTCAATATAATTACTGTTGTCTTCCAACAAGGATGAGAGTGAAGGCTTCCCTCCCCTTTGGAATGGCTGAAGGCCCTAATTCAGGGAGTTTCAAGGCAATGTCTCCCAGCCCTGGAAGTGCTGGCTTGTGTCCCTCACTGTAATGGCTGGTGGCTAGACAGGGAGCTCTATTTGCCCCAGATGAGAGCCCAACGTCACCCCCACCTTCCCTGCTTGCCCCTAACGCCAATCCCACTCAGCAGGAACCACACCCCACTTCTGGTCTACCAGCTCCTCTCAGCCTAGTCAAGCCAGCAAACAAAGCAGTAGGACCACTCGTTCAGGGCCATCCCCTCTGCCCATCTGTCAGTCAGCCCAGGGTTAGTCCCAAGTGCACCTCAGCTCTCCCGAGGGACCTCAGGCTATGTCAGCCTGAATGCCTGGGACCCAGGTGACTCTAAAGAGTGGCTGGGGGGAGGCGCCCTGCTGGGAGCTCATGACCACCCAAGGTAGGTCAGACACATATGTGAGCTCAGGGTCCTGCATCACAGAGCCCCCGGGCTCAGCTCCTCCACATTCCAGGCCACTGTGTCACTCTGCTAACAGATGTGACCTGTGATGTCTGAGATCACTGCGTGTCACCCATGTTCATGGAGGTGATGTAACAAGGGACACATGGTACCTCCCAGGCTTAACTGACAGCCTTCTCTGATTCCCATGCATGGGTGGACAGGCCTTGAGACAAGGCTTGAGAAGCCAAAAGCTACATGAGGCTTCAATTGTCCTAATGTTTAAAAAAGAATTGCTGCCAACATGTAAAAACCTGGAGATTTCTCACAAAATCCCGCCTCTTACTGAGAATGAGGAGCCACATGCCCAGATGACAGCTCTGCCCAGTGCTAGCAGGCCTCCCTGGGGGCCCCACTGTGACCCCACCCTGCCTCTCCTGACGCCAAGGGCCAGAGTGCTGGTCCCTGTCACATGCTGGGAACATGGCCACAGAGGCTTCCAGAGCCCGATCCTGGGGGTCTGTCCTGACTCCTCCACTTATGGTGACGTTAGCCACTCATTTCACTTCTTGGAGCCTCAGTCTCCTCATCTGTAGAGACGGGGGTGAGGGGCTCCACAGTGGGGTGGGCTTGGGGTTCAACAGTGACTGCAGTGGAGTGCTTAGAACAGCAGCTGGCTGGCAGGCGGGGCTCTGTAACTGTGAACTGCTGCCACAGCCATCACCGCCTTTGCCGTCATTCAATGAGCTTCATCTTCATCACCTCTGTCAGTGTCTTCACCATCGCCACGATCGCTTCCACCACCACCGTCATCTCCATCATCATCCTTGTCACCTTTGCCATCACCACGATCTGCCCCAGCCCCTTCCTTCCCGTTATCCGACCAGCCCTTGGAGGCACCTGAGTCCTCCTCGGGGCCTGCACACAGACACCGCCCCCGACAGTGCCTGCTCCCCTAGGCACCTGCACAGGAGGTCTGTGGGGCTCAGCCGCCATCACCAAGTCTCTTCCAGAAACCTGGGCAGCTGTCTGCTTGGGGTGAGGGCTGCTCATCACCCTCCGCAAATCAACACGGTCGTTCAGCAGCCACAGAGACCGGCCTTGTTCTCTCAGCGTGAACGTTAATTACCGTGTCAGAGCAGTGCAGAGGAAGGCTGCCGGTCTCCCACTCCTCAAACAAAGGCATGAAAAATTCATGGGCAGGGAGACCTCGCTGCTGAGCCTGTGCTCCCAGCAGACGTTCTAGAATCCAGGGCTGGCCCAGAGTCACCTGTGGGGACAAGTAGGGTCTCTCCATGTGCAGTGGAGACAAAGGGTCTGCCCTGGGGGGAAGGTATTTAAGACCACCCCTAACCCAGCCTCCATACAGGGGTTAGAGAGGGCCGAGGGACAGCGTGGCCTGGTGCTTGGGGAGGAGGGGGAGGTGGGCCGGGTCCCTGTCCCAGTGGCAGCGCCTATGCTGTGCAAAGGCCCTGGAGGCCCTGCCCGCAGATCTGCCAGGAGGTGGAGGGGGGCCGGCCCCCACCCCTAGCCTGGGCTGGGCTCGCTATGGGCATTGTCACCTGCAAAGGCCTGAGCAGCTGCCAACCAGAGAAGTCGGCAGGACCCGTGGTCTGTGTGTGAGCGGAAGGCGAAGGACCTTCTGTTCAGCCCACCTGGGTAGGAGGGGAGGAAGATCTGAGCCGCTGGGCAATGGTGTTGACTCCTGCCCTGGGCCGCAGCCATAAGGCTGGAGGTGTGCTGGGGGACACCTGGGGAAGCTCAGGTAACACCAGTCCTTGGTATAAGCAGTGCTCACTGGGCATGTTCTCGTGTATGTGCAAGACACAGGGAGTCGCGCTCTGAGGCTTCTCAGACGTGAGCACCTGGCATCCAATCCAGTGGGCGCTCTACCCGAGGGTGTCTCGCCAGATGCCCCAGTGAATGCGTGGCACCTGAAGAGTCAGACGACCTGCCGTGGGGCCACATGGTGCCACGTGTGCGTGGGGCCCAGGAGCGGTGTCCGTGTGGGCAGTACACATCTGTCCTCGGGGCTCCCGGCCTCCAGCAGCTCTGCACATTGGCCCCAGCTTATTAAACATCCTGCTTGTTGGAGCCACCTTGGAAGAACTGGGAGAGAAGAGCAGGCCCTCACCCTCTAGGGAACAGAGGAACGCCACCCCCACCCTGAGTGGCAATCCATCCTTCTCCACTGATAAAGGCGGAGGTGTCACCTTCATTTCTGTTGCAAATGCTCCACAGGGAGGTAGAACACATTCAGTTAAGCAACTCAGCAAAAATATGGAGCCAGATGAGAAGCATGAAGTCCAGGTGGGCAGCAGCCTGGGAGGAGGCTGCACTGTCTGGTTACCACCCGGAGTGGGCTGCAAGGCCGCTGTTCATCCTGTATGCTCACCTCCACCTTGGGAGTGAGCACCTCAGCTGAGGGTTTCAGCCAGACCCTGGGGGCTCTCGGGGGTGGGGATGGCCAGGAGGGCAGTGCTGGGGCCTCCGCTGTCCCATCTGTGGACCGGAGCAGCCGTGGTCGTCAGGTGACCAGGTCTGAGGTACAGGGTGGTAAAGTGGCGAGAGTCGGGCACATGGTTGGAGAAGGCTGCAGCCACCCATGCCCACTGTGGTACAGGCCCACTTCATGAGACGAGAAGGCAGAGGCTCAAAGGGTAAAGGGATTTAACTTCCGGCCACGTGGCCAGTGAGCAGGGGCCCAAACAGGGTCCAAGCCCCAAAAGGCCCTGTGCCACTATCCACCCTCCCCAGAACCACAGGCGAGCCCTGAGGCTATGAAGCTGGCAGCAGTAGGGGCAGGAGAAAGGCAGGGGCCTAGAAGACCACAGGGCGTGGGCTGATGCTGTGTTTGCTCACTGGAGTTGCTTCTCCATACTTCTCGAGTCCCCACCACAGATCCACCTGCTTATGGCTGGGGAAACTGAGGCAGGGTGACTGGAAGCCCTCCCAGGGCATGGCTAGAGGGTGGGTGAGCAGGCTCCTAAAGCCATGGTCTTAACCTGGCCCACGTGGTCAGGGCCCCATCCAGCAACTCCCTCATGGCAGCTGAGACTAGACGGAGGTCTCAGTCCTGCCCCTGGCCACCTCAGCCCAGGAACTCCTGATTAATTAGGCAGGAGATCCGGATGGTGGATCCTGAAAACCCTATTCTTATTTACTCAGCTAATTCACTTTATATGACTGTTTAGGCTTGAAAGCAAAACAAAGCACTAATTACCCAATTAATGAGCAATTAAGTTACTGCATCCTAGTGGCTGGGGCACAGCTTCCTCTGTGGGCAGAGAAGGTGGAGAGGAGACCACCGAGCAGGGATATGTTGGGGGGAAATGCCATTCATCACAAGTGGGGGCGGCGAGGACAGAGGGGCCGGAATCTGCCTGGGGCATATGCCCCTTCCACACTGCCTGCTCACCCGCCTGCCCCACGGCCCCTCTGGGTCAGGAGAGCAAGCCCCACCAACCCAACCGTCCAGCTGTGCCTCGGCCAGTGGGGAGCTCATGGAAGGCAGTAGCAGAGTTCTGGGGCCACAGGGGCTGCCAAGCCTGGCTGAGAAGAGATGGCCACCAGGGCAGTGGGTTTCATAGGGCCTGAGGGACAAGAGGCTGGGGACCCTGCTCCCACCTCCAAGGTGGATGTCAGCACGTTCAGATGTGGCTGACAGCAGCCTTGGAGGGAAGCCCATGGAGACAGTACACGGCTTGGTGGGAGCCTGGAAGCATCTCAGGCCCCGAGCCTAGGATGTTGCTGTGGACAAAGCGGCTTTTGAGTGGTCAGTGTGTGGCCTGTCTTCAGAGGGCAGAGTCTAGTCTGAGTAGAGCTGGTGCCTGGTGAGAGGAGAGGCTGGCATAGAAAAAGCCAACCCCCTCATCCTGGAAGAGAACTCTGGGCTTTCTCATGCCTGGCCGTTGTGACCTGCGGGCTGCCTCACCCCCTTACCCCTGCCAGGCTGTCTTCCTCGCCCTTCCCTGAGCTCTGTGTGGAGCAGCACCCCACACAGGGCTAGTCAGAGTCCGGACCTCACCCTGCAGCCAATCTTCAATTAGTTGCTAATTTACTTAACATCAGCCTCCTTCTATTGAAACCCAAGTTCCCTTAGAACAAAGATCTCATTCCTGCAGTCCAGAGCAGGTTGGGAGTGAGCAACTGAATGAATAACTAAGGCGGGTACACACAGACTTCAGACACTGTGGGCAGGGAATGAGTGAAGGAATACATGGATGATTCTTGCTCTGACCACTGACCAGTCCCACTCTCCTCCTCCCCTCATGGGGTCTCCAGGGGATGGCACCCAGAGGGGGCTTTGGGTGGCACATAGAGTGAGGTTGCTGCCTATGGTCGGGGCCAGCCCCACAACACTTGTATCTCACACAATCCTGGAATGTTCTGTCAGGCAAAGTTCCTGAAGCTGAAAAGCTGCTTCTTATCACTGGAGCCTTGACCGTAACTGCTATGAAAAATACAAAGTTATGTTTCACTTTCTCTGGGTGCAGTTCCCACAGACACTAAGGAGGATTGGGGCGTGGTCCTGCGGGTGACTTTGCCAAGAGCATGCGCTGGGAGCACCCCACGGCCTCTGCTCCGAGGATCCACGCTGGAACCCAGGCCTGGCACTCACAGTGCGAATGAGCCATTTTGCCCCATGAACTTCTCTCCCAAGACTGCTCAGTGCTGCGGCCAACATCCACCTCATTCCTAGGGCAAACATGTATCCAAATCTCCACAGGCCTCAAGGGCCACAACCTGCTCCCGTAACTGGCCGGCCACGTTGTAATTACACCTGCACGCAAGTACATGCACTCCCAGTGCCATGTACACGCACACACCGACACACACACACTCACATGATGGGCAGGTTCCGGTGCTTGCTGTTTCCCTGAGGAACGCCCATCCCCCAGGTAGCCCGAGGATGGGCCCCTGAGCCTCAGGGAGCCCCCTCCACATCCTCTCCCCTCTTTGTGCACCTGCTTCCCCTCTTGCCCATCAGCCCCTCCTTCCACAGCACCCATGAGAGTGAGCATCTCTGGGTTCTCTTCAACCCTCTGACCTTGGGGGCTAGAGTGGCAGGTGACCCACAGTAAGGGGGCCACAAAGACTTAGGGACAGCCAATAGTCACCACTTTAGGACCTACTTTCCAACCACTCCCAGCCTCGCCCGAGCTGCAGGGGGACAGATAGCGCCCCTCAGAAGACCTTGTGGCCCTGGGCTCCACCTCACAGGCCTTTCTGGGGCCTGATTCCAGTCCTTCCCACACACTGAGGATGGTGTGTCACACCAAGCTGGCTTTCCCTTTGCTCATCAGCCCTCGCTGGGCTGGAATAATGAACACGCCCCTGTCAGGCATGAATAAAAGATGGCCCCCGGCCCTGCTGCCTGCCACTGACCTTTCTGGAGTTGACTGTATTAATATATTCTCCTGTTGTCAGACTCAAAGCGCTAACTGCCTTATGAATTATTTATCAACACAAAAAGTCTTAACCAGAACGGTGTTAACATGAATCCCTAACCTTCTGGGTCCCAGCAGCCCTGCCTGTTCTGCATAATTGAATTTCAGCTCCCAGCGGCCTGGCCAGGCCCATCACCCACCTGCTCCCCAGAATGAATGTCCCTCCAGCCATGGTTCTTGGCATATGCAGCTGTGGCCTTGAGGGGTCCCGCAGGCTCGTCCAGAGCGTCTGTGTCCAGCCTCCTGGGACAGGCCCTGACTGGACTGGAGTCCTTCAGATCATGCTATCTGAAGGGGTGAGGGCGGCTGGGGCCTCCAGGAGACCTGACCTGCTCTGTGCTAATCTGAGGGGCTGGGGTCTGCCTGCACCCAAGGCTGGGCGAGGAGAGGAATGTACCCGGACCCCTCTTTCCCCCCTGCAGCTGCCCTGGAGGGTGGCAGCAGCCGAGAAGGATGGGAGGGGTGAGTCCAGGGGCAGAAGCTGTCTCCTGACTGGAGGGTTGGGGAGAAAGCTGGAGAAGATCCAGCACGGGTAAGGGGGTATGGTGGTCCCCACAAGCTTTCCCAGAGTTCACTGTAGAGTGATCATGCTGTTCACAGCTTGGCCTCCCACTCCCTAACAGGCTGCCCTCTAGAGAATTCCAGAGCCACGCACTCCTGAACACCCGGTCCTCAGAAACTGTTATGGTGAATGCGGGTGTCCTAAGTAACTAAGTCAGCGCAACTGGCTACTTAGCAACGGATGGTCAACCCAGCCTGTAGCTTCAGGCCCACAGCTGGAAGAGAGGGTCTCCCAGCTCCAGTCTGCCTGGCTGACTGCTCTCCAAAGCTCCCATGGGGTGGCTCGCCCAGAGGAATGCCAATGTTGGATGGTGTGGGTGGCTGGGACCAGCCTGCTGAAGCTGTGGGTTGGCAGGTCCCTCCCCTCCTCCTCTCGGGGCCCTGGCACGCCTGCACCCCACCACACATTTGCCCTTGGCCTGATTTCCTTGCTGCCCCTGACTGCTGGCACAGTTGCCCCCAGAAACCCCGGCAGTGCCCAGCACTCTTAAGAAGCACCCACTGCATCCACCAACTCCCATCAGGGAAGGGACCCCAGGACTTGCTCTGCTGTGCCCCAGTGGAACAGAGGCCGCAGGCCTCAGTGATGCCCTGGACAGACACGTGGAGTGTGACAGCGGCCTGCCCCACAGCACAGAGAGTAACAGCAGGAGCCTGGCAGGCTTGCTTATTCTCCCCACAGCCCTGTGGGTTGGGTACCACGGCTCCTCCCTCTTACAGATGAGATGACCGGGGCACCGGGTGGCACCCAGCCTGGTAGCTCCCTCTCCTCTCCTGACCCGAGACTCTGCTCAGCCGTGCCCACTGGGCAGGGGCTAGCTACTGCCTCTGGCTCCGCCATCCCTGCCCCTCCCCTGCTCATGTGACACCTGGGGGCCACGCATGACCTTCGGAGGCTCTGGAGTGTTCCTGACAGAACAGTCAGGAGTCAGAAGATTCACTAACCCAGAGGGCCAAGCCAGCCTGCTGGGACAAGTGCCCAGAGCCCAAGGGCCTGGGTGCCCAGGGCTCACAGGGGCAAGTGGCTGTCCATGTCTGTGCTGGTCCAACCTGTGACCTGTGGGGGCACTTAGGCGGCCTCTTCCCAGCACATGCTGGGGTGCTGTCTCATGAGAGGGAAAGCAGAACACAGCAGGGCAGGGACCCCTAGGGAGCACAGGATGCCTCCTTCTCCCACCCCGGTGTCCAGCAGGACAGAAGGTAGCTACAAGAAGTTTCTTGGCCAGGAGGGTGGATCCTCAGGACACCTGGAGGAGCTCAGATGCTAGAGCCCTGAGGGAGACGGCGTGCTACCCTGGCCTGCCTGGTGCTCACCCCGCCCTGGCCAGGCTGACCTCTATGTGGGACAGCAGAGGAAGTGCCAAGGACCCAGCTGACTGCAGAGGATGGCCACAGACAGAGGGGCCCAGAGCATGCACACATGACAGTCCCGGAAGGCAGAGCTGTCAGACAACTGCACAGCTCACACCAAATTCCGAGTCCTTGAGTTCTTCTCCCTCTTTACCAGCATCCTCACTAAATGTGGCACCCAACCCTCCACACCAGCATCCCTCTGCCTGCACTACCAACGTCTACACCACTGTGCAGGTCACCTGCTCACCTGTTGTTCAGTCACTAAGTCATGTCTGACTCTTTACTACACCATGGACTGCAGCACATGAGGCCTCCCTGTCTTCCACTATCTCCCCACGTTTGCTCACATTCATGTCTACTGAGTTGGTGATGCTATCTAACCATCTCACCCTCTGTTGTCCCCTTCTCCTGCCCTCAATCTTTCCCAGCATCAGGGTCTTTTCCAATGAGTTGGCTCTTCACATCAGGTGGCCAAAGTATCAGCACTTTAGCTTGAGCATCAGTCCTTCCCAATGAAGATTCAGGGTTGATTTCCTTTGGGACTGACTGCTTTGATCTCCTTGCAGGTCTGCTTATCTTATTCTCCCTTTAGGAAGAACCTGCTGCCCAGTTGCCTGGAGAGCCCCCCACTGCCCAGAGCCTGCCCACAGGAAGCTGAAAGAGGTCCCAAGGCCACGCTCTTCCTGCTGCCACAGGAACAGACAGATGGGTGCTGTGGGTGGACGGTGGCTCCTCTGACAAGAGGCAGGCCAGACACAGGCTGGGGACGCACCATAAGTAAGGACACTGCCCACCCCACTCCTGCCGTCCCTGGTGACCCCTGAGCAGCAGCCACTTCCCAGCAGCGGCTGAAGGGCTGTCCTGAGCTCAGAGGCAAGAAGAGCATGCAGCTCCTGACTCTGGGGGGAGCCTGACAGGCTTTTATTGCTTTTGTACAAATTACGGCTGCTCGGAAGTGGCCCAAGGAGCAGGGTAATGGATGTCATAAACCTGCCTCATAAAGATGGAGCCTGCGCTGCATGGCTGCATGCAGGGTGGGTTAGGGGAGGCCCATGCTGGCCAGAGCAATCAGATGGCTCTGCTGTCAGTGGGGCTGAACTGCTCCTGGGTGGGCATGGGGCAGGCAGGTCTCAAGGTGGCTCAGAGGCTCCCTGACATGTTCACCAGCCTTCCTGCCCTTGGACGCTCATGAGAGCCGAGTCTCCCACCACGTGCTATGCCTCCTCTTCAACCACAATCGCCCCTGGCTCACGGAGCAAAGCTGGCAAGTGACCCACATGCAGCCAACCAGATACCCCATCCCCAGGAGTCTCCCTGCCTGCCCTCTCGAGCCCTAGGCCCATGGTTCCCAGAAGGCAAGACTGTGCCCCTTCTGCCAGCGGGTGAGGGTGGTGGGGTGAGAAACCTGAGTGCAGAGCCAAGAGCCACAGCTGCCATTTCCAGTGCACACACATGTGTGTCAACACACACAGGCACAGAGCCCATGGGACACACGGCCCTGCTGTTGACTGGCCTCATCCATCACCACACTGGATAGGGCCTGGCCACCGCAGGTGCTTGGCAGATGTGTGTGGGCTGCTGTTAGCTGTTACACGCACGTGTGCATGCTTGTCTTCCCCAGAAAAAGCTGCTGTGCCCCACCGAGTGTGACAGGTCCTTTCAGGATGGGTAGGGGCTCCAGGTGGTAGCCTGTACTTCCTCAGGCTGCCATGCACCTGTACCCCTCTCACGAGTTGCTGACACACCTCCTACAGAGAGGAGGGGTCCACAGCCTCTCCCAATGAACGGAGGTGGGGAGGCTGTGATAACAGTACATCAGGAAGCCATGCCACACCACACTGCCTCTGCTTCCTCCTGGCTCTCGGGACCGTGGTAACCCGCCACCATGCTGTAAGGAAGCCCAACCAGTCCAGGGAGGTAGGCCCCACGTTGGGGGAACAGAGGCCGCCGACCATGAGCTGGCATCAAGCTCCAGACATCAAGAGCCTTTCATGACCCCACCTCCCCAGATGTCTAGGTGTTTCCATAATGAGCCCCCGCCCCGCCGAAACTCCCTCAGCAACTGCTTGTCTGGCACAGTGCCAGCCTGGGCCATGCCAGCAGCTAGCTTCCACTCTGTCCAACTGCCCAGGATCCCAGGAGAAGGGACTGGCCTGGGGTGTGCTACAGGCTGCATCAGGCCCTCATGGCCCCAAGGAAGATGACACTCAACTGTGCCAGGAGCCCAAGGTGTACCTGCCTGAGACTGGGGATGGGAGGTGCTGCGGGGGAGGTAATGGGAGATCAGCAGGCTTTCTGCAAGATTAGCTGTCAGCAGTCCGACCAACAAGCCAAAATTCATTTCCAGAAATTCCTTGAAGGCAATCAAGCCAATCAGCTAATTACAACCTCGTGTGTATGTATGTGTGTGGGCGAGAGCTACTCTGGAGGTTTGGCAGGTGTGGCCCACCCGACTCTGGTGAGTACCCTGGGCCCTCCGTACCTGGTGTGGAGGCTGCCTCCAACCGCCACCTCCAGGCTGCCTGGCCGGGGTGCAGGCAGGCGCTCTCCCTTCTCCAGATCCCACCACACAGCTCTGCTGGGAACCCAGAGTTAGAGATTCACCTCCCAGCCCGCCCCCCTGCTGTTCCTGACGGTGGAGCCCCCTCCCATCGCAGGGCTTTGCGTGGCTGCTCCCCAGCCCCCTGTCAAGATGGGGTTGGGAGGTCTTCTCGCCAGGCTACTCCAGCTTATCCATAGCGCTCACCACCTCCCCGGGGCAGGGACACTGGCTGTTTGGTTCCTTCCAGTGGCAGTGATACTCAATAAATGTCGGTTGAGAGAAAGAGGGACCTGGAGGTGAGAGCTGCACCCCAGCCCAGGGAGGGTGGGAGGAGAAGACGGCGACTAGGCTCGGGCTGAGATCCACCGGTGAGGGCAGCAGAGGCACCTGGAGGCCAGCAGTCGGCTGCATTCTGGTGCCGCGAGGCTGGGTGACACCGAGGGGCCTGGGCGGGGGGACTGGATGGAGGGGTTGGCAGGGAAAGCCGGGGTGAGCCCGAAGTGGGTAGTGGGACTGAGCTCAGAGTGTGACAGTGGGGGCTGCAGTGGGTTCTCTGCCCCTCCCCAACCACACCCACCAGATCACCTGTGTCCTCAGCCCTGTCCCCAGGCTACACACTCAGGGCGGGGGCAGGGCAGCCTCCTGCCTGTGAGGCGTCTAGGTCCTCATTTCTCTTTAATAAAGGAAACTCCCAAGTCCCCTGCTTCGGCAGGAGATGGATCCTCGTGTCCTTGGCTGCAAGCAGTCAAAATTAAGAAAATTACTTTCTAACTAATTTTATGGCACTAACGAACCTCTGGTGGCGTGCTGGGGGTGCTGCGCTGAGTTTTCGGGACAGACGCTGTTGAGGATGGGCAATAATTGAGGATTTGCAGGGGATAAATCATGGCAAACTAAACTTTTAAGTATGTTCTCTAATCCAGGTCAGACAACAAATAAATGCCCTGTGTCACCTAGCACAGGACGCTGTGGGGAGAGGCAAGGGTAAGCACGACCCCTCCTGAGCTTGAGGCCCTAAATGCAGACACAGAAGCCGCAAGGTGTGCAAATGTACATACCTGCGCGCAATGTCACACGGCTACAGGTCACACACACACACACACACACACACACACACACACACACACACACACACACACACTGCGAGACCACAGTCATACGTACATAGACACGTTGGTGCCAAGTCCAGACACGGGCTCCCAAATCGACACTTACATGCAGTGTGGCATGCACAAACCCACCTGCTGCATCCACAGACACACACGGGCACCTCCAGACAGACTCTTGAGAGGACAAGACACAGACTCACACACAAATGGCCACAGAGAAACACGGAATGCTTCCGGGTGCAGGCGTGCAGCCCCGCCACGGCCACACAGAGACACCGCCTCGTAGGCACATGGGAGAGACAGATACATGTGAACATACAGGAGTACACAACACATACTTCCCTTGCACCGAGTCACACACAAACAGAGCCCTCAGCCTGAATGTCACTCTCGTGCCTGACTGCTCCATGGTGAACTCTGATCTAGAGGCAGGGTCCCAGCCGGCCTCTAGGCCTCATCCCCTGGCTTCCGGCAGTGTCATCTGCCAGCCCCCAGCCTCGGCCTGCTGGACAAGGGTCCTCTGGGCCCCCGCCCACTCCTCCAGCCCCAGGGTAGGCTGCCACCACACCAACTGGACAAGAGGGCCAGCAGAGTTGACCATACAAGTCCTGCAGTGCTGCCCAGCACACGTCAGGGACCTGTGGGCACACCTGCTCACACCAGGGCCTGGCACACACACACACCAGGGCCTGGCACACACACACACCAGTGTGTCTGCAGACATGGTTCAGGAACCCCCAGGGCTGAGCAGCAGACTGGGCCGCTGCCCCCCACCATCTGTCACTCACGTGCAGCCGCAGTGGGGGCTGAGCTGCAAGCAGCTGGCATGTTAATTACAACTTCTCCAGGAAACATCCAAAGCAGCATTTTGTGGAGAAGACCACGAATGACACATGGTGGTTTGGAAGCAGAGGGCTGCCCTGAGGCTCTGGCAGGGAGACCTCGGCTGCCCCGAGCATCTCAGGAGGCTCCACATGGGGCATCTCTGGGCCCAGCCTCTCGGGACTCCCAACCCTCCAGGACAGATGTAGGCCGTTGGGCATTTTGCATCTGGTCCCCAACTCTCCCCATCACTGCCCCAGCTTGCCCTGGTGCCAACCTGGACCACATGGCACCTCCCACAGTGCAGGTCCTGTCCAGGCCTGGCCCGATCACCCCTCTCAACATGGTCAGGCATGCCTGGCGCGTCAGGACCACCCAGGCCCATGGGAGGAAGGAGCAGCCTGGGGCCGCCAACCATGACCGGGACAACAGATGAGAGCACAAGGGCTGCCCGAGGAAGGCAGAGGCCTTCCCAGCGAAGCACTCCGTGGGAGCCACCTGGGACCACTGCCCAGAAGCGTACAGCCCCTGGTCAAAGGCTCAAAGATGCTATAGCCTGGCCCGGGATTCGTGGCAGAAGGCAGAGCTGCCTGGGCTGGCAGACCCTGGGGGTCATGGAGCTGGGGGAGGGGAGGGCCAGGGACCTACGGCTGTCCCTGCCACCCGGGGAATTAATGGGTTAATTACACACCCTATAAAAAGCCGCTGTGATTTAGAGAGACTGCCTGTCAGATCCTGGAACTCGCAGTTAATCAGGAGCTGAGGGATGAGGCGGGCGGAGCCCAGGCCCCTGCCCTCCAATGAGCCAAAACGGCTGTAAATCTGCAGAAACGGCTTTTATGGAGCTCTGGGTTTTATGGTGTCATTAACGGGCCTCCTGATACTTAAGGGGAAATGAAATAAAGTCGTGGGGAAGGGGCTGGGGGACAGGGAGGGTAGCCCCTGCCATGGCTGGAGTATCAAGTGGCAGCAGGCTGGCCCCCCTCTGCCCCTGGGCCCCTGATGACAGCTAAGAGTCGGGGACTCACGCCCCTGTCCAGCCCCTCTGGCTGGGCCAAGCACAGCTGGGGAGAGGGTGTCAGGGCATGAGGCAGGGGGCGGAGCGGGGAGGGCATACGCTGCCATTGTGCAGGAACCCCAACACCAAATGCTGCCCCACAGGACCCAGAGTGTCCAGCCCATTGCCCACTCTTCTGAAGGGCAGGACCCATAGTCCCACTCCCTCTGAATCTCTGCCCACTCTAGCCCATCCCCATCCTGAACAAACTCCATTTCCAGCCTGGGGGCAGTGTTCAGCACAGTCGGGGGCTCCTGTGCCTCGAGGGTCAGGGTTAGAGCACAGGGAACAGACAGCAGAAGGAAGGTGGGAGACTTACGGAGTAACCTCTGCCTGAGACTGCCTGCGCCGAGCTCTGCAGGGAAGGAAGAAGGACAGTCAGGAACTGGGCTGCAGCTCACGATGGCCACCCTCTCCCTGGAGGACATGAGCAGGCAGAGCCCAATCTGGGTCTTCGCTGGAACTCCAGGCTGGGGCCACACTGATCAGCTTGTGGCAAGGCCAAAGGACCCACAGAGGAACCTTCCACCCCCAGACCTGGAGGAAGGACTCCCAGAAAAGTCTCCAGGCAGAGGCTGCAAAACCCCCACATTCCCCAGGGGTGGGCTCAGCCCTTCCCAAAGGACGTGCCCCACCCCTTCACGTGGGGTTCTGGGCCAAGTGCCGACCCCCCGCTGTGCTCAGGTCAGCTTTTCCCTCACCACCCACCAGCCTCCCAGGGTCACGGGGTCCAGCCTGGGAAGCCTTCCTGGAGAAGGAGCTGGGCAGGTAATCCTGGGGCCTCAGATGTCAGACGGGGGGGTCAGCTGTGGCATAGAGGCCAGCAGTCACCCCAGAGATCCTGTGAGTGTGACCCCGACTATGCTTGATGAAGCTCCCTCTGGCTCAAACGGGCATTTAGGATCTGACGGGAGGAACCAGTTAGGTTCATTTCACCAGCTCCCCAGGGCAGGTGGTGGTCACCAGGGTTGAACCCCGAGGCTCAGGCAGACAGGACATGATGACCCGGCAGGTGGGGGTTGGGGGAGGCGTTCACACAGCTGGCGAGGGCAAGCTTGTCTGAGGTGTGTGGGACTCACGGACACGGGGCCAGGCCACAGTGAAGTCCAGACGCCAAGGCGCTTCTGGGAGGATGGGTGACCGCTGCAGCCTGGACCAGTCTGCTCGGTTCAGCTGGGGCCAGGAGACCCCTCGCCTCCTGAGGCAGACCCTGGCCAGGCCCCAGGACAGTTCCTGGGGGTCTGCCCTGCCAAGCTCACCCCAGTGTGTGTGTGGGGGGGTCCCTCACCCCCTGGGGTAGCTCAGGCCCCAGGCCCTGCCACTGGGGGGGGGGTCGGGTACCATAATTGCCCCAAAGCTTGCGCACTCACGCTGCCTGTGCTGAGCCTACAATCTGCCTGCTCCCATCCTGGCTGGCAATTAGAGGAGTTCGAACTAGGGCGGCCCCCGCGGCCCCAGACAATTACCAGCCTATTTTCCCATCTTGTGGCAACAAGATCGGAGCTGGGCAATTAGGCCCTCCTCCTGGCCTCCCGCACCGGCCCTCCCCCAGCCCCCATTTAAATGATAATGAGAGACAACTCGTTCCATTTAGCCCTGCAGAAAACCCATCTCCGCTAGGCCGCCACTCCTGCAGCTGGGGGTCAAGGAGACAAAGGCCTCTTCCAGGAGCGCTGCCTCCCACGGGGGGCTCTTCCGCCTGAGTCCTCATCTCCCCCCGCCCACCCACCCAGGGCCCCTCAACCCTGACTCCCAGCCCTTGCAACACCTGCCCCATCCCCCTTCTCCAAGGTCTAGGGAGACCCAGCAGCCTTGGAGGAATACCCTGCACCCCCATTGCTGGCCACGTCTCAATGGGAGCCCTCGTGTGTTGCCTGGGTCATCCCCAAACTGGGTCCTAAGACCCCCTCTCCCCCGCACCCTGGGACCTGAGCTCAAGAACCTTTTAGATAGGACACATCGAAGGGCAACCCCAGACCCAGGCCAGCTTGTGCCTCAGAGGGGCACCCTCTCCTCCGCGTGGCCCCCAGTGGCAGAGACATGGACTGCTGGACGCTCCGTGCTGCTGCCAGCCTGAACTGACAGGCAGGTCCGCCTGGGCAGGCAGGAGTGTTTGCAGCTCACTGGGCCAGAGACGCGCCCCCTGCCTCCACTCTTCTTTAGACATATCTGTGGGAGCTGTTCGGCATCCATAGCCCTGCCTGCGGCCAGCTGGGCACTGACCCCGAGCCTGCCCCCGGCTGGACACAGGGACGGCACCCCAGCATGGTCGCCTCTACTCGCCCCTGCCCATATCTAATGGTTGTTCCTCATTTAAAGCCATCCTAATGGGGAAGCCCCAATTAGTAAACTGTCAAGCTTTAAAGAAGGCAAATGTTAATTGTGAGCACAAAACCCTGGATTGAGACTCTGGGCCCCTAAGCAAACGGCTTGCAGTGTCCGCTGAAGGTTGGAGGCTGACCCGGCAGTCACCCCAGGGACTTGGAAATGTTCCCGCGAGCGGCTGGGGTACTCACATCACTGAGTTGTTCCCGAGAACTGCTCCTCCGGGAGCTGGTGGCTTCTCGGAAGCTGTCGCCGTCACTGTTGTGGTCGCCCCCTCTGGACACTACAACCTTCATCTGGGGACAGGGAGAGATGAGAGACAGGCTCAGCACACACACCCTGCAGGGCTGGGCTGGGGCACAGCCAGGCTCAGGCTTCTCCCCAACCCCACCCGGTCCCTCTGGGCTGAAACCCGGGGAGGGGGGTGGCAGGGCACAGCCAACCACTGACAACCCAGTAAGTACTGCCCATTCCTACCCAGAACAGGAAAGAAGAGCCCAGAGAGCAAAGGGTGAGTGCTCAGTGGCGTAAACTACTCTCAGCTCTGTCCTTTCCTCTGGCCGGCAGGCGACTGAAGACTCCTGCATGGGGAGCAGGCCAGTGGGTGGCCCCGGCCTTTTCCACTCCACGAGGGGCCCATGATCAGATGCCAAAACAGGCCTGCCTGCGGCAATTCACCTCTGCTCCCCGCAGGCACCACCACTCCTGGGCCCTCTTCAGTCCTCACCACAACCCACTTCAGGGCTATAAGGTCTGCAGAATTGGCTGTGGACCAGTCACTCCCCTCTGTGTGTCCTAGGGCCATTACTCAACCTCTCAGTGCCTTGGTTCTGTCATCTGCAGAACAAAGCAAGTAGCACCCACTGGGACAAGTATCTGCCGGAATCTTTGTAGACCTGGCAGGCCCTCAGCTCCTTGCTCCTCACACAAAAGTCCTAGTTGGCTGCTCTGTGCCCACTTTAGAGGAGGAAATCAAGGAGGGAGTTGATTAACCACTAGGGAGATTAAGTCACAGTGTGGGAAGTGGACCCAGAAACCTGCCTGTGTTCTTTTTACTTGGAAATAGTTTCAAACCTCACCAAGCTGCAGGGCAGGAACACACATACCAGCCCCTGACCCTTGACCTCTGGGCCTAGGAAGTCACCACCCAATCATGCCAACCTCCATCCAGGTCTTGTCAGCTCCCAGCCGCCCTCCTGGACTCCCTGGCAGGACTCACTGAGCTTGGCTGTCCCACCACCTCCAGGTGGTTCCGGCTTCCTGGTTCTGGAACATTCCCATGGCTTTGTCTGGACATGCACCGACAGCCCAAACCATCAACTGTGTGTCTGAGGTTTCCTAGCAACAGACCTAGGCCACCGCTCCCAGCCAGCACACTGCCTAGCATCCCATGACCCCTGCTCCAGGTGCTGCTGCTGTGCCTGCAGGGCAGCATGTGGCCTCCTGTCCATCCCCAGGCCTCCCCGCCCAGCACATATGCCCTCAGAGCTCAGGCGTGCTCAGAACCTGTGCCACAACCAGGGGCAGGGAGGCCCAGTCCTTTGCATCCAGCCATTTTATCATAAGCATCCTTCAGCCCTGGAGACTTCAGCTAGGGAGGAAAGTCATGACCGGTCAGCCATGTGCACCAGCTATGCTCTGGAATATTCTCGAGTTCCCAGGAAACCCCCTCAAGGCCTGAGCCCTTCTTCCTGCGGACTCCATGGTCGGCTCACTCTCTTGAGGCTGCCCCTCAGAGCCTCTGCTCCCCAGCGCCAACCTAAGCCCTATATGGGGTACAAGCCCCCATAGCCACAGGCCCCTGCAGAGTGTGACTAATAGAGTGTAATTACAAAACATAACTGGCATTCATCCACAGACTGGGCCTGGGTGCAAGGACCCAGGGGAGGGTCCTTCCTTTCTGGGGAAGCAGGAACAGCGAGGGGGAAGCCCAGCCCTCGGTACTACCCTCCCATCCAATGGTAGGCCCAGGGAGGGGTCCCAGTCTCACCCCAGGCAAAAACCCCCCATTGTGAGCCCATGGGTCCCCAGCCTCACTAGTTCCATCCTGCAGAGCTGAGTGGTAAATGCGCAGATCCTGGGCCAGTGCTGGCTCTCTGACTGTCCTAGAGCCTCACTTTCCTCATCTGTGAAGTGGGGGTGTTGACAGGGCCCTTCACAGGCTCTATGGGGCTAAGAAGTTCTGTTTGTGAGCCTGAACCCTTCTCTAGCACCGATAAGCCACCAGGTGTCACTGTTGTCACCAGCTGGAGACAGGTCCTTCTTTCCTCTGGACTCAATGACAGGTCTCCCCAAAAGGAGGGAATATGGGGTCTGGGGGAACTTCCTCACTGCCTTGCTGGCAAGGAGCCTCTGCAAGAAAACAAATGCCCTCATCCAGTGGTTTTCAAAGTGGGGTCCCTGGACCTGCAGCATCAGCATCTGGGAGCTTGGCAGGGATGCAAATGAGGACTTCCGGGCCCTACCCCAGACTCGCTTTGTCATCAGGTCCTCTGCGGGATCCTGGTAAGGCTCTAATTAAGACTCTTGGCTCTAACCTTTAGTAATCACCCCCATGAACCCACTCTCACTGTTGGGGGACAGTATTTCAGGTTGGGCTTGGAGCAGGGTCCCTGCCCAAGAAGAAGGCTGGACCCAGAGACACTGCAAGGACAGAACAGGCCTGGGGCAGTTGTGCAGGTTGCTCAATGTACAAGGACACCCAGCAAAGGGGGAGGGGAAGCGGAGGCTGAAGAATAACCCACACTCAGCTGAAAGGTGAGCAGGGAGGATGCCACATTCCACTTCATTCAGTCACACGAGTGGTCTCCTCTCTAAGCTGACTCTTCGGTGATACCCCGCAGGGGGAGGACAGGCTGGGGTCTGTCATCCTCCTCAGGCAGTGGGTTTTAGCTCTGAAAGCCCCATTTCCCAGAAAATCGCGTAAAACTGAGTACTGTGCCCTGGGAACCATCCCAACCCTGGACGCAATGGGATGGTCGGTCACCTTCCTGGCCAGGCCCAAGCTGGACTCTGGTTGTCCTGTAGCCCCACCTGCTTCCTAGCGGCTCAGAAATGCTGCTCGCCAGCTATGCCAGAAGGCCAGGGATGCCATGCCTCCATTTTTAGCTGGAGAGTTCAGATTCTGATCTGGGCCCGATTGTCCCGGGAGGGCAGCTGGGGAGCCCCATGCCTGGGCCCACCCCTGGGCCTTGTGGTCTTTCCCTATGCCCACCCAATCATCCTTCATCCATCCATCCATCCTTTATCCACCCATTCGTCCTTTATCCATCCATCCACCCTTCCACCTATCTATTTGTCCATTTATCCACCCATTTGCCCACCATATATCCATTCATCCATCCATCCACCTATCCATCTTCCCATCCACTCACCACCCACCATCTACTTACCCATCCAAGGCTTACTGAGTGCCTGCCTATGAACCAGCCCTATTCTGGGCAATGAACATAAACAGACCCAAGTCCCCACCCTCCCGAAGCCTACAAAGAGGCCAGCACACGGAGCATATGGTCGGCAGACGGCCACAGGTGCTCTGGAAGGACAACAGCAGAGAAGAGCAAAGAAGGGGTCGCCAGGGAGGGCCTCACTGAGAAAGCGACACTTCTGAAAGGTGATGAGGCAGGTCACGAGGCTATTGGGATGGGTGGGGGGATGGCACTGCCAGAGCAATGAGGCTCTCTGGGGGAGAGAAGAGCCCTGGCAGTTTCTGCAAGTTGCGCAAAATTCCTGAACATGTAACAAGTGGCTCGTGCAAGGTGGCATACCACGAAAACATGTCCTTTAGACTAACAGGGGCAGGACTACCCTTGAGACTGTTCTCCACCAGGCAGGGTCAGGACACAGCCCTGAAAAAGGCAGCAACAGGACCTCCCCTTAGATTAGCATGGCTGGGGCACTGCCATCAGAGCAGCAAGGTGAGGGACACCACTCTCAGACTGAGGCACCCCGGGAGCACCTGGGGCCCTAGGCTTTCTGGCAGTGACAGGGAACCCCCTCCTGTGACCCTTCCCGGGCAAGGCAACCTCCTAACCAGGTTCTGCAGCAATTCCGGGAGGAAGTGTCGCCTCCCAGGCGGGCTGCCAAGTGCCCTGGGCCACAAACAGGCAGCATGTGGTTCCACTTGACGCTCAGACCCCCAGGGTATGCGCAGTGGCGGTCAGTCCAGGAGGCGTGGCTGGGAAGGGGTCCAAGAGTTGGGACCTGGCAGTGTCCCAAGGCTATGCCATTAGGTGCCTTCCCCCTGTGGGGGATAGGAAACTCCCTATGCCTGGGACACCCCAGGGCTGACTCGGGGGCCCCAACGTCCCTCACTCCAGCAGCGAGAAGACTCACTGGGACTCCTGACCCTTCACAGACCAGCTCCCACCAGGACACAGAAACAAAGATGCACCAAGAGTCCCTGGATGGTCCTGCACACACTCAGTAAGACCTCTTCTGCCCACATCCCAACACAGAGCCTGCCTGCTTCTGATAGCTACCCGATGCTCTGTGCAGTCACCACCTTACCGAGACCCACGCCTGAAGCAGGGTGCAGAGGTTCCCCCCACCCCTAGAGCCCTGCTGCACAGATGAAGCAGAGGTGCCTTCTGCAGCATGCTCAATTGCTACACACCTGCAAATGCACATGCCATCCATCCATGGCGAGAGTGGGAGCAGCGGCCCTAGAGTTTTGCAGTGCGCAACCTGAATAGCCATACGTGGCGGCCCCTGCAGGAGATCAAGCCCCACCAGATGGCTTCACCCCCAAACAAGTGTCATCCCATGGAGCTCTCAGGAGTGCACACGAGCACACACACACATTTCCAGGAGCTCTGGGCTCTGCCCCATGCCTCTCGCACACCCACCCCAACACCAGCCCAGCCCAGGGGTGGGAGGTGCCCTCTGACCCACGGCTGGTCTGCACTGGCCTCCAAGATGAGGAGAGGCCCCCTTAGCCTCCACAACTACAGGCCTGGGAGGGGAAAGGGTGGAGATGGCCTGGCTGCAGACCCTGGGGAACCCTGAGAAGGGGGCTGTGGCTAAGGTCACCCACAGTCTCCTTCAAACCAGTGGGAGGACATGACCTGGGAGGGTGAGGCGAGGGTCAGGCATCCACTAAGCATCAGCAACCACCCCTCAGCCCCCAGTCAGTCGGGCCACTTTCCCGGTAAGAAGGGAGTCAGGAGAGTGCAGTCACGACGCCCTTATAGAAACCGAGAACAGGCTCCTCTCAGCCAAGGCACTCCATTCCATGTCCACTCACAAACACACACAAACACATGTGCACATGCCCGGCGTCCCAGCCCTGGGGCCACATGGCAACCCAGGCCTGTGGCAGAGACCCCTCCCCCTTCACCCCAATCTTCTTTCAGGGACTTCTGCACAAATAATGCCCCCATGGGGGCGCTTTAAAACCACTGGGCCTCCTCAGGAATCAAATATGTGGGTATGGGACTCAGAGACCTTCCCAGGCCCCCCAGGTGACTCCTGAGTGCACCCCAAGGGCGAATGGGCAGCCATAGGTAAAGCCCATGGCCCTGACTGAGCCCCTGCCGGCTGGACTGGGAGGATGAGCTGTGTTCATCCACGAGAACTATGTTAGTCTTCTCGCCCCCACCCTGGTCCCTGCTCATTCCAGCTGATCCCTGGCGTCCAGTGTGTTCTACTGGCTCCAAAGTGAGAGCCTGTTCTGTCTACCCGAAGCTCCGACTGAAGCAGGGACCGAGGCCTGGGCCATGCTGGGGATGGGGGCCCCCTTCCCCCGTGGGTGCCCCAGCCCCTGGCCCCTCTGTCACCCTGGTACCTCAATGCCCCAGGGCTATAAATGAGGCTCTGACCAGGAAGCCCCTTGCTGTTCAACTACTTGCTCTGTCCATCAACATTCCCTGATACTCAGTGGGGTCTCATAGCCCCACTCAACCTGCACCCCTGCCCTACCCTGCACATGCCACCTCCCTCCCCCAGCACATGACAGCAGTGAGGACAGCCAGTACTTTATTCTGTTTAACAGAGCCCCACCCTCTGAGCTCCATATCTGTGCTCTGCTTCCAGCTCTGCGGGGAACTTGGGTTTTAGAAGAGGACCAAAGAGCACGACTGGCCCAGGGAGGGGAACCTTTATGCAGACCATGCAAACACACTCATGAGGGGGGCTGGTGGGCAGGTGAGATGCTGGGGTGTGCAAGGAAGGCCAGGGCCCCCTCCGCACCCCACGAGGCCACCTGCACGGCCTTGCATGCTCGCAGCGCACCGCTCCAGGTCAGTGTGGGGGATGGTAGCCCAAGCGCAGCACTGCAGACCAGCGTCCCCCGACCGACAGCAGTACCTGCTGGTGAAGTGTGGTACTGCAGCCGCCGCGTGACCCAAGGAAGGGGGCGGGAGGGAGAGGTCTCCCGGCTGTGAGTTCGGGTGGAGGCTCCAGAAGGATGGGGTCCACGGTAAGGCGACCCTGGCTCTAGGCACAGCCCCGCTTCTCCCAGGAATCCTTTCCGATGCTCCCTCCACACCCGCGACAATCAGGCTGGGTGAGGCCCCTCAGGCTCCCATGGCTCCAGGTGTCCCTGAGTGAAGCAGGGTCACTGGACAGCAAGTGCCCAGCAGGCAGGGGCTGTCCTCTGTCCCCACTACCTGGGAGGGGCCTGGCACAATGAGGAGGGGCCCCACGGCCAGCACAGAGTCAGGAAGCAAGCTGCTGCCCTCGGAGGCTGGCCCTCCCCTCCCACTGTTCCACATCCTTCCCCTGGGTCTCAGCCAGGTGGACAGCTGGGTGGGTGAAGCATGGAGACGGACGGGGAATGGAGATGCACAACAGATTGTACAGAGGACGCTGGCTGAGTTGAGGCCACAACCCAAGGAGACACACGGCCAGCAGGCTCTGGGGACACAAGCTGTACGTGAGCAAGTGCCGTGTGAGTGACACGACACCCTGCCTGTGCCCGAGTGCGGCCCCTCTTGCTGAGGGGCAGGGGCAGTGCACCTGGTCCTGCCCCCACCGTCAGGCCAGTGGACTCTGGGCTCAGAGCAGGGTCCTCTGGGCTCCATCTGGCCTCTACTCTCTAGCTGAGCCACTTGGCTTGCACCACTGCTGTCCCCACCTGTCCCCCCATCCAGCTGATTCAAGTCACAAGCACCTCCCTGCAGCTGCCCAGGCCCCCTCTAGCGCAAGCTTTGAAAAACACACCTCAGCTCAAGTCACTGCGCAGCCTAAGACCCCCCTGTGGCCCCTCTGCAAGTGATGTCCACACTCACCCAGGCCCTGCGCCATCCCCGCCCCAGGGTTCTGGTCAGCTGGCTCCTTGTCATCTGTCCTTAGGCCTCAGCTTGGGTCACCTCCTAGGTGAGGCTTCCCCGGTCTACTGGTCTAAAGCAGCCCCATTTCTGTTTCCAGGCAGGCCCGTTGTCACCCCAAATCCCCCCACTCATGTTATGTCTGGAATTCCAGCAGGTGTCTTGGTCACCGAGACCAGACAGAGACCAACAACAAAGCCCAAAGAAGTATACACTGAATAGGCCATGAACAGGGCCCCCCAGCAAGTACCCCATGCTCGGTTTCTGTGAGGGCCACATCTGGAGTGGGGGTCTGGCTGCGCCAAAGCCAGGGAATGGCCAAGCACTCTGCCCATGGCTGCCCCCAAGGGGACCTGGTAAGCCCACCAAGGAGGCCAAAGATGAGCCTCACCTGTCCAGGCCTTGCCCAGGAGGCGGGAGAAACCATTCTGAGGAATAATGATAAAGCAGTAACCGCGGTAACAATAGCACACACGGCTATCTAGCAGGAACCGTGCACGTCAACTCAGTTTTTCACCTTTACAACCCGAGACACGTGCAGGACTGACAGCTCCACTTTACAGATGAGGAAATAGGCCCAGAAAGGAGTCACTTGCCTGGGGCCACAAAGAGCCCAGGCCCCTAACCGTGGGACCTCATTTCTGTGTGTGTGGCCACAGTCGGGCTGGCACAGAGCCAACAATGACCTCATGACGAGGTGGGGTGAGGATGTAGAGTGTCCCAGGGAAGCCCACCTCGGCCGCCCCCCCAAGCCTCAGCCCAGGCCTCAGAGGAGGGATAAGTGGGAGAAACTGTCTGTGTTAATGGGAGCCAGGCACTGTGGTGGCTAGCTAGGACCCAGTGTGGTTCGAACTTACACTGACTCACACAAAACTCTGAGGGAGTGCCACTGTCCCACTGTACAGATGAGAAAACTGAGGCACTGAGGGGCAGTCACCTGCTCAAGGCCACACAGCTAGCAGGTGTCAAGAGCTCATTCCCCACCACGACGTTCATCTTCCAGAGGGTGAGGGAATATTCTGGAAGGACTCTACCAAACCCAGTATGAAAACTTGTGATTAGAAAACCCCTACACTGGCAAATAAAGACCCGGCAGACTGATGTGATGGTGAGGAGCACGGACAGGCCATGTGGATCACATCCAGACGTCTGCCCCACTCTGTCTCACTCCCTGTGTTGACTAAGCTTCCAGGGCCCAGCCCTCTGCCAGGCTTGGGGTTACCAGGCCTGCTCGGGGGTGCAGATAAGAAACGGGCAATCACCACACCGCAGAGGGGTAAGCCCAAGAGAGGGGCATGGGAGCAGGGGAGGGGTGGTAAATGAGCCGAAGGCAGGCAGGTCGGGGAGGAGGGAGAACTCAGACCACAAAAGCCCTTGTGGGGCACGTCCAAGAACCAAGACTTCATGAGGGTGGAGGGGAACTTCCAGGGTGCTTTCAGCAAGGGAAGGGCATGCTCAAATGGGCCCCTTAGAGGAACCTCACCACCTGCGGATAAAAACCAGAGCCGCTGTCTTCCAGGGAAAGGTCAGGGTCAAGGGCACAGATTCTGGAGCTGAGCCACCTGGTTTGAACCCTGGCGCCGTCACTTTCCCTGCTTGTCTCAGACAAGTTACTCAGATGCTTTTTTTCTTTGGCTTCAGTATCCTCTTCTGAAAAATGGTGCTAGCAATATGCTGCCTCATAGGTGCCCTGGAGACAGGGCCTGGGCTGGCTGTGAAAGGTCAGCTTTTCTTTGCTGGTAAGAGGTGGTGGGCTGGCAGTGAGGGGCAGACACAGACATCTAGTTTACAAAGTCATTTTCTTTAACAGACACATGACTATTTAGATCATCTATTTCATCTTAGGGCTCCCCTGGTGGCTCAGTGGTAAAGAGTATGACAAGGCTGTATATTGTCTCTCGGCTTATTTAACTTCTATGCAGAGCATGTCATGCGAAATGCCGGGCTTGATGAATCACAAGTTGGAATGAAGATTGCTGGGAGAAATATCAACAACCTCAGATATGCAGATGATACTAGTCTAATGGCAGAAAGTGAAGAGAAACTCAAGAGCCTCTTGATGAGAGTGAAAGAGGAGAGTGGCTTGAAACTCAATGTTCAAAAAACTAAGATCATGGTATCCAGTCCCATCACTTCATGGCAAATAGATGGGGAAACAGTGGAAGCAGAGATTTTATGTTTTTGGGCTCCAAAAATCACTGTGGATGTTGACTGCAGCCATGAAATTTAAAGACGCTTTCACCTTGGAAGGAAAGCTATGACAAACCTAGACTGTATTAAAAAGCAGAGACATCACTTTGTCAACAAAGGTCCATATAATCAAAGCTACAGTTTTCCAGTAGTCATGTACGGATGTGAGAGTTGTAACACAAATAAGGTTGAGCACTGAAGAACTGATGCTTTCAAACTGTGGTGCTGGAAAAGACTCTTGAGAGTCCCCTGGACAGCAAGGAGATCAAACCAGTCCATCCTAAAGGAAATCAACCCTGAATATTCATTCGAAGGACTGATGCTAAAGCTCCAATACTTTGGACACCTGATGTGAAGAGCTGACTCAGGAAAAGACCCTGATGCTGGGCAAGATTGAAGGCAAAAGAAGGGGGCAGCAGAGGATGAGACAGTTAGACAGCATCACTGACTCAGTGGACATGAATCTGAGCAAACTCTGGGAGACAGTGGAGGACAGAAGAGCCTAGTGGGCTACAGTTCACGGGGTCGCAAAGAGTCGGATACAACTCAACGAGGGAACAACAGGAAATTTCCTCTTAAGTCAGTTTTGGTAAGTTGTATTTTTCAAAAACTTTGTTCATTTTAGCTAAGTTATTCAATTACTGGGATAAAATTGTTTATGTCCCATTCTTTCAATGTCTGTAGCACCTGCAGTGGTATTTCCATTTTAGTTCCTAACATTGGTCATCTGTGTTCCTTTTTTGCTTGATCAGTCTAAGTACGGGGGAGTTCTCAATTTTGTTGATGCTTTCCAGGAAACAGTTTTTGGTTTTGTTCATGTTCTCTATTGCTCTCTTTCTTGCTCATTAATTACGCTCTTGTAATTACTCCTCTTTCTTCCATATGACACTCTGCTCTTGTAGCTTCTTCAGGTCACTCATCTTGAATCTGTCTTCTTTTCCAGCATGAGCACCGAAGCCAGAGGTCTCACTCTGAACACCGCTTTAGCTGCACCCTATGAGGTACATTCTATATGGCGAACTCTTAGTTTCACTTTAATATTCTAATGAAATCCTGTTCAGAAGGAGAGTTAGGAGGTGGAAGCAAAGGGCTGGCCTGGGTGGGGAAGTGAGCAGTGGAAGATGGTTCCCTGTTCCTGGCCCAATCCCTGGGGCAGATGCCGGGCTCCCCACTGAAGTGAAGGAAGGTTTGGAGCTGTGCTCTGGCTTGTGCTAGCTCAGTGAGCGGGCTGTGGCTTCCGGGGTGGAGGGTATTGGCCCTGGATACACAGACCTGATGCTCACAGGGGAGATTTTAGGCTGACGGGTGCTTGGCTTTGAGGCCCAGTGGTAGGGGCTCAAACCAAGGGCTGGCTGAGTGTGAGAATGAGAAAACCAACAGGAGAGGCAGGTGTGAGGAGACAGTGAACTTGGGAAAGACCCCTTTCTGCCTCTGAGCCACACTGGACCAGTCTGAGGCCAACTGAGAAGTGCCACATGAGGAAGATATGTGCTGCCTTTCCAAGACTTGGTACAAAAATAAAGGAGAATGTCCCACTGTTAATTTTCACACTCACTACATATTGAAATGATACTATTTAGAATCTAGTCGTCCCTCCGTGTCCATGGGAGGTTGATTCCAGGCACATTCTTTACTGCTGAGCCACTGGGAAAGCCCCCCAGGAACCCCTTACAGATACCAGAACCCATGGATACTCAAGTCCTTTATATAAAATGATGCAGCCCCAGTCAGCCCTCTGCATCCGTGGATACACAGTACTGATGGTATATAGAGTTAAAATATGTTAGGGTTAATTTTGTCTTTATGTTTTTAATGTGGCTCCCATCACACTCCCAGCAAAGGGAGCTGTTCTAAGCTTCTGCAGGGTCAGAACCTGCCTTTTAACAAGGCCCTTGGGAACCCCTCCAGGAGTTTGGGCGGCACCCTTCTCAGTCTCAAGCCCTCTAGTCCTACCCCCGGGAAAAGCTTCATGTCAAGCCCCTCAGGCAAGGGCAAGTGGCTGGATACAGACATCATCTTCCTCAGACGCCCCAGCTCCCGTCCTGGTGAGCTGCTAGGAATGTTCTGTGGTCAGTGTAGCCTCCAGCTGGAGAACGTGGGCCACCAGTTCCTCTGCCCAGCCCAGTGTCTCTGCACGCAGATGTATGCCTGGCTCTTCTGATACATTAAGGGACTGCGTTATATTCCATGTCTGCCTGATCACAGGCTCCTTGGGGCAGGGGTGATCTGCCTTGGTCAAGATGCATTGTGTGCCTGGCGCCTTAGGTGCTGACAGGTTCTTGTGCAGTGAGTGGCTGGTCTAGGGGCCCATCCTCCCCAGGGTGTCCCCCATGTGAAGGAGCAGAACTCATGGGGAGTGACTAGGCGCTCACCTGGGGAGCACCTCTGTGCCCAAGACAGCTGTGCACGCACACGCAGGGGAGCCCTGTGCATGGCAGCTGACAAGCAATATCCCTCAGGAAACCGCCAGCCTGGACCAGGAGTCCCAGGTAGACACTGGAGGTGGCATGCGATCCCCTTCAAGGGCTGGGAACCTGCGGACTCAATGGGGTCACCCGTGTTCATGTCCCTCCCCATCCACTGGGTGGATCCCAAAGGGTCTCGTTTAGTAGGTTTCATCTCTATGTTGCTCTTGGACAGACCACCTGGTCACCTCTTACTCAACCTGAGAGTAAAAGCACAAAAACAGCCATCACACACCACAGGATTAATAGTGACCAGGCGTCGCATCAGGGGCTCCTGTACAGAAGGCACGTGTCCCCTCCTCATGGCCCAGTCTTCAGAAGGGGAGGTGGGCCACAGGTTCCAGAGGACAGGCCCCAGTAGAGCACTGTGCCCAGGCTCCAGTCTCCAAGGGCTCCCTGGGACAGCACAGAGCCTCCCCTAGACCCCCAAGGCAGCAGCCCCCCTCAAAGTCTCCAACTCCACCCATCAGGCCAGGCTGCCCCATTCTCCCCACGATGAGGTGGGCCACATTGCGCACCCTTGGCTTCAGGGCCAGGCCAATTGCCAGGGCCCAAACCTCTGCCACCAGGCCACGGAGAGCCCACACAGCTGTGTCCTTTGGTCAGCAAGGTGAGTCATCAAATTAGAATTAGCCACCAATGTTTGAAAAAAAAACCCACTGAATCCACAGAAAAACCCAGGTTTCCCATTGTTCTCAGAAACACAGATCTGGCCACACTGGACCACTTACATTTTTTCATGGCCAACATGGGTCCCCCAGGACACGACTCATGTGATCCAGTCCCCTCTATGGCCAGTGGATGCCTCGCCCAAGTGCACATTCCCTCAGGGTCCTGGCACTTTGGACCTGAGGCCAGTGGTGACCACAGTCATGTGGGGGTTAGAGAGCCCCGCTAAGTCCAGGTGGAACCCAAGTCTCTTCTTCAGTAGTGATCACACAAGGGACAGCCCCCACCCCAAGTCATCATGAAGTTCACCCACAGTGGGGTGGGGTAGCTCCAGGTTCCGGCAGTCCTGTGGGCTCAGGCCTCCTCCCCACCCCTCTCCTGCCATTAGAGATGGTGCCCCCAGGAGTTGTTTCCCCCACTAAGTGGCACCCAAGTACTGCAGTCAACATTCCCAGAGCACAAAGGCCTAGAAAGGTGGTGACCAATTGTCCAGTCCTGGTCTGCCCCACCCAACACACGCCCAGACAACCACACACAGGGCCTGGAAGCAGAGATGCTCAGACCACACCTGGGTTGAGAGTTCAGGGCAGTGGGAGGGAGAGGGTGGCTTTGCCACCCCTCTGTGCACAACAACGGGACAGTGGGACTACGCGGGAGTCGATGACAAGATCTCAGAAGTGCCTTCAGTGGCATGGAGAAAAAGACCCCTTCCACAGCAGGGGCTCCAAAAAACAGGACAGGAGCCGGTCCATTAAGCAGGCTGCCAGGAGGGCATGGAGGGTCATTACAGCGAGCTGCAGCCCCCAGGCCCACACCACATGGCACGGTGAGCCACGTCTGGGCCAGGCAACCCCCTGCCTGGGCACCCCCTCCCCTGGCTGCTCTCCTGCAGTTTAGCTGAAATGGAATAAATGAGAGACAAACCGAGATGTGCAGAAAACCACTTGCTGGAATAAATCACTTTCCATATGACACACACTATGTTAAATTACAAACACTGATGCTATTATAAAAATAATGGCACAGCACTTTTTATTTTCTTTAATCAGAAAAATAAGCCCCATGTTTCTGGGAGGGAGACCAGGTTTCTGCAGGCCCTGCTCTGGGTGTCAGGACCCCGGAGTGTCAGGGTCTTCACAACCAGGCAGGGAGGAAGGCTTGGGCCTGGAAACCAGGGTGGGGGGTGGGGTGGGATGGGGTATAGGGGGCGGTGTGCGTGTCTGTGGCCTCCATGAACCAGGTCAATACTAGAAGGGACTGTCACAGCCAGGTGAGATGGGCGCACAAAGCACTGAGCCCTGGTGGCCGACGCTGCTCTCCCACCTGTGCCAGGACTCCAGGGGCAAGGAGTGGATGACCCTTGAGTGAAGACATGGGTCTGGTGGTGGGTCTGGTGTGGCAGAGAAAGCCTTGTAGTGTGAGGTCTGTCCTGACGGGGAACATCCTAGAGGGCATGGAGCCAGAAAGCTGTAGGGGACAAGTGGGAGGCTGGGAGCGGACATTCTGGCAATAGCCTTGGCCCTGCAGGCTTTCTTGGTCTAAAGCTGGGGGGGCGGATGGGAGACTCTGCCCTCTGCCTCACTGCCTGGCCACCGGGATGGCAACAGACTCCTGAGGGAACCCTCCTTGGCACCAGCAGATCCTACTCAACCATGGACAGCCCTGAGCATCGTTCAGGCCCCCTCTCCAGTCACAGGACCCTGGAGCTGGACAAACATGACCCTCTGCCAGAGGGCAGGCAAGTAGAAACCCAGGTCTGGCTCTGATTGTGCCCACATTCTGCCTGGTGAGGGGCATGGGGAATGTACACTGGCCAGATGGAGCGGGGCCAAGGAGGGCAAGGCCTACAGCTGTCATACCTCTCAAAATCTCACACACAGACACACACCCTCTCTCTCTATGGACACGCGCACACTTGCAGACCACACGCTGCGTACATGCACACACAAACTCACTCTCTGAACAGTACACCTGGGCATGGAACTCCAACACTGAAGGACACGTGGGCACTTTAGAGGCACAGAGAGATGCTGAAGGACCGCTTCCCCCAACCCTGAACTCTTGGGGGTAGCTGTGTTCCTTCTCCTGGGGGCGTGCATGTCACAATGCAGTGGGCACAGTGGGGGTGAGCCTGGTGGAAGGTGGGAAGGTGCTGAGGTTCTCTCCTCTCTTCCTGGCACAGGGGGCCTCAGCTTGGTGGCGGCCCTGCAGGGGGTTCCCGCCTCTGCTGAGCCTCAGCTTCCAACGGCAAACAGCCTGGCCCGTCTGGAGAAGGCCTGTGACCAGTCTGACAACACATCTCAGGCTGCAGGGTGAGGGGGCCTTGGCCCGGCCCAGCAGAGCCACACCTGGGGTGGTCTGGGAAAACGGGCGTCAGGCTCCAGGGCTCACGGATGGGGCCTGGCGGGCCACCGCAGGGGTGGAGGATCGAGTCCGTTGTGACCTCAGGGGCCGGCAGTGTTGGCCCGGGGCCAGGCGGGAGAGCTGGGGCTGATGGGCCCGCACCAGGTTCAGCAGGAACTGCTGTGGCTGGCTCGGGGGCCCCAGGAGAGGCCAGCGGGGTGGAGCTGGCAGACCCAGGAGTGAGGGGCGCTCAGGTAAGGGGAGTAACGGCTGGGGCTTGCAGGGCTGGCCTGGGCCCAAAAGTGACCGCAGGGGCTGGCAGGGCTGTTCTGGGCCCAAGAGTGGCCGCTTTCGTTGGCAGGGCTGTTCTGGGCCCAAGAGTGGCCGCTTGGGCAGGTGAGGCTGTTTTGGGTCCATGAGTGGCCGCTTTTGTTGGCACGGCTGTCCAGGGCCCAGCAGTGAAGGCTTGGGGGGGCCAGGCTGCTCTGGGGCTTCAACTAACTGCTGGGGCTGATTGAGACCAAGCAGTGACTGCTGGGGGCGGCTGGGATGGCCCAGAAGGGATCTTCGGGGCTGGCATGGGGCTAGGAAGGCCCGCCGGGGGCAACAGCACTGGCCTGAGGGTGAGCTGGTGGGCCGGCGACGTGGACGCAGTATGAGGAGTGACTGGGGGGGCTGACACCGCTGGCACTGGGCTAGCAGTGACCGAAGGGGCCGGCACCGCTGTCCTGAGGATGGCCTGCTGGGCTGGCCGTGGAAACACGGGCCCACCCATGACCGCATGGGCCAGCAGCGGTGCCAGAGGGCCAGCAGAGACCGGCAGACGTGGCATGGGGCCAGGATGGACCTCAGGGCCCGGCAGCAGTGCCACGGGGCCAGGACGGACCGTAGGGGTCGACAGAAGTAACACGGGGCCAGTATGGACCGCAGGGGCCGGCAGCGCTGCCACGGGGCCAGGAGGGAGCGCAGGCGCCGGAAGCGCTGCCTGGGGGCTAGTGCCCAACGTGGCTGGTGGGGCTGAGCTGGGAGTGACCGCTGGGGCCGGCAGGGCTGATCTGGGGCTGGAAGCAGCTGCTGGGGCCGGCAGGGCTGACCTGGGCCCAGAAGTGACCGCCGGGGCTGGCAGGGCTGTCTTGGGCCCAGAAGTGACCGCTGGGGCCAGCTGCGCTGACCCGGGAGTGGCCGCTGGGGCTGGCAGGGCTGCCCGGGGTCCGGGGAAGCCCGACGGGGCTGGCAGCGCTGACACGGGGCTGGGAGTGACCCCTGGGGCTGGCTGGGCTGGAGCTGCTGCTGGCGCTGGGCCGGGCCGTTCTGGTCCCAGTGGTTGGCTGGGAGCGGCCCCCCTTCTGGGGAGCACACCTGCATGGAAGAAAGAGCACGTGTCCACCTGGGCAGGTGTGTCTGTAGACCCCCCGTCCAGCCCGGGTCCCTGAGACATGCTGCCCCCTCACCAGCATTCCAATCCCCAAGGGAGTTGAAAGTGGAGTGTGAAACACCAAGAAGAACCCCCTCTCTGAAAAGAAGGCGCAAACCAGTGAGTCCCTGAAGAGGAAAGCAGCTACAGTGCTGAACCGACACCTAGGACAGAACCCTGAGCTCTGGGAGATAAGCCCCTGGCCCCAGTCTCCCTGCCCCATGCCAGCTAGGCTCTGGGTGACAGCAAGGATCACCCCTCACTGAGGGCCTGCTCCCAGCAGGGCTGTTCCTTGCACCTGGACCACCAAACAGAAGTGATGTGACTACCCACCCTGTCTTGCAGACACTGCGCTTCGCGTAAGTTTAGCACATGGAGAGCACCCAGCAATGAGCCTGGACCCCACGCATTACAGACACGCTGGACACCCTGTAGTCGGCGGAGCCTGACAGACGCAATGGGGAAACGGGGCCAGCCTATCAGCGATGCACCCTCCCGTCCCGCCTGAGCCGAGACCCCCCTGTCCCCAGTTCCTGGCCTGGTGTGGCCTCTCTCTGGCTGTGACCCACCCGAGGTGTCTCTTGCCTCTATTCCTCAGACTTCCAGCAGACGGGCGCCCCAGGCCCCAGTCCATGTGTACCCCATACCTCACCTCCGACAACGACGGAGCACGTTGCCAGGGAGGCCCAGATGCCGATGGGTGGTGTCCAGGTGCTGGTGTGGCCCCGAGGCTGCCTGGGGGCAGAGGGCACAGAGCCTGTGGCTCTGAGTGGGAGGGGCCCGGTGCTCACCTGCTTGGTGGGCTGCAGAGGGACCTTCTTCTTCCCTCGGTCACAGGGTGTCTCCAGGTCCTGCTCAGAGCTTCCTGCTTCCAGGGGTCGCCCGTTCTCACTTGGCTCTGCAGATGGGCAGTTTTCTGCTTCACGGGGCTTCTTGACAAGGCGACGTTCCCACTTCTCCTTTCGCTCATGTGGCTTCAGGGCCATGTCCTTCTGTAGAAGAAGAACAAAGCCAGTTAATTGGTGGTGACACATGATTCCAAGTGTTAGCTATCCCACCTGTGACACCACGAGAGACTTTGTTGTGCCAAAGGTGGGGCCCTGTGCATCTGACAGCACTCTGGTGGGGCCGCAGCCCATGCCGCCCTCCACACTGGACTGTCAGGCTACCTAAGGTTGGGAAGGAGCCTCCCACACTGGGAGGGCCATGTGAGGGGAGTGAAGGGAGATGGATGGATGGGTAGGACATAGATGGGTCAGATGAGTATGGGTGGCCCTGTCAGGACTGGGGGTTTGGGGAGGATGACTGGGGTGTTTCCCAAGGAGCCCAGCCAGTAATAGGGTGCCCTGATTCTCGGCCCAGTGTGAAGTCTCGACCAAGCTCACAGGAAGCAGGCACTGAGACAGGTGGCTGTGCTGGCCTCTGTGAGACATGGCCCATCCTGGGAGTGGCCCTTGGATTCCCAGTCTGAGACCTGGGCTGAGGGCCATCACCACAGTAGCTGGCCAAAGGCAGAGATGTTGCAACTCCAGCTGCCTCCTCCTCTGGTCCTGAGCCACCCGTGGATCTATCAGCCCAAATTCCCTGCAGCCTGGCATCCTGATTGGATGGGAGCTGTCCTGGGAAAGCAGTCTCCATTTCAGCCAGGTGTGCAGGGCTTCAGCGACCCCAGATCCAGCCCTAGAGCAAAGATGTGGGCCAGCCCTGCTCACAGCTATACCCAGTGCCTGGAGCTGAGCCTGACACACAGTGGGTGTTTAACAAGCACGTGTTACACTGATGCTGACACCGACAATGTGGTCTCCCGTCCCATCAAGCCTCTGCACTGCCTGCACAGCTCCTACTATGCAGAGGTCCAGACGCCCCGCCCCCACCGCCCCAACATAAACAGCCCTGCCCATGCGCCTGGAACCCAGGAGGACCTGGCATTGATATGTACTGAGCAGGTAAAGTGCCTCTTGCTGGCATCCACAGAGAAGCTGGAGGCAGCTCCAGAACCACTGGGCTGCTAAAGAGAGAAGTAAGGAAATGTCAACAAGGGACTCAGCAGACTCCAAGAGCATCTGTCCGAGGAGGAGGGGAGGAGGAAAGCCTGAATGAGTGCAATGGTGACTATCCCACAGCCCTGCAAGAAGTGTCCCCAGGCACTTAAGTGGGTGGCAGGAAGGATGAGGTCCCAGTCTGCTCTGGTCCCCTGGACCAGAGGCAGGAAATGGGAGGTGCTGTGCTTGCCGGGTGGGGTCCTCCAACTCAGGGTCGGCAGCCACCTCAAGAAGACTCCCCATGTCCCTCTTCCCACCCAGTGAGCGGGGTCCACACTTTCCAGAATTTACCAGGGGCGCTGATGAGACCAACCAGACTGGAGTTGTCCCTCCAGGTACAGAAGCACCCTGACAGCCCTGACCAGTGTGGCCTGTGGCCCAGCCCGAGAGCAACCACGTCCAACTACAGGCTGACTGACCACCCTGCTCCGTGGCTGCACACGGCGGTGGCAGCAGATCTCGCCCTTCTCCCAGGCCCAAACCCACGGGCATGCAGACCTGGAGCTCGAGCAGGATGTGGGGAGGGAAATGTCATCCACAGCCTCTCAAGAGGAAGCATGTCGCACCCCCCTGTGACACCTGCCTCCTCACCAAGTGCTGGCACACTCACCTTCCTGCACACCCCTGCCCTATCCTCAATGTCAACTCAGGGGTACCAGGAAGAGAAAGGGATGGTGTCCCAATGGGGATGGGGGCTCCTAAAGGTCAGCTGAGCCATGGGGCTGCAGGTGGGGCACTTGTTCTGGGACATCCATGAGGTCAGACACCATGCCACACAGCAGTCCTGCCAGCCTGGAATTCAGGTCCCTACTGATGACCTGCCAGGCCCACAGTTGTGGATCTGACCAAAGTTCCACAGACAGATTCTGCCTGAGCAGCAAGGGGGACCCCGACTTGCTGGGTACAGAACAGCGCCTTTCCCACGCTCACACTCTGGGCTGTCAGACCCCAGAGACACCCACAGGTCACCTGCACTTTTGCAGCCACCTCTGGAACTCCCCCAGGGCACCAGCGTGTCTCAGTTGGAAGGGGCTACTCCCCACCTCATGCCCTTCTGATCCCAGGACTTCCCGTGCCTGCCCCTCCCGTAGGAATCAGGCCAACTCATTACAGTGGCAGTGAGCGCCGACTGTATGGCAGCTTGGCTCCAGGTACCTGGGGTCAGATAGGAGGGAGCCGGTCCATCAGACGAGTTGTCACGACTTCCAAAAGGAGAGAAGGCTAATGTAGACAAGGAAGTGGAAAGGAAGGAGCCGCTTCAGAGGTACATGCCTCTCTCCTGGGGACAGGAGGGAGGCCAAGAGGGAGGCTCTGACATCTGACAGCAGTCAGCAGCTGGCCCTGCATATGGCCACGAGCTTCCTTGGGGAACAACACTAAGGCTGTGCCTCCACTGACAAAAAGCACTGATGAACACAATGGATCGCTTCCCACATGCATGGTACTCAATACACATGGACTCCTAGTGTGCCCATGACACATGAATGCCAACCCCTTTACAGACGGAGGCCAAGGCCCAGAGAAGTCCAGACAGATTCCTGGTCACCAACTGTTCCCACCCAGGCCCTGGAAAGCAGCGAGGCCCCAGAACCCCAACCTGTCCACTGGTGCCAGGCTGCAGGTCTGTCCCCTCAGAGCCTCACTGACCACCCATGGGTCCCCACCTCTCCCTAGCCTCCCATCCAAAGGTGGAAAAGGCCATAACCCCACTCAGAAGGCTTCCTCAGGGGAGGGTGGGGCTTTTGCCCCACTTAGGTCTTCAGCAGATGCGACTGGGCTGGCCCACATGCAGGGAGCCGCCTGCCACACTCAGTCTACAGATGGGAAATGCAGCCTTGTCCACACACCCTCCCGTCTGACCGAGCACCTGTGGCCAGGCTGACACAGCACTCGCCAAGGCAGGAGGCATAGGCAGACTCCACCTAAAGGGCCCACAGGTATAAGGAGGCTGGGGCGGAGTCCCCATGCAAGACACTGCAGCTGTGCTGATCAGGCCCCTGGCCCAATCTCCCATCCCTTGGAGCCCCGCCCCTACCCAACACGGGTGCTGTGACTTTCTTGTTGCCACAGAAAGTGGCAAGCTTTCTCTCCCCACCTTCCCGTGGACCACTTCATCCTGGAAAGAGTAAGCCTCCTGCCCCTATGTGGCCTGACCCTTAGGTGTGCACCTCACGCGTCACTGTGGGCTGAGCTCTCGCAGGGAAGAAGGAGCAAGCACCCACCTCAGGGCCTTCTTAAGGCCATCCAAGGCCACTTTTGACCTACATGGCCAAAGTCACAAAGGCTGTTTCTGGTCCGGGGGATAACCTCTGAGCTCTCACGTCTGAGCCCCAGAAAGAGAACAGGGCTGCCTGTGACAGAAGTCTGAGCAAAGGGAGAGAACGTGTAAACGGTCCCCCACTAACCATGAAACCTGTAGGGGCAACCTGCCCTAAGGGGTCACACTGGGGAGGCAGGGATCTGTCTTTCTAACAAGCATTTGTGAACCAAGGAGACAAAATGGGGTGGACAGACATGGAAGTGAAGCAAGCGTGGGGGTGACTTCTGTGGTGGGCCTGCAGATAGAACCTCCTCTGGGACCCCACCCACTCCAGGCCGGGACCCCTCCCTCCCCCTGCCACTAGCCCCAGCCCCGCTGCAGGTTCTGGAAGGGCCTCAGGAAAACTCTAGGTCATCTCTCCAGACACATCAGGCCAGCGCACCGTGGTAAAAAGGACACATCTGTCAACCACGAATTGTTCTAACTTGTCACTTTTTCTATCTTTCTTTAAAAAAACAACTAGATTGTCAGAAAACTTGAAACGCCAGTGCCTCTCTTTCCCCTGCACTGGACTCAGTCCAGCTCTATGCTGGCCACAGCCCACGCTGGCACATGAGGCCCCAGGACCGGACCTTCTGCGTCTGAAGGAGCGGGCAAGCTGCCTGCCCTGGCCAAGCTGCCACGTGCCCGGTGTGGGCCCTGTGCAGACAAGAGGCTCTCCGGCTTCCACAGGCAGGAGGCCTCGTGCCACACACGTCCTGGCTCCAAGAGGCCCACAGCATTTCCCGCCTGAAGGTTCGAGAGGATGAACTCTAAGCCAATGGCCCCGCCAGTTTCCTCTCCTGGAAGGAAACTTGCCATCTCAGCAGGATTTCTCTGCAGCAGGGCTCACCGGGGTCCAGACGCCGCTCCCACAGCGAGTCACTGCCCTGAGAACGCTCCCAGAGCTCCCCGGGCTTCTGTTCTGTGCGTGCAGCTGGTAAGCACAAGCCAGCCCTGCCCCTGGGGCCCAAGGCTGGGCTGCCCTCGCCCGTGAGGCCAGACCCGTGGTGGTGGGGGCTTGTCTGGGCCCCTTCAAAAGGCTCAGCAATGCCTGGGCACACACAGGGTCACTGCCCTACTGGGCTCATATTTGCTCATCTGGAGATTGGAGCCGCAGCTGTGCCCAGGCCTGCCAGGGTTTTACCTAGAGCTGCTTCAGGAGCCACACTGCAGGCCCACAATACTGGTACTACAAGTGCTCCTGAGTACAAACGGGGCAATGAGGCGCTGCCAAGGTTGTGATGATGCAGGGTGAGCCAGGACCAACTCCAGTGCTCCAGGGTCTGCGGTCATGTCCACCAGCGACCCAGGATCCTCCAGCCAGCCCTGGGAGTGGCCAGCTCTTGCCATCACCAGAGGTGACAAGTGAGGTGACCCCAGAGGGGTCTCCATGTAGCCCTCAATCAGCATGGAGCCTCCGGGCCACACCCGTGGGTACACAGGGGCAGATGTGGCCACATAGACCCCAGCACCCTCGCTCGCATGCAGGGGGCCCTCAGAGCGGGTGCTGCTGGGCACAGAGGTGCACAATCCCTGGCCGCCTGAGACAATGGCCTGGCAGTGAAGCCCCGAGTGACCAGGCCCTCGGGCCCTCCCCAGACCCTGGGGTGGGGGGGCGGGTTGCTATAAAATCACAGATTAGAGTTTCCTATAGCAATTTCATGTGGCTATTTTTAACTCCCCTAAACATTAATACTACACAGCACCAATAAAATTTCAAACTGTGCTCCAGTAAACCAACCATGGAGAGAGAAAAGTAATTAAAACTGGCAAACACAAACTCAGACTTGTTCCCCTCGCTGGAGGCCGAGGCTGCTTGCTTCCACGTGGATCATGCCCTTCCAGGCCGCGGACTCTGCAGGCAAAGGCGTGGCCACCTCTCTCCAGCTGGGCGGGAGCCCCTTCCACACTCTGTGAACCACACTGGGGTCTGTTCCCAATACCTGGGCCCCAACCCCACGAGCTCACCTCTCCTCACCAAACTTGGGCAACTCTTGCTGCCCCCTCAGCAGGGTGAGAATGCAGATGGCCCCAGTGGACAGCCCACCTGAGACCTCACCACTGCCTCCCACCTCACTTGCCCCTTCACTTCCTGGAGGGAGGCCTTGTGGGATGGCCATGTCACCCTGGGACAGGGCCAGGGGGCGCTGGGGTGGCTGAGGTTGCCTGTCTCCCAGAACCTCCTGGACTCCAGGGCCCCAGCAGCACTCCCCGATTCCTGTTTCAGGCACCTGCTCTCTGTGGTTCCAGGAGTTCAGGTCAAATCCCACCTGCCTGCGGTCTGAGTGTGGACCCCACCCATTCTACCTTCAGAGCCTCACCCCCAGCTCACCTGGCAGGCTGTCATCTCCCATCAGAGCTTGTCTGCCCCAGGGCCTTGGCCCAGCTGCTTCCTTTGCCCTGGCATGCACATGGCTCACTGCTCCTCACCTGCAAGTTTTGGCTCAACACTCCCCCACCCGCTTACCTCAGTAAAATCGCAGCCCCTCCACCCTGCGGTTTGCACCCTGGGGCAAACACTCCACGTGCAGGTGCTTCCTCCCAGTGACTGGGGGAGCCTGTGGTTTACTGCCAGGGTCTTTCCCCAGGAGGTAACTCCTTCCCCTCCCCCCAGCCAGAAAGCAGGTAGATTCTGCACTGCCCACCAGCATTCGATGCCCCTAACCCCCAAGCAACCAACTCTCCATGTCTGCCTGGAACTAAGAGGGTTCTGGGGACATAGGACTTAAGTGCCAAAGTCAGGAAGTCCTAGAGAGACAGGGAAGGAAGGCCCTGTGAACCACAACAAGAGGATCTGCCTCCATTTAGAAAGGCTTTGCTAGAGGTCCTCCCTGCTCACATAGGGGGCAGGGGGCCAGATGGGGGGCTGAGACGGTCCTCTGCCTGCCCTAACCCCTGCTCCGGGTGCAGGAAGGCCAGAGGCACCTCAGACCCTGGCCAGGGACCTGTCTGGGCTCAGGCGCTAAACTGGGAGCTGGCCTGGCTGCTCTGTGGGGCAAGGTCCAGTCTCCCCTCCAGCCGTGCTGCCCAGTCAGAACTTCCTCCCTGACCTGTTCCCTGCCTATGTCACACCCACACCACCCCAGCCCCACACCCAGTATGCTGACTCTCTAGGCAAGGCATCCCTGAGGGTCCCCTTGCCCTTGAGGGCTGTTTCCTGAAGACCTCTGCTGCTCTGGAAGCTTCCAGAACCTGCCTTGTTGCATCCTGGTTCCACTGTGCTCCTCCTCAGTGCCCTACCCTGAGCACCCTCCCACAGTTTGCACGGGGCTCTGGGCACCTGGTGAGGTGGGCACAGCTGGAGGGAAGATGGTCAAGGGCAGGGAGTCAGGAGCCCGGCTCCAGCAGGACGACTACAGCCTCGGCCAGTGCCTCCCAGGCCCCAGCTCCTGGCACACGAGCAGGGAGCCCATCCCAGAGGGACGCCCCCTCCCAGGCCCTGTGAAGGTTCCCATATCCACTGACATCAGGACAGAGAAGAGTCACCTGGAAACAGAACATGCACACCCACCCACCCTACGGCTAAAGACAAGCCAGACAGATGACTGACGATGCAGACAGAGGTCTGGGGAAACTGGAAGTGCCTGGTGGAAAAAGACAGCCACCTGCCTAGGTCTGCGCCCAGTGGATCTGCTTGAGCCACCACCCAACACCACGTCCATACATGGGTCCCCCCTGTGACCCGGGCCGACCCTTTGACCTGCATTACACTGGGACTGAATGGTCACAAACCACTGTTCTGACAATGACATGAGGCCAGTCTCTGGTCAGGGCCCCTCAGGTCATGAGCCCCGCCCCCAGAGGCTCAGCGCCTGCTCCTCCACAGCCAGTGCATCCTGAGCTCAACCAGGACTGCCATAGCTCCTTTCAAGCTCATGGTCCTGGGAGCTCCCCCTCTGGCCCTGGAATCTGCCCAGCTGTAGCCTGGCCCAGTAGGGGAGCGGCAGGGTAGCCGCTGCTGAACCATCTCATGCTGGTGTTCTGTGTGGGTGGGAGATGAGGAAAAACAAGCTCAGAGAAGAGATAGGGAGGTACAGGACCACTAGTAGGTACTTCCACCTTATCACCCCTAGATGAGGAAAGTGAGGCCCAGAGCAGGCTCAGGGCTGCCCCAGCTGATACGAGGGCCTCAGAAGAAGCATCCTAAGTTGTTCCTGGGAGATGATGAGAGCTGGGCAGGGCCCTGCAGCAGGCGCTCCCTGGGTGCAGGGCCCGAGGTGAGGAAGTAGGCAGGGCCAGGCCTCGAGGGGAACATGGGTTCATTCCATGGATAGCAGACAGGGGACCCCTGGGGAATCTGGGTCAGGCAGAGATGTGATCTCAGGAATCAGGGGCCCCTGGCTTTATCCAGATGAGTCTATGAGCATTCCTGTCTGACAAATCCTCACTGGGGCTGCAGGTGGAGCCAAGACTGAGGTGAGGGCAGGCTGAGCAGCATGTGGGAAAAGCACTGGCCAGGGACCTTACCAGGGTCTGAGGATCAGCAAACAGAGCTGAGCCTGGAGGCCAGAGGGGATAGCTGTGGTATGCGAGGTCAGGTAAGTGATGGGACTGTGGCAGACCCCATGAGTCCCTGTGGGGACTGGCTCTCATGAGGGGTGGGAGATCTGGGGTCAGGACCATGAACACCCCGCCCTCCCCCAAGGCTGGAGAGTATGTGCAGGCAGAGTGGCGGCTGCCGGGCACCCAAGGTGGCAGAATATGTCAGATTTTGGGCAACCAGTGGGACAGGGCAGGGAGAGAGAATCAGGACACGGCTGATGGCCGCACAGGGCTGGAGCTCCTGTAGAGGCTGGTCTGGAGGTCCCACCCGAAACCTGATCCCCACAGGGCCAACTGTTGACTCAGTGTGGAACTGTGAGGGCCCTCCCTCCAAAGGACAGGCAAGGCAGAATGGTCAGACACGCAGCCCTGGGCCAGAGGGGTGAAGCCCAGGCTGGAGAGGTGGGGGCCCTGCCGCTCTCGGTTACATGGCCTCCACCCCCAGCCCTCTGCCCCCTGCGGTACAGCACAGACCTAGGTCCTGTGCCTGGCTCCCACCCTGCTCTGCTACTTGCCAGCCATGTAGATTCAAGAAGTGACTTAATTCCTGAGTCTTTAGAGGGGAAAACTGAGGAGAATGGGAGCAGCACGCACCTGGTGCAGGGGCTGCTGGGAGGATGAGGTGAGCCGAGGCCCTGACTGCCGCCATTCCTGTTGCCGTGATTTTTGGCATCACCACTGACTGGGCAGGGCTCTGGCCCCCCAGTACTCCCCTGGCAATGGCACATAAGTGGGGGCCCCCTGACAGAGTCACACAGGTGCCGTGCACAGATGCCTGCTCTGCTTCCCCCAGCACAAGCCGCCAGGTTAACATGTGCAGAGTCCAGAGGGCGATGACCGCCCTAAACATCTGCTCCAAGGAAGCAGCAGAGCCAGGGCCACTGGAGATGTTTCCCTAGGTCAAGGTTCCGCCCCACATACACACAAGCACAGTGTGTCCCCCACCACCCCCGTCCCCACGTGTACACCAGGATCCAAACCAGCTCTCCTCCCACACACACAAGGAGTCCTGGTGAGCTGAACAAAAGGGGAAATTCAGTGAGATTTCTTTCCAGAACTACTGTGGCAAACCAGGATTCTGGAAGATTCTCCACACCGAACTGGAACCAAATACCACATTTGCCCTAATTCTGCAAAGAACTTGATTCCACGCAGGTTTCAGATTCCAGCTCCCGGAAGGAGAAAGGGTCTCCAGTGACCTCGGTGACCAGTCACCGCAATCGCCCCTCCTAGCCTCACAGACCTTCCACAGTCTCTCAACCGGAAAGCCCCACCCGCCCCAGCTCCTCCCCAGCCCCTGCCTTGCCTTCATGGCAGATGCTGTCATCACAGTCCGTTACCTCCTTCCAGTCTCTTGTGAGTCTAGTCACCTGTCCGCCTCCTCTGCTTGGAGTCAAGCCCGCAGCTGGCACGGGGCACAAGACGCAGCCAGTGCTCAATGAGTCAGGAGGGCAGAACGGGTCAGAGCCCTCCCTGGTGGCCAGCAGTTGCTTGCAGAGGCCCGGGAAACCCACAAAGCTTCGCACAGCCTGCCTCGGGGCCGCCACTGCCTGGGTCCCAGTGATTGAGAGCAGCAAGAGACCATCCCAAGCAACAGTCCAGGCAAGAGGGGTTGCCAAGGGCTGGATGAGGCAGGCCACGGTTCAGTGATGCCACCCACAGTGTTGGAAACCTCTGAACAGGCAGTGGCCTGGCTGCCCAGAGGCCTCATGAAGACTGCACCTGGGGATGTGTCCTCGGGATAATAGGTTCCCAGTCACCAAAGATGTACAGAAAGGGGCTCCTGCAGAGGGGTGCAGGCAGGGAGCATGGCCTGGAAAGTGTGACGACTGCAGGCACCTGGACCTGGCCCCTGTCCAGCTGCACTTCTGCCCCAGATGAGAGGCCAGGTGAATGCTTCAGTCTCCCCATCTGCGCAGGGCCCCCAACTCCCAGGGCTCCTCACAGAGCACGTGAACCTCACGGCTCAAGGTGTCTCAGTGTGTGCCACTGCTGTCACTCTGGTGACAGCTCGGTGTCAGCTCGGCGACCCCCATGCCCACAGTGGGGGTGGTTTCCAGACTCCAGCACCCTTCCTCCAGAAGACAGCTAACTGCCCACCTGAACAGAATTCGCTGTGTACACATACCTGGGCTGCGGACCCCCCACACTCCCAACAGTGCATACGTGCACTCACGGCCCAGAAACCAGAGCAAGGGCAGAAAGAAAACTGCTGCAGCTGCCACAGAGGAGCCCCCACATTCCAGGCTGCCACCCCTCCCATGCAAACCTGACTAGCAGGAAGGGAAGGCTCCAGGCCGTGGAACCCCTTCTCCACCATGCTCTCCCCAAGGCACAGCACAGCCTCCAGGTGCTCAGGAGATGGTGGGAGTGGTGACAGGTACCCACCACCGTCTCTGTCATCAGCTCCATGTGGCCTTCACCAGGGCTGGACACAGTGTAGGTGAGACACACAGGGAAGCCCGAGTCACCGAGGCCACAAGTGCCATGTACACAAGCCCCAATCAAGGGGGAACAAGGGAGTGAGCCAGTGTAAGGGAGCCCAGGAAACGGCCCGGCCCCACAGGGGGCTCAAGACCCTCACCTGTGCTCAGGGCAGATGAAGGTAACATGCTGACCAGCAGAGACAAGGCCACTGTCCATCAGGACTTTGGCTGCCACCACTGCTGTGTGTCACCAGAGTGTTTCCCCTGCGATCCTACTTCCTAAGATGGACATGGGGTGATACTGGGGGATGCGGCTGAGCCCTCGCAGACTGGTGCAGCCTCAGGCTCTGCAGTCCGGCGCCGATCCCCACAGTGCTCAGAGAGGTCAGCCCTTCCCCAGAGGTTAGGCAGCTGGCCCCAGCCACAGCACTGCTCCTGCAGCCCACGAAGAGGCTGACCCTTCAGATGTCAGGCAGGACCACCCTCTGCTCAAGCTCAGCTTCTTCCCATAGAGTGTCCAAAAAATGCAGGCAAGTTCAGGGTAAGATCTGCGGTTTCTGTGGACTGGGATGGCGGTGGGCAGATCTTGGACAAGGATTTGGTCTTCCCAGGCCTCAGCTGCTTCATCTACAAAGTGGATGTGTGAGGACAGGGAAGTCCTCAAGACAGGCGCTCAGCAGCTGCTACTGTCAAAACTGCTCCCACATACCTCATCTCCCCCATGACAGGAGACGGAGATGGTACAGAGATGCCAGGCCTGACTGAGGCTGGGCCCAGAGCCCCTCCTACCCCATGATTAGCAAAACCAGTGCTGCCCTGGGCTGATGGACACCCAGGTGGGCTGAGGGGCCATGCGGTAGCTTTGCTTTCACTGGCTGCCAGGGTTCCCTTTGGAGGCTGTGCATCTCACAACGAGCTGTGGGCCCTTGTGGAGCAGGGGCAGAGGGAGAACCCTAACACATTCTAGGCAGGTTCCAAGCTCGGCACCACACCTCCAGCATATGACTACAGGCAAATCCCCCCACCCCCACACCCTGGGCCTCAGTTTCCCCATCTGAAGGGCAGAAGGCAGCCTGGAGGAGGTGCTCTGGCCTGGAGATTTGTACGTTTTCCATGCTGAAGGCTTCTCTGGATGCTGGCTCTCCTCACAGTGCCCAATCATCTGTGTATTCTCAGCCCTGACTGCCCCTGTCTGAGGGCTGGGTTGGGCACGTGGCCCCCCCCCCCCCAAGTTAACCAACAGCATGGGCTTCCGTCAATGGGCTGCGGGGCTACATTCCAGCTCCCCACACGCCTGGCCTTGAGCACCCAGCCAGTACAGACCACGAGCTCTCTGCCCTGAGGGGACACCGAACCTGAGGGGACACCGAACCTGACTTGCAGAGATCACCACCACGGACCCTCCCCAATGTGGCCCAGGAAAGGGGATATCTTGGCACCCTTCACTGACTCCCCCACCCCCATGGGGCCATGTCCAGCCTGAACCCACCCCTCAGCGGGCATAAGGCTCACATCCTAAGCTGGGAAGGGTTCCATTATTTTCAGGGGAAACACACAGCGAGCCCCTGGACAGCCCCAAAGGCTGGGAGCAGGGAGGCTACATCAGGACCACCTGTCCACACACCAGTGTCCACCTGCCAATGTGTCAGAGGTGGGAGCAGGGTTTCTCAAGCACGACTCTACGAGGAGAAGGTCAAGAATGGCTTCAGGTGTACGTTTTGTGGATTATAAAAGCTACACGTGTTGATCAAAACGTAAGAAACAGAGAATTAGAAAAAAGAAGTCGCCTGTGACCACAGCTATAATTTTGGGTATTTTCCTTTCCATCTCTACTCCCAGGTACACATGTCCCAGACATATGTACAGATGTGGCAAATAACCTTTTCCTTCTGCAAAAAAGGAGAGTCACAAGACTACAGTGTGGTTATAGCTGCATAACATGCTCTGAAAAGGCCCAGGAGCTGGGGATAGTACTTACTGAAGGAGACTGAGTCTGGACTAACTTTTTTCAAAATATAACTTTCATAAAAATTGACTCTTGAACTAGGTAAAAGTGTTTTGCTGTTTAAAAAGCAAATGAACAAATAACCATATGGATGTCAAACCAGAAGCGTGGTTCTAGTGCCAAATGCTCTCTCCAGACCTGGAGAGCACAGAGGAACACAGACGGCAATGGCTGGTTGCCCTGAGCAAAAGCCCTGAGAAAAAGATGCCCTGTCCTGCCCCAACCACAGGGCCCCATCCCATGGCAACCTGCTCACTGTCCCACCTGGATAAATGGAAAACCGGAAAGCCGACAGGGGATGAGGGCTTAGGTGTGTGACCCTGTGCCCAGACCGTGACCTCTGCACACCCTCAGCTCAGACACTGGATTCCAGTGGAGATAACCCTACCCCCAGGACTGTGTACATGTCCTGAGCCAGACAGACTTGGGTCCCCTCCTCAGTCGACAACACCCCTGCCACATTATGGAGCACCTGCTGGGTCCACAGCACTTAACAGAGGTGGCCAGTGATCTTCTCAGCTGCCCCAGAGGCGGGGACCCATGTCATCCTTCCTCTGGAACAGACACAGGGACACGGGGTAGAGGGTGAAGGGGCCTGCGACCTGCCCGGGACACAGGGTGGAGGAGTCCTTCTCAGGACATAGAGGAACAGGGAGCCTGGAGGGGATTGCGGGGTGGGGGGTCTGCATCCTCAGGACAAAGGTAAGGAGGCCTTGAGGGACACTGGCACTCTGCACAGGCCCCCACACCTGACATTAGGTTATGCTCCAAGGGTGGCCTCCACATGGAGGCCAAGACAGACTTGCGAAGGCTTGGCAGAGCTCTGAGACTGGGCACGCTGAGGTCCTGACACAGCAGGCAACGGGCCTCAGTGTCCCCATTTGCGCAGTGGGGACAAGCAGGTTCAGAACAACACCTGGTAGAGGGAGTACTCGTTCGCTGTGTGTTGTCACTATCAGCCTCATTATCAATTATCTGAACTTTGGGGGAAAACCACTATACTTTAGCAAGAAATGAGGCCAAACAAGTGGGCTGATCTAGAAGTTCTGACTTGTCCAGAAGCCCCGTACTTTCCAAGACAGGCAGACCCCTCCCTGGCTCAGAAGGGCAGAGAAAGGTGTGTGGAGCAGCCCTGAGTGATGTGGCTGCATGAATGCCAAGCAGAAAGGAAGCTCAGTCTCACCATGACCTGGCTAGGGCTGGTCTAAGCCTGCAGAAGTCCCCTCACACTGTGTGTCCCCTGAGGCAGGAGGGGTACAGAGCCACTGCAGACAGTGTGCGGACCTTCAGGGACACTGAATGACTGTAGGCACAGCCTCCCTGAACCTCAGTTTCTCCTCTCACTGGTTCACTCCACGAACACGGGAGCACTAGGACCCTCAGGGGAAACACACGGACTTGGTGCCTGCTCTCCTTCAGCTACAAGTTCTGGAGCGTCAAAACAGCAGACAGCTTCAGAAAGAGTGGGAACTGGCGGCGAAGAGAGTGTGTGAAATAACAAGGGGAGATGCACAGCTGAGGGGAAGGGATGCTGCTTCAGGCCATGCTTGGAGACAGCCTCTCTGAGTGCCATTTGTGCTGAGATATGAAGGCGCCAAACAGCCCAGAGAGAAGGAACAGCAAGTTCAGAGGCCCTGAGGCAGAACCTGCAAGGGGCTGATACACTGGTTTGAGAGGATGTCAGGTGGCAGAGGCCAGCTGAAGGGGTGCAGGGCCCTGGAGGCCACAGTAAGCGTTTTTTGTTTCTACCCCACCTGACAGGGCGGTTACGCATCTGGAAGGTGGGTGGTGTATCCACTCTCAGAGGCTGCAGGGCAAGACCTGGCTTGAAAACTCAGCCCTGGGGCCTCCCCTTCCCAAGAGACAGCCTAGGCCTGTGCCACCACACTCTGACAGAGGGTGTTAGCTGAGGACCCCCAGGTCCAGGAGCCATCCCAGGCTTCCCAGATGAGCACAGCCGAGGACCTGGGCAGTGTTATTAGCACAGGCTTTGACACAGGTGCATCCATGTGTCCAGACAAAAAGTGGCAAACCTGTTCCTGGGCCACCGGTCCCTGGCTGCCAGCACGTGACCCTGAGGCTCTCTACAGACGCGGGGCACCCCTGGAAGGGGGACCACTGCAGAGACCTGCAGTGTGGGGACTTCCCCTCCCCCAGAGCTTAGCTCCTGAGACAGGAGTCCTAGGCCACTGGCCCCAAACTCCTCAGGAAAGGGAAGCTGTTAACTAAGCATTTCCTGGGACCCCAAACCCCACAGATGCTGGTCCCCCCAAATAAATGCTGTCTAGGGCCCCTGGAGGGTGAAGGGGCTGGCTAGCTGACTGGGGCTCACAGGACTCCCAGGCCAGGCAGCATTCCTACCCAGGCCAGTTCCAGGAGACAGGAGCTCCCAACAGCATTGCCAGCTCTGACAGCATTCATTTCCTTCTCCACTCACTTGGTTTCAGGGGAGAAGGAATGTATTTGCTCAACAAATATTGTCCACGACAACTCAACCAGACAAGCAATATTTTCTGCCATCCTAATAACCACGCAGCACACAGCGGTGGCAGAGAGAGGGGGCTAAAATATGACCCTCCCTCTCCCTGTCTGAACAGAAACCTCGAGGAAAGGGAGGAGGAGAACAGGAAGAACCCTCAAGTATCCATTTTATCACGGCCTCCGTGCAAGTTCAGCAGTGCTCACCTCCCTAGCACATCCTGAACCGAATCAAGTGATATCTTGGCAACATAAACACAATTTGAAAAAAGACTGATTGAGTAGCCAGGCAGCCCCCAATTTGGACAGTATCATTTAGAGATGTTTCTCCCCAGCTCCTTAAAACACCAACAGGCCTACACCCCCCGCAGGGGGCCGCGTCCTCCCGGAGCAAACCTCTAGGCGCCGGGGCCCAAGCAGCCCTGGGAGCCCTAAGGGGGTGGGTGTGCCCAGGCCTCAGGGGCTTCTCGCGGCCCCGCAGCAACATGCTCGCGGTGGCCCACCTACCTCCAAGGCCTCCAGCGTGCTGAAGCTGGCGATGGCGAAGCCGTCGATGACCTCTTCCTCCTGCGAGCTGGACTCGCGGCGGCGGCGGCGCGGGGGGCGCGCGGCGGCGACGCGGGGCGGGGGCGCGCGGGGCAGGCCCGTGTTCTCCTTGCCGGGCCCGGGCTCAGCCTCGTCCCCCGACGACGCGCTCTGGTCGCGGGCGTCGCGGGCTGCCTCCCGGCGCCGGCCACGGTCCCGCTGCGCGCGCGAGCGCCGGCTCTGGCGGACCTTGGCCTCCATGGAGCGCGGTGACCTTGCGGCCGCGCCGTCGGGCTCCCGCTCCGCTGCCGCTGCGCTACTCGGCCCCGCCGGGCTTGTTGCGGTCCGCGCGGACTCGGGCCCTGGGCGGCGGCGGGCGGCGGGTCGGGCCGGACATGCCGCGCGGGTAGCCTCAGCCCCGGGCCCTGCGCGGCCTGGGCGCCCCGGCGCGGGAGGCCGCGCGCATCGGCGGGGAGGGCGGCGCTCAGCGGCCCTCGGCCGCGGACCCGAGGGCACGCCCCATGCGCGACTGGCTACGGGCGAAGGCTGGGCTGAGGCCCGTCAGGCGGGCAGGCGGGCGGGGCGCTGACCGGAGCTGAGGCGCCGGGGCTCGTGAGGCGGCGGTGGCAGAGGCGCCCCGAGCGGATAACAACTGACGTACTTCCGCCAGGCAGCCGGCGCCAGAGGAAGTGGGCGCTTCAGCGGAGACGACGCGAGCCCCGCCCCGCCCGGACCCGCCCCCTCCTGGCCCCGCCCAGGCCGCTCTCTGCCCCTTCAGCCTTGCCCCACCGCCCCGCCTCCGGCCCCGCCCCGCCCAGACCGCGCTCCGCCCCACAGGCCCGCCCCGTCCTCACCCCGCCCTTTGGGGGAGGGAGCTGGGAGGCCGCGCCCCTTCCCGCCCCTCCGCGCGCACCTGGGCAGGCATCCCTGCACGTGGGAGGTGCAGGGAGCTGAAGTGCTTCCCTGGCTTTCTATTTGACTGCTTGGGGAGGAGCGGGGGTGCGTCACTGCGCCTCCCCAGCCGCGGCCTCATTACGATAGAATCTATCAATGGGAGCTCAATAAGGGGAAAAGTGGGGGCCTCTCCAGCCAAGCGAGACAGAAGCCCCGAGGGGGCATGCTCACCGTCGCCGCCCTCCCCCTCCCCCGCAGCTGGGGGAGGGTGAACAGAGTTGGGAAGTACAGGTTCCCACCTGCAACGAGAGGCCTAAGGGTGGGTAGTCCTCACCGCCCTTTCAGATACAGGGGCGGGTAAGGGTTTTACTCGGTTCGCAGAGCGGGACAGCCCACCTCAGCCCAGAGTAGGGGCGTGTGAAAGATGAGGGATTTTCATCCCCTCACTATCCGGCACCCCAGTCTAGGACTTCTTCACGTGTCTCCTGCCTCTCGTTAAGGGGTCTTCCTGCAGACTGTTCTTGTCCTTCCATGGTTCCCTGTGCTCTCCACCGCCCCCTGCCCAGGTACCCTACCTCTGGGCTCTATTAATGGGGAGAGAGAAGTTCTACACGAAGTGCATTCCCTCTACATTTTCCTGGGTCAAGTTCCCCACCTTACCCCTCTGGGTAGGAAGCCCCCGGGGATGCCTCATTTGCATAGAGACAGCAATTTGGGCTGGGGGTGCTGCTCCCCTTCTAGGCAGCAAGGTGGCAGGAACGGATGAGAGGGGCAGCTGGAGAGTTGAAAGATATAAGGAACTTCCTCTTTCACTCAAGGGAGACTGCGGTTAAGGACCCACTGCGGGTGGGGAGGGACCGTCTTCCTCAAATCTTAATGTCATTAATTCATTTAACACCTATTTACCAAATGCCCTACAACCAGCACTGTTTGTGTTGCAGTAGTGGATGAGACAGATGGCCCTTTTAGAAGTGAGAGAGTACCTGAACACAGAGCCAAGTAACATAATGTGGAAGGGTAACTTGAAGACGACTGAAGAGGGAGTTGTCATAGGAAGTGGGCATGGGGTGGTCCCGGAAGCCTCTCTGAGGAGTGGTAATTTGAGCTGAGACGTTGCCAGATGAGAAGCCAGCCAGCCCCAGGGCCCCAGTGTGTGCAGGGCAGGGAGGTGTGTGATCTGGGTTGTCACAGGCTGTTGACAGGGTTGTCCCTGGGGACAGCAGGGAAGGCAGTACTCCAGACATCCAGATACAGGGGGTGAGGAGCCCAGGCCCCAAAGCTGCCAGCCTCCAGTTCATCCAGGCCTATCCTGTCCAGCTGTCTCTGCTCTGGGCCCTCCTTCCACCCTCTCCTAGTCTCCTTAGAGGGTGGGAGCAGAGTCCCCCTCTCCCTTTCCTATTCCAGATTTTGTTATCACTCTGACTTCCCCAGCAGCATCCCCTTTGATTTTTTTTCTTTTTTTCTCTTTTAATTAATTAATTTATTTTAATTGGATTAAGAGCCTTGTTAGAAAGATGGAAAGCTTCCTTGGCAATCCTCCTACCCTAATTCTCCTCTGTGGACGGAAGGCCTGAAAATTTGTGTTTGCAGGGGCAGGAAGTGGGGGTGGTCCCAGGGGTAATACTTAAGGATTTCATTTGGGAAGCAGGCCCTTGGACCTGCCTGCCCATCTCCAGTGGGGCTTCCATGCCCCACACTTGCTCTGGAGGCCTGGAGTCCTTAGAGACCTGCAGCCTGGGCTGCTGAGCTGATCTTGGGGACTGCAGGGGGCTTTCTTTCTTGTCGCCGCTTCCTTACCCTCTAGCACAATGTTTGGGAAGGCCCAGGTTCTGGTGTTGGGGTTTTCAAGTGTAGGAATGACAGTTCATCTTCCCTTGAAGACGCTTGCATGTGTTCAGGGTGAAGGATGGGATCACTGTAGACTCCCTGTGGGGACACCTCTCTGGATTTCTTAGCTCTCCCGGGGAGAAGCCCCCCAAGGATTTTCCCTCCTTCGATTCATTTCCAAGTGGCTAGCCAGTGCCTTAGGGACCAGCCACCATCTCCTCAGGATCCTGGGCACAGGAAACCTCCCTTCAGGGGAGAGGCAGAGTGGGGTGGCAGGAGGCTGAAGCCTGCTTGCCTGCCTTGTGCTTATCCCCTCCGCCCCCACCTATGCACATCATAGGGGCTCAGATGGTAAAGAACCTGCCTGCAATGTGGAAGACCTCGGTTCAATCCCTGAGTTGGGAAGATACCCTGGAGAAGGGCATGGCGACCCACTCCAGTATTCTTGCCAGGAGAATTCCATGGACAGAGGAGCCTGGTGGGCTAGAGTCCATGGGGTACCTTTCCCAGGGCTCCAAACCTGCTCCTCAGGGTTTGCAGGAGCCTGGGGAGCTAAGCACTGACGCCTCTACTCCCTGCTGGTATAAGGGGAGGCAGGGCTGCTGTTCTGCTCACTTTCTTTCTATGTGTGCTTGAATACACATTTGCTCTCTTCTTCCTGGAGGGGGATGGGGGGGGGGCTTTGGAGTGCAGACACCAGCAGTGGCTAAGGAATAGCTTCAAGGTCATGCTAGTGGTATTTTCTAGATCTATGCCATCCAGCCCAGAAACCACCAGCTTGAGATGTGGCTCATGCAACTAGAAAACTCATCTGTGCATTTTATTTATTAACTTCAATCTGAAATGAAATAACCCTTGTGACTGGTGGCTACAATGCTGGCCAGAGCAGTTAAAGAACCTAATCTCTAACCTCAGCTCCTCTTTTTTGGACTGTGAGCAGATGGTTTAACTTCTCTGCCTCAGCTGTCCCTTCCATAAACCCGGAGTCGGGTGGGGTGGGGTAGTGACGACTTGCTTCCTGTGGTGGGTGGTCTGAACATTCACCTAGAATCACACAGGGGCAGGAGGCTTGTTAACAGACCAGAGACTCTTCCGGTCCTAGTCCTACCTGGGGCTTGAGATTTGCATTTCCAACCAGCTGGGGCTGCGAGTCTGAAGACCACAGGTTGTGAGACCCTCTAGTTCGCGTGTGGACCCCAGTGTCCCTGAGAATGGGCTCCTTCCCCTCTTGCTCTACCTCTCTGAAAAGGTAGTCTCCTTCTGGATCTGAATCCTGATGAGCTAGGTTTCCTTCCTCCTCTCTGCCTTTCCACTAGCCCCTCAGGGTCCTTGGGGCTCAGCTGCAGCCAGCCCAGGTCTTTCCTTCCATCTCCTCCCATCCCTGAGGACTCATCCTTCCACGAGTACAAAAGGGGAAATGGGTCTTTTTTACAGGTTAGACATAGCCAAAGAGAACCCTTGCCCCACCCCCAGCCTGCCGGCCCAGTGCTGTGTGATTTCAATGCCTGCCTTCACCAGGTCCCACCCCCAGAGCCAAGTCCTCACCTGGTCACCGTAGGCAGCTGAGCGCCCTCCCTAAGCAGAATTCTGAGAGGTATTGATGAAAATTATCTGCTTCCAGGGTGGCCCAGAGCTCAACCCCTTCAGTCTTGGCTGTTTGGCTTTGCTTTAGAGTTACTGCTTTTCTGTTGGGCTCTGGGCAATGTTAATTGACATGGAATTGTATTCAAAATTCAATTTACCCTCACAGATCCATTCAGGCCCTATAAATCATCAGCGTCAGCTTTTCCTTCGGGGTTCAAACATACTTTCTGCTTGTCGGGTGACAGCCAGAAAATGAGTTCTGACTCACAGGCTGGCCCCTGGTGCCACCTCTGTGAACAGCTGTTTGTTCCACCATGGTGAGAAACATTGTTGGTTTCAACCTTCCCAGTATCCATGCCACCTCCTTCTGGCAGCAGCGCTTCAGTGTGCTTTGGACACTTAGCCTATTTCCGTGGATGCGGTCTGGGAGGGGCAGACAGCTCACTGCAAGCTTCTCCCTCTCCTAACCAAAGAAGAGGCAGGTGTCCTAGTTTCCAAAATGCCGTGTGACAAACAGCCCCTAGAATGTCTGTGACTTAGAACATGAACTATTTCTTTTTTGCTTATGAGGCTGTAGCTTCCTGGAGGGACTCTACTTCAGACTGTGGGTCAGGTTCAGATCTGTTCCAGATCTGTTCCAAGGGTCTCTCTCTGGGACCCAGGCAGCAAGAGGCGAGCTACTTGAGGCATTTTCTTTGCAAATCTCACAGGACCAAGCCATACTTCAAGGCACATCGGAAGTCTATGCTTTAAGCCTATCGTGTCTGCTTGTATCCTGTCCAAAGCAAGTCACTCAGCCAAGAGTGTCAACTCATGGGGAAGGAAGTTGATGCCTTCCAGTCCATTGTGGGGAAGGGTGAGGGTGGCACTGTAGTCACGTGACGGGATGGGTGTGGAGCCTGCTACAGAGAGGAGGTAAAGATTTGGGGACTGTATTCACATTTGTCACAGTAGGGGGCTCACATACCAGTTCAACAGCCTGTGCTGAAGTTAGAATTTTTTTTGGCCACACTGCTCAGCTTGTGTGATCTTGGTTCCCCCACCAGGGATTGAACTTGTGCCCCCTACAGTGGAAGTATGGGGTCCTAATCATTGGACTGCCAGGAGATTCCCTAGAATCTGTCTTAAGCTGACTATCCAAGGAATTGAAATTTGGGGTATACGCATCCCAAGTGTGCCCTGCTAATTCTTGCTCCTCAGGATCTCCTCTCTGCTGGGGCTTTGAGCCCCCTGCTGCTCCAGGGGCTGACCCCCACCTGCCCTGCTCTGTCTACCTCCTCCCTCTTCAGCAGCCCTAACTCAGATATCTCTTCTCCCCAAAGTCCAGTTGGCAGCTCCGTGTTGGGTTAACTCAGCTGACTGGGAACATTTCTCAGAATTCCCCTCGTTGTGTGGCTGGTCAGGATGGCCCATGTGAGAATTCGGGCCCTCTGGCAGGCAGAAGTGACAGCGAGAGCGCCCAGTTCTCATCCAGGGCCCCTAAAGGTGCCCGGCCTGCCACCGTCTCTCATGAATGGATCGGAATCCACCATTCCCCATCTCCAGAGGCTTAGCCACCTCCTTCTGCAGCCTCCGGGGCTTCCTGCATCTCCTGCCACCCCCTAGAGTCCGGAGGAAGGGCTTGGCTCTGTGGGAGGTCCTGCTGGAACTCAGATTTGTCCAGGCTTTGCATCTTTACAACTGCCGCCTGGCCTCCTGACCACCCTAGAGACACACAGACAACACCCCCTCCTGGTAGGGTTGTCTCTGCCAACCCATCTGCCCATCGTGGAAGGCCCGGCTTTGGTGCCCAACTCCAGTTGGGGACAGTGCATCTCCCTGGGCCTGAGGCCTTTCCAGGCACAGGCGCCTTCCTGCCATCTTGGTCGTCTCTCCTTCATGTGCGCATCAGCTCCAGAAGAGCAACTGTGGACCTGACTCAGTGACGGCATGCAGTGGGTCCCTGAGTGTCCTTTGTCTGAGGCGCCCAGGAGTCCTGGCTTCCTGACTCTCCTTAGAGATCTTCCAACATGTCTAGCCTTCGAGGAGGAGTGGGAGGCTTGTGCAAGAAAGGGATGTTTGTAAGGCAGTGAGGTCCTGTTTGCATGGTCCCTGTGTCCCCAGCCTGGCCCTGAGCGGTGTGCACAGCAGGTGAGGGGACAGCCTGTGGGAGGAAGGACAGGGCCACTGGAGCCACTGGACTTTTCCACTTGAAGGGAACAGAAACCCAAACCCAGACTGATGTCCTCTGCTGTGGAGCTTCAGATGTGCTCCTGGGCCTCAGATCAGACTGGATGCAGGCTGGCTTCACTTAGGGAAGAGAGGGGTGCAGCAGCCTCTTGCTGCTAAGCTCAGGTCAACAACAAAGAGGCAATCTTTTCAGAGCCTTCAGAGGGGAGCAGTTTAGCCAACTTCCAAACACATGAATCATAAATACTTATTGTCCAAAGAAGCTGGGATCTTGGGGCTGTGTGTTACTCAGCACTAGCTGACTGATGCAAATAAGGATGAGGAGGATGGAATCTGCAACCAAGCTCAGAAAAGACCTCACATAGCTCCTCAGCCACAGCTGGGTGCTGCAGGCATGAAGTGTGATGAACCTAGCAGTTAGGGAAATGTTTCTGCTCTGCCAGCCCATGGGTACCAGCTGTTGGTTCTGCAGTGACTGTCAGGACAACTACAGTTGTGCAGCAGAGGCGTGGTGACTTTGAGGGACAGCCCTTGTCTGCTAGGGCCTGCAGTCAGCAGCGGAGGTGGGTAGTTAGCAAGTCATTACACCTCAAGTTACAGATTCTGCCATAGCTAGTTGGCTGTGGGTGTGGGGTTAGGAAGCATAGGCACTTCTTTCAAGAAGTGTGACAGTGAAGGGGGACATGGAGTGGGACTGTATCTAGAGAGGAAGGTGGGGCCAAGAGAAGTTCCCCATGGAGGAAGCAACATGCAGTGGTGCAGCAGTAGTGATGGTGATGAGGACACTAACAGCCATAGCTTTTGGAAAATTTATCTGTCAGATGTAGTTGCAAATGCTTTTCCTGTGTTAACTCATTTAATCTCTTAGCTGAGCTAACATAAGACTCTTAGTTGGTAGGTGTTCTTATTACAGGTATCCAGTTCTTAATTGCAATTCTTAATTGTCCCCAGCCAGAAAAGTGCAGGGAATTCTTACAAAATGTTATATGTTCCACGTTAGTTGTGTAACAGTCAAGAAATAGAATATTTTTCATAGCATTGGCTTTTGTTTCTCTTAATTGGTGTTTTATTGATACAATATGGTTGCTGCAGCTCCAGCCATCATGCCCTCACTCCAGTACTCCATGAGGAGAGGAAAACAACAGTGGTACCAATCCCTGGAGTTCGCATTATCAGAATAGTGTTTCATAGTCATTGATTGTTATAAAAGAGGCTGGGAAAGTGACAATCTGGAAAAGGGGATGGATTTACTAATGACTTTCTGTGACCAAATATCATTTATTATAAGGTTGGGTTAGGGGATTGACTTTCCTGTTGTCCCAGGGTTTCTGCTTCTTATGGAACAAAGTGGGGCTCTGTGAGCTGGGAAGAGGGACGTGGATGGCTATTTGGTGGACAGTGAGCACAGTCCATCATATATTGTCCATTATGTCTTTGGTAATAGCACCCTGATTTTCCTCAGGGAAATCCCTACTCTTCTGTACTCAGTCCATGAAATTAAGGAGGTGTTAACTCCATCTCTGACTCCAGATGTGAGTATACCACTCAAGTTTTGCAGCTGGAACAACCCATTTCTGTCCTCAGTGATTGGTCCAGGAGTGGGCATATGACCCAGTGCCTTGGTGGTGATCATGGAAGGGAAGTTCCCTCTTTCCCTCAGGTCTCAGAGGCAGATAGGTGTCAGCTGGAGTCTCGCCATCCAAGGGGAGTGCCTGCCAGAGAATGGATCCCACATGGAGGACAGATGAGCAAGGAGACTGAGAGGAGTATGACCTAATGACATTTTTAACTTCAGATCCAGTTGTACCTGAAGCAGGTTCTGTGCATGGACTTCACATACACATGATTCAGTATATTCCGTTTTTGCTTAATCCAGTTGTGGTTCTGCAACAACCACATCTTACTGAAAGTGCCCATCTGAAATGACCTCGTTACCTGTCAAAAGCCCATGAACGGACTTGCTTAGTGGTCCAGTGTTTAAGAATCTGCCTGCCAAAGTAGGGGACACAGGTTCGATCCTTTGTCCGGAAAGATTCCACATGCTTTGGGGCAACTAAAGGCCATGCGCCACCACTACTGAGCCCACTTGCTCCTCAGTCCGGGCTGATGCCACCCCCTGCCTCCTCAGGCAGGAAGTGGCCCCTGAGGTGTCTCTTCTCAGCAGCTCTCAGACACCATGCTGCCCTTAGGCTTCTTTGTTTATCCAGCAAATGTTTCCTGAGCTCCTTGGAACTCCAGTTTATCTTTGGCTATGGAGAACTCTCTTCACAGGTGGTACTAGTGGTAAAGAACCCACGTACTAGTGCAGGAGACGTAAGAGACGTGGGTACGATCATTGGGTTGGGAAGATCTCTTGGAGGAGGAAATAGCAAAACCCTCTCTAGTAGTCTTGCCTGGAGAATCCCATGGACAGAGGAGCCTGGTGGGCTACAGTCCATGGGGTCGCAAAGAGTCAGACATGATTGAAGCAACTTAGCATACATGCCTGGAGAACCCAGAGATGAGCAGGACAACGTTGGATTTGTCAGATTTTCATTGGCTGTTGTTGCAAGTGGCAGACACCCAAGTTTAGCTTCCACCGACTTGGGCAGGAGGAGTGTATGGAGGACATGGGGGCTGGGGTGGGGTGCTCAGGAGTCTCTGGAATGGGGAATCAGGCACACGTCCACACTCTGAGGGGTGGCAGCTGCTCTCAGAGCTGCTTCCCTCTCTACTACCTCATGCTCTTTGTAAACACTAGACCTTAGTCACGATAGGCTAGGTTACACTGTAAGATGAGCTCTGGAAGTGCAGTGCTTACCACCATATCTTTTTTTTTTTTTTTTTTTATGGCTGTGATGGGTCTTTCTGCTGTGTGTGGGCTTTCTCTAGTTGCGGCGAGCGGAGGCTACTCTTTGTTGCAATGCACAGGTGAAGTACAGGCTCTAGGCATGCAGGCTCAGTAGTTGTGGCACACGGACTCAGTTGCCCTGCAGCATGTGGGATCTTCCTGGACCAGGGGTTGAACCCGTGTTGCCTGCATTTGCTGGTGGGTTCTTAACCACTGGACCACCAGGGATGTCCACACTGTATTGCTGTATTCCTGCTCCAAGTGATCATTCAGGGACCAAGGCCGGTGGAGGGTCTGCTGCCTGGAACACTGTTGGTTGTCCCAGTCATGTAAGAGAGCTGAGAGGGAATGCCAACTGGTCGTGTGGTGGCCCTGAAGTCATACAGGGCAGACAGACATTTGGGTCCCCGAAACACAAGAAGGGGCTGGGGGTGAGAGGGTCTCATAGGTATTTATAAGCAGCAGATGTTTCTCCAACAGTGTTTATGAGCACTGGAGTATAGATAGGAGTCACTACACACCAGCTGTTATAACTCTCTGGACTCACATGCAGAAGCCCTATTTTCTGGTCCTTCATAGATCACATGAGGTCTGGAGTCTCAGGTTAACCCAGGTCAGCATTATTACTGAGCACCCACTCTGCACCAGGCTCTCTGTGGGAGGCATAAGATATCATGCCTGCTTGAGGCAACAGTGTCTCCATTTCGAAGATTCCAAACTTGATCTGGATTCTGCTGTGGGCTCACTTTTTTGGCAGGCAGTAAGTCGAGGCATTTGAATACCTTTAGGCAGAGTCCAAGCTTCCCCTACTACAGTCCCCACCATTCCCTATTCTCTTCTACCCACATGCCTGACCCATCTGGTTCCTGCCTGTCTCCACAGATGTTTGTTGCCCTAGATTTCCTTATCTGCTTGTTCAGGTTACTTTTTAAGCCTAGTGTCAGAGAGTTCCAGAGAATTGATGACTTGGCCTGACTTTGGCTGACCTTTAGAAATTCAGGTTGAAAAATTTCACTCCAAATACAGACTGGAAAGCCTGAGTGCTGAAGGTTGGCATCTCCTGGAGTTGTGCAGTGTACAACCTGTGTGGATGTACATGGATACCCTGGTCTGTGGAATGGGTAACAGACTGAGATAGGCCAGTTCTGAAACTTGGCCACCATACTGTGGCGAAGTTCAAGCCACTGCTCATGGCCAGGTCTTCTTCCCTCCTTCTCTCACTCTTCAGGCCTTGCATGGGTCATCCTTCACTTGCCACTGCCTTTAGGGCTTTGGAGAGACTCACAGAATCCACTGGAGCTCTTTCTGTTGTGAAGGACCTAAGCCCAACCCAACTGGCATACCTAGAAAGAAGGGACTTTATTCCTGTAGCTGAAAAGGACAGATACAGCTTGACCTAGGGTTTCAGATAATCTGCCAAGACTCCACCTCCCGCCATCAGCTCTGCTTTCTCCTCTATTGGCCCTATTCTTGGCCAGGCTCACACCCTAGGAGGAAGGATGGGGAGCAAAATGTCCTGAAACGGAAACTCCCTGATCACACTCTAACAGGGCAGTGACCCCAGTGAGACGGTCCCAGTAAAATCCTAGGGTTCACTTTGCTCAGACTCACTTGGGTTATTTGCCCATCCTTGATCAAACACTGTGACTAGGGGCATGGGGACAATGACAATAAGAGTTAGCAGTTATTGAGTGCTCATAACACCATTATAGGAGACTGGAATGCAAAAGTAGGAAGTCAAGAAACACCTGGAGTAACAGGCAAATTTGGCCTTGGAGTACAGAATGAAGCAGGGCAAAGGCTAATACAGTTCTGCCAAGAGAACGCACTGATCATAGCAAACACCCTCTTCCAACAACACAAAAGAAGACTCTACACATGGACATCACCAGACGGTCGACACTGAAATCAGATTGATTATATTCTTCGCAGCCAAAGATGGAGAAGCTCTATACAGTCAGCAAAAACAAGACCAGGAGCTGACTGTGGCTCAGATCATGAACTCCTTATTACCAAATTCAGACTGAAATTGAAGAAAGTGGAGAAAACCACTAGACCATCCAGGTATGACCTAAATCAAATCCCTTATGACTATACAGTGGAAGTGAGAAATAGATTTAAAGGACTAGATCTGATAGAACGCTTGATGAACTATGGATGGAGGTTCACGACATTGTACAGGAGACAGGAATCAAGACCATCCCCAAGAAAAAGAAATACAAAAAAGCAAAATGGCTGTCTGAGGAGGCCTTACAAATAGCTGTGAAAAGAAGAGAAGTGAAAAGCGAAGGAGAAAAGGAAAGATATACCCATTTGAACGAAGAGTTCCAAAGAATAGCAAGGAGAGATAAGAAAGCCTTCCTCAGTGATCAATGCAAAGAAATAGAGGAAAATAAAAGAATGGGAAAGACTAGAGATCTCTTCAAGAAAATTAGATATACCAAGGGAACATTTCATGCAAAGATGGGCTCAGTAAAGGACAGAAATAGTAGGGACCTAACAGAAACAGAAAATATTAAGAAGAAGTGGCAAGAATACACAGAAGAACTGTACAAAAAAGATCTTCACAACTCAGATAATAACGATGGTGTGATCACTCACCTAGGGCCAGACATCCTGGAACGTGAAGTCAAGTGGGCCTTAGCAAGCATCACTACGAACAAAGCTAGTGGAGGTGATGGAATTCCAGTTGAGCTATTTCAAATCCTGAAAGATGATGCTGTGAAAGTGCTACACTCAATATGCCAGCAAATATGGAAAACTCAGCAGTGGCCACAGGACTGGAAAAGGTCAGGTTTCATTCCAATCCCAAAGAAAGGCAATGCCAAAGAATGCTCAAACTACCGCACAATTGTACTCATCTCACACGCTAGTAAAGTAATGCTTAAAATTCTCCAAGGCAAGCTTCAGCAATATGTGAACTGTGAACTTCCAGATATTCAAGCTGGTTTTAGAAAAGGAAGAGAAAGCAGAAATCAAATTGCCAACATCCGATGGCTCTCTGGTACACAAGAGAGTTCCATAAAAACATCTACTTCTGCTTTATTGACTATGCCAAAGCCTTTGACTGTGTGGATCACAATAAACTGTGGAAAATTCTTCAAGAGACAGGAATACCAGACCACCTGACCTGCCTCTTGAGAAACCTGTATGCAGGTCAGGAAGCAACAGTTAGAACTGGACATATAACAACAGACTATTTCCAAATAGGAAAAGGAGTTCATCAAGGCTGTATATTGTCCCCCTGCTTACTTAACTTATATGCAGAGTACATCATGAGAAACGCTGGGCTGGAGGAAGCACAAGCTGGAATCAAGATTGCCAGGAGAAATATCAATAACCTCAGATATGCAGATGACACCACCCGTATGGGAGAAAGTGAATAAGTAAGAAGCCTCTTGATGAAAGTGAAAGAGGAGAGTAAAAAAGTTGGTTTAAAGCTCAACTTTCAGAAAACTAAGATCATGGCATCCGGTCCCATCACTTCATGGCAGATAGATGGGGAAACAATGGAAACAGTGGCTGACTTTATTTTCCTAGGCTCCAAAATCACTGCAAATGGTGATTGCAGCCATGAAATTAAAAGACACTCCTTGGAAGGGAAGTTATGACCAACCTACATAGCATATTAAAAAGCAGAGACAGTACTTTGCCAACAATGGTCCATCTAGTCAAGGCTATGGTTTTTCCAGTAGTCATGTATGGCTGTGAGAGTTGTACTAAAAAGAAAGCTGAGCACCGAAGAATGATGCTTTTGAACTGTGGTGTTGGAGAGGTCTCTTGAGAGTCCCTTGGACTGCACGGAGATCCAACCAGTCCATCCTAAAGGAAATCAGTCCTGGGTGTTCATTGGAAGGAAGATGTTGAAGCTGAAACTCCAATACTTTGGCCACCGGATGCGAAGAGCTGACTCATTGGAAAAGACCCTGATGCTGGGAAAGATTGAGGGCAGGAGGAGAAGGGGATAACAGAAGATGAGATGGCTGGATGGCGTCACTGACTCGATGGAAATGGGTTTGGGTGGACTCTGGGAGTTGGTGATGGACAGGGAGGCCTGGCATGCTGCGATTCATGGGATCACAAAGAGTCGGACATGACTAAGTGACTGAACTGAAGTGAACTGAACTGAAAAGCCAGAATGAAAGTGAAAGTTGCTCAGTCGTGTCCAACTCTTTGCAACCCCATGGACTATACAGCCCATGGAATTCTCCAGGCCAGATTACTGGAATGGGTCACTTTTCCCTTCTCCAGGGGATCTTCCCAAATCAAGGATCAAACCCAGATATCTCACATTGCAGGTGGATTCTTTACCAGCTGAGCCACAGGGAAGCCCAAGAATACTGGAGTGGGTAACCTATCCCTTCTCCAGTGAATCTTCCCAACCCAGGAATTGAACCAGCAGGGTCTCCTGCATTGCAGGCAGATTCTTTACCAACTCAGCTATGAAGGAAGCCCCGAACTAGGTATTATTGACCCCAGATTACCACCATCACTTTCATCATCACCATCGCCATCACCTTCACCTTTTCATTACCTGTTTCACCATCTTCCTCCTCCTCTTCCTCATCATCACTGTCACCATCACCATCATCAACACCCTAGTACTGAAAGTGGAAATGGAGGTGGTGATAGTGGTGAGGGATGCAGGGAAGAGTTCTCTGGCCACCAGCGTCTCCAACCCAGATGTCAGGCAAGAATGGGGAGTGCCTGCCTGGGGAGAGTCAGGGGACCATGTTGGAAACATCAGAGCCAGGACCAGCCTTTACTGAAGGATCAATATATTGCCTTCAGGCTCACCTTCTCTGCAGGGTCACTTCTCACAGATGCAGTGTGCTGGAGGGACATGAGGACTTGCCTATGGTTGGGGTAAGTTGAAATTTTCCTCTAAGAAGGCAGAGTTGGATGTGGGGGTGACCCTTTTCCAGTCCCTCAAGCCCCTCTTGGAACACCCACAGCAGACCTTGCAGGAAGTTCTGAGGGCCATGAGTTTCTCTCCAGGACAGTGCCACCCAAGGTTCGCTCTGGCTGAGCCCAGGCAGAAACCAGCCTAGGAGGCTCCCCTGCAGGGTCAGGATGGGGCAAAGAAAGAGTCCTGGGGCAAACAGCTGGGCACAAGTTGGAACACAAGGGTGGACATAAGAAAAGGCTTCTTGGCTGGCTATGCACAGATAAGGCTCTTCTTGCCCTGGCAATGCAGGAGGCTTAAACTTCCATTAAAGAGATGACACTCAGCCCTTCCTGGTTCTCTGTGTGCCCTGACACTTTTCTGAAAATGGAGAAAAGCTGACATCACCAACAAATTCTTTTGGGGTTCCCCCTGATGGCACAGAAATAGGGGATGCTCAGAGCGAGGGGCCATTTTGAGCACCAGTTCCCATGACACAGAGATGAAAGCTCCTCAGTGGTGATTTGTTCAAAGTCACACAGAGTGGGTTAGGGTGGAGCCCAGACACAGCCCACTTTTGGAATCTTTTTAGGAGCCAAAGAGTGTTAGGAAGGGCTCTCATCAAAAGTGACAAAAACCCAACCCAATGAGGCATGAATAAAAATGGAACTATGCTACCTCAGGTGATTGCATATGCCAGGGACACTGGTTTCAGGTATGGTTTGATCAAGAGGTCAACCCAGGCCAACACATCTGGTATCCTTGACTCTATGCTCAGCCATTTGCCTTTGCCGAGTGTTGGCACAGATCCAGGAGTATCAGTGGTTTGACTAAGGTTACTTGCCCAGACCTGGACCAATCTTTGACATGGGCAGAGGGAGGGGGAGTGACACCTGCTGACAGATCAGATCTGGGTTTGACCAAGGTGAGGGTGGGTCCCCTGAGACTGTACTCACAAGGGGAGGCTGCTCCTCAAAGCAGGCTGAGGTGCCTTTAGTGAAAAGTTGGGGGATTGATGTGGGCAGGCAGAAAGAGCCCCACCCCCACAATGGGGTTCCCCTGGCTCTAACAGATGCAGTGGGGCCTGGCATGGTCAACCCCTCCCAGGGAAGGCTCCGACTGTTCTCACCGAGGCCCACTGGGAGCAGGTCCCCTTCATGTGTGTGCTCTGGATGCTGGGCAGGCAGCCTGGCTGCGGGGTTCCAGGGGAGTAGGTGTCAGGCTGCCAGGAGGCCCACTCGCTCTGGGCTTTTCCATGGCAACAGCTGGGCCAGCTGGCAGCTCTGGCAGGCACTTAACAGAGGCTGTGAGGCCGAGTCCTGCATGCTGATGAGGGAGGGAGCCGGGCTTGAAAGCGCGTTCCATGGCGTGTGTTAGTGACACAGCTGCCAGCAGGCAGGAGGAGGCCTGGGACTCCAAGGAGGGACAGGCAGGGCTGGAACCAGCTCATCTTCCCTGACCCTGCAGGGTCTCCTGGGCTTAGGTGCAGTGGCTCAGAGCCTGGCTTTGAAGTCAGCATGATACCGTGTGAGTGAGAGACTGCAAAAGTCTGGGCCTCAGTTTCCTCATCGGTAGGACATGATGAAGGTGAGAGAGGAGAGTGAAAAAGCTGGCTTAAAACTCAGCATTCAAAAAACTAAGATCATGGCATCTGATCCTACCACTTCATACCAAATAGATGGGTTAACAATGGAAACAGTGACATACTTTATTTTCTTGGGCTCCAAAATCACTACGGATGGTGACTGCAGCCATGAAATTCAAAGATGCTTTCTCCTTGGAAGAAAATCTGTAACAGACCTAGACAGTGTATTAAAAATCAGAAATATCATTTTGCCAACAAAGGACTGTATAGTCAAAGCTATGGTTTTTCCAGTAGTCATGCATGGCTGTGAGAGTTGGACCATACAGAAGGCTGAGCACTGAAGAATTGATGCTTCTGAATTGTGGTGCTGGGGAAGACTCTTGAGAGTCCCTTGGATAGGAAGGATATCAAACCAGTCAATCCTAAAGGAAATCAGTCCTAAATATTCATTGAAAGGACTGATCCTGAAGCTCCAATACTTTGGCTACCTGATGTGAAGACCTGACTCATTGGAAAAGACCCTGATGCTGGGAAAGATCAAAGGCAGGAGAAGAATGGGGTGACAGGATGAGATGGTTGGATGGCATCGTCAACTCTATGGACATGAGTTTGAGCAAACTCCAGGAGATAGTGAAGGACAGGGATGCCTGGTATGCTTCAGTCCATGGGGTCGCAGAGTTGGACATGGCTGAGGGACTGAAAAACAGTGTCATAGAGTTGCTGAAAATTGTAGGTTTAAATGAAATAAAACCAGTCTGGCACTCTCTACCTGGGCCTTTTGAAGAAGGTGTAGAAAGAGAGAGGCTCCAGGAACTGGCCTCAGAAGAAATGCTGGACGATGGCCTTCAGGCAGACAAAGAATAATTTAGGTTAGAACTCAGGTCTGCAGAAGGAAGGAGGGTTGGAGAAGGAATAAATGAAGGCAGAATAAAAATTTTTGCATTTTCTTATTCTAATCATCCTACAGTTAACAGTTTCTTCAAAATAATACCAGCACAATGTATTGGGTGATTATAGCTCACCGGGACATGAACAAGGTCATGGGGACATGAAAGAGACAGTGTTCCCCGGAGAGGAGGCAGAAACCAGCCAGTGTTGTTGAAAAGATGCTGCTTGCTGTGTTATTGAAAACGGACTTGGATTGGTTGTGAATGTACATTGCAAACTCTAGGGCAACTGCTAAACTTTTTCTTTTTTTTACAAGAAGTGTAGTTGCTGTGTTGCAAAGGGACACAGGTGTGTTTAGGGCGTGGGTGTCCCCTGGGAGGGGGCAGGAAGGAGGGTCCCATCTGAGACTGAAGGGCAGAGGGGAGGGGACAGATGTAGGAGCAGAGACAGAGGGACAGACACAAGAGAGGGAGAAAGGAGGGGACCCCATTGGGCAGGGTGCCTGCAGGAGCTGTGGTCCAGGTAGGTGGAGGGCCACAGTCAGGGGCCCTCTTTCTCTGGCTCCTGGCCCTGCTCTCCTCCCGACGCTCCCTTGGCTGGACTCAGTGGTGGTCAGAGGGCAGGGAGCCCCTGACTTGTCCTTTCCAGGCCCAAAGCAGGGTGGTGAAGGCTGGGGCAGAGAAATTCCAGGAAAAGCACAGATGGATGACCTGCCGCCCGCTACTTCCTCCTCCCTCCCCCCGACCCCAGCTGCTAGGATGCTTGTTTCTATTCTTGGGCTTTAATTCCCGGCCCGCCCCCCTCCTTGGGGGTCTGGAACCTAAGTGATGGGCGGGGACTTTGTCCTTAGAGGCTTCGCTCTCGCATTACTGGATCTAGTCTTCAGGATGTTTCAATTACCGTCTTTTTAACGACCTCAAACAGATTCTCAGTCCACCAGGGAGAAACGGCGGCCGTGTGCCAACAGCCAGCCCAGCAAATTTAATCAGCGACGATATTCATCTGACAAATCCAATCTTTCTCCACCCCACAGCCTCCAGCAACCACAGGCGGGGAGCAGCCGGGAGGCAGTGGGGCCAGCCGGGTGGGGACTGCCCCAGGCCTTTCAGGGGCTGCGGGGTTGGGGGGAGCAGGGAGCTCCTGGCACCCACCAGCTGTTGGTGACAGCCGCTTCCGTCTGCTTCACCCTCCAGCCCCTTCACAGCCCCTCCAGGGCTCTGTCGGAGGGTGAATTCAGGTTGTTGTTCAAACAAGACTGATTTTGGCAAAGCCTGTGGGGTGGATGTACTCTCACAACTGTCGCTCGGTGTGTGGTTTCCTGGCTGTCCCCACAGGCACTCCTCAGTCTGGAGGCCAGGAGCCTGGGGTCTCACGGGGGTTGGGGCTTGGCAGGGTGTTCCAGGAGGGCGTCTGCCCCACGGACTCAGGCACCCAGCAGGACCCCACTAATGAGGGCCTCCAGCAGTCAGGCCACAGCCCCCACCCCCACGAGACACAGTAAGTGAGTCGATGGCTGACAGTCGATGGTGAGCGCTGGCAAAGATAGAGTCCAGGAAGCTTAGGAGGCTGGGAGGCTTCAAGTAGAAGCTCGGGTAAAGCCCGGAGGAGTGGCCCCGCTGTGGTAAGGGGAACAGCACGTGCACACGTGGTCACCACTGGGCTGGGGGCAGAGGCTGAGAGCACAGGTGGATGGTCCAGCACCCTGTGGGCCCTGCATACGTCCCCTATCTCCCCTGGGTGTGATCTGTGGCCTGGGTCAAGGTCAGACCCACGCACTGAGGGACCCTTGGCTCATCAAAGGCACACCCAGGCCTGGGACGGAGCCCTCAGAGCAGGAGCAGAAGCCCCGGCAGCCTAGGGAAGACCCACCACCTACACGGAAGCGATGGAAGGTCACCTTCAGCTCCCACAGGGCTAGCACTTTCCCAGGGAGGCAGCAAGGGGTCAGCTGCCAGCAGAGGGGGTCAGCCCACGTCATGGCCCAGTACCCAGCTCCTTAGGCCCAGACAGCACCCCTGGAATCTGGAAGGTGCCCCCGTTTCTCCTCCAAACTCACATCCTGCCAGGCAATTTACTGATTCCAAGTGATATTGATGAAGTGCCTGCTCTGTGTTGGGTGCTATTCTCATCACCGGAGTGCGGTGAGGCCAAGCAGAGAAGGTTTCCCTACAGGAGTTTGGATAGCAGTTGCGCTGCTTATTCTATGAGAGTTCTTGTTTAGTTGCTAAGTCATGTCTGATTCTTTTGCAACCCCATGGACTGTAGCCCACCAGGTTCCTCTGTCTATGGGATTTCCCAGGCAAGAACACTGGACTACTGGTATTTCCTTCTCCAGAGGATCTTCCCGACCCAGGGATCAAACCTGCGTCTCCTGCATTGGCAGGCAGGTTCTTTACCACTGAGCCACCAGGGAAGCCCTCTGTGAGAGTTAGCCAACTTCAAAGTTAGGGGGAGCCCAAAGCACATAAGTCCCCCAGTTCTGACATCACCTGCAAGTCCAAGGTCCCCGAGATCCCCTTGAGTTGGACAACCCCTGGGAGGCCTCCCTGACCCCTCAGGGCTCTGTTCTCACTGTCCTGGTTAGCTGTATGCAAGGGGCATGGATTATCATCAGCCAAGGGACTGGCTAGGGGCAGACCCAAGAGACCCCCAAACTTGAGTCCCTGGTGTCCTCCCCATGGGGCTGTGGACAGAGCTGACTCCCCGGCCCCGACGTGGAACAGCGCACATGGGGTGCTGCCAGCCAGGGGCTCCTCACCTTGGCGTCCAGTCTTTACCGGGGCTGCAGGGCCCATGTGGTTGCCCTCAGTGTCCAGCCCCTCCGGAGAGGGAGCAGAACCCTGCTGTGAACCCCATCAGGGGCTCTGATGGGCCCTGGCCCCATAAACAGTCTGCTCAGTAGGAAGGACACTGGAACCTGGGGTTCCATCCTGGAGCCTGACATAGGCCAGCCCTCAGTTTGGGGTTCGGGGAGTTAACTCCACACCCTCTGCGGAGCTGGCTTGCTTTTGTGGGCATCTCCCAGGGTCTGAGGCTGGAGCAGACTGAGGAGCCCCATGGCAGGGGTCAGAGTGCAGTGCCTGCCTCACAATGTCCTTCCACAAGGCAGAGACTCACAGATATAACTGGCAACAGGGCCATCTGGGGCCCATCACCGTGCTCTGAGACAGATGGGGGCAGGGGACACACCCAGTGACCACGTGGTGTGGGGTTGCTACAGGCTCTGGCTCCCAGTCTCTCAGGTGACACGGCTCGGGGACCTGCCTTGTGCTGGTGTTTTGGGCCTGGGGTGCAGCTACATGTAGCTGCCTGCTATGTGTCTTGTCCAGCACAGACAAAGACAGCAGGAAGAGGGTAGGGAACAAACGTATTGAGAGGGCAGAGCCGGGCTGGCTGAAAAGGTGCCTTACCTGACAGGGGCGAGTGGGCTGCCCAGGGCCAGTGGTGGGGGGAGAGGCTGGAGGGGAAGCTCTGGGGCATGTGTGTGGGGACTGTCACCTGTCACTGCTGTGACATCACCTTCCAGGGGAGGACGTGAGACTCAGGAGGCAGGAGAGGCGGGGACAGAGCCAGTCGTGGCTACCACGCCTGTCAGTTTGCCTGGCCATCAGCTCCCACAAGCAACACTGCTTCAGGTCAGTGAGGGCATCTCCGGGCGAGATTGGCATCTGAATGGCGACCTCTGCTGCACACGCCTCTCTGGTGTGGGGGCCTCTCTAACCCAGTGGGGCCTGAATAGAGCCCAAGGTACAGGGAGGAGAACGTGCCTCTTTTTCTTGCTTCGCTGGTGACCGGGGACATTCCGTCGCCATTCCTCCTGCCCTTGGACTGGGGTTCACACCATCACCTGCTCTGGTTTTCAGTGTTTAGAACTCAGACTGATTTACTCGATCTGTTGACCTGGGCTGCTGGGCGGCAGATGGCAGGTTGTGGGTTCCCAGCCTCCAGAAGCATGTGAGCCAGTTTCTGTAATGAATGAATGAATGCATGAGTACAAGCAGGAGGCCAGCTGAGGCCACCGCAAACCTGGGCAGCAGAGGTGGGGCTGCGGAGGTGTGTCCAGCTGAGTCCTCTTCCTGGTCAAATGCTTTTGCCCCCAGATGCCAGCACATGCCAATGAACTAGATGTGGATGGGAGGACAAGAACAGGGGAAGGTGAGAAGATTCTCCTATCGGCCTAAGCAACTAGGAAAGAGCAGTCATTTCTCAAGTGGGGGACGCTGTGGGAGGGGCATGTTTGGGGTGTTGTACTTGTTTCCTGGGCCTGCTGTGACAAAGCACTACAGACCGGAAACAGCAGGAATGCATTCTCTTTCCATTCCGGAAGCTGGAAGTCTGAAGTCAAGGTGTGGGCTGGGCCACACTCCATTCTGGAGGCTCCAGGGAAGGACCCTTCTTGCCTCTTCCAGCTGCTGGTGGCTCTAGGTGTTCCTGGCTTGTGGTCACAACGCTCCTGTGTCTGAGCTGTACTCCCCTGGATGACCTCCTCTGCCAAGCCCTCCTCCCACCCTCTTCCTCTCCTGGGTGCAGGCCCCCTCCCAGCATCTTGCTTGGTTACTCAGGGCCTGGAAGTAGGACCTGGGTCTGTCTCCATGGGCATGGCATTTCCCCTCCTTCATCCCCCACAGATGTGAGAGCTGGGCCATAAAGAAGGCTGAGTGCCTTCTTTATGAAATTTCATAAATTTATGAAATTCATGAAAGAATTGATGCTTTCAAACTGTGTTGTTAGAAAAAACTCTTGAAAGTCCCTTGGACTGCAAGGAGATCAAACCAGTCAATCCTAATGGAAATCAGTCCTGAATATTCATTGGAAGGACTGATGGTGAAACTAAAGCTCCAATACTTTGGCCACCTGATGCAAAGTGTCAACTCATTGGAAAAGACCCTGATGCTGGGAAAGATTGAAGGCAGGAGGCAAAGGGAATGATAGGGGATGAGATGGTTGGATGGTATCACTGATTCGTTGGACATGAGTTTGAGCAAATTCCGGGAGATAGTGAAGGACAGGGAAGTCTGGCGAGCTGCAGTCCATTGGGTCACAAAGAGTTGGACACAACTTAGAGATTGAACAATAGCAACCCCTCACATGGATTTTGTTCCAGGAGAAAACATCTAACACCAGGTGGCCATCAGAATAACAACAACAGCAACATCTGACTGACTGCAGGCGCTCTATGGCACTTCATCCACATGACACCCGCGTCTCTCTGATGCCCCCATGGCTAGCGGCGCTGCACCCATCTCACGCTGAAGATGGAAGCCAGAGAGGCAAAGCAACTGGCTCTGTGATAGCTTAGCAGGAGGTTGTGGTGCTGAAGTCCAAACAGAGGCCTGTGTCCTCCTTCCAGGCTGTATCGCAAAGGGGAGGGGACGGGAGCCAGGGCCGCTCTTGGCTGAGGCCCAGTGGCTCTGTGGAGCAGCGGGCAGGAGGCCAGCCTCCAGCTGGTATTCAGTCATATTTATTCTGGTTGAATAACACCAGTATTGACATGAAAAGAGTGAAGAGATATTTTGTCTGCCCGAGACAGGGGCTCACCTAAATGGCTGTGAGAAGCTGCGTGTCCGCCACAGCATCTCCGGGACAGAGGAGACTGTCGGGTGGTGGCGATGCTGTTGTTCACTTGCCCACTTGGGTAGACAGGTGCTAACTGTAGTCTGTGTGTCAGGCCCTGTTCTGGGCACCGACAGCAGGCAGAGTCCAGACACGGGGAGGTTCTGCTCCCTTGGAGTTGTTATGCTCCAGGGCTCTCGAGGTGGCTGCTGCGGGTTGCCCGGCCTTCCATCTCTACGAATGTCCAGCCTCACTCTTGGAGGGTAACAAGGTGCTCCCCCGAGGCCTCACAAGAATGGGTGACCCGGTGGGCAGGAGAGGGAGGCAGAGGTGAGGTGGAGCCAGGGACAGAGGGGGGACACCTGGTTGGCCAGGATTCCCTGCACAGAGTTTTGCTGTTCTTTGACTTGCTAACCTTTAAATATTTATTCAGATTTATATTAAATCTGTCTCTTCTATGTGGGAAGAGACAGATTTTTATTTTTCTAACATTTCATTTTTTCCCCTAACATTTTGTTATGAAAATTTTTTGAACCCACGGAGAAGCTGTAACAATGTTCCAGGGCAGACCCTGCAGCCCGTCACCCAGACCTGGCTGTACCTGCTTTCCGCCCAGCTCCCCCTACCTCCATCCAGCTGGGCTGGTCACTTAGGGCGGCTGAAACACATGACCACAAATTAGGGGCTGAACACAGCAGAGTTTATCCTCTCATAGCCTGGAGGCTGGAATTCCAGGCTCAGAGGTCTCAGGGCGGATTCCTCCTGGGGACTCAGGTGAATCTGGTCCAGGCTTCCTCCTGCTCCTGGAGTTGCCGGCATCTTTGATGGCCTGCACTTGTGGCCAGCCACAAGTCACATCACCTCACCTTTTTGTGTCTCCTCCTCTTGTCTGATGGACACATCTTTGGGGACCATCAAGTGGAAAGTGAGAAAGGTGGGATTCAGGACAGAAGTCCCTCAGCCCAGGAATAAATGGATTCATAAAAGTAGAGTGATATATGTAGTTCTAGATGGATGCTGTTTTCACTGTACATCAGGAGTCTGCTCTGTCAGGACCTCTCAGGGGTTTGATGAGTTGGGGATGCTGGAGGCTGGGGTTGTTGTGTTGTATTAGTTGATCAGTCATGTCCGACTCTTTGTGACCCCATGGACTGTAGCCTGCCAGGCTCTTCTGTCCATGGGATTTTCCAGGCAAGAATACTGGAGTGGGTAGCCCCTCCCTTTTCCAGAGGGTCTTCCTGACCCATGGATGAACCTGGGTCTCCCGCACTGCAGGCAGATTCCTTACTGTCTGAGCCATCAAGGAAGCCCCTGGAGGTCAGGGGGATGACCTCAATTTTCATCTCATTCCATCTTAGACTTCATTTCTGAGCATATAATAATACCTTGACAATGATGGTAATTAAATGCAGATTAGAATTTAAATTCCAAGTGTGACCTACAAATTGGAGAGAAAGATGCAAACACCAGCACATTGATGTCCCCCCAAAAGCCAGGCCTGGTTGGGGGGGCCAGTGGAATGGCTGTCAGGTGGCCTGGCTGTAGGTGCAGGAGGCAATTGACCTGGAAGAGCTGGGTCATGGGTGAGAGGAACAGACATGATGATCCTCTCTCCTAAGGAGAGAAAGTCCTCATAGGGGTCCCCAGGCTTTGCTGTTTTGGGCCCTGGCCCTGAGGAGGACTGGCTCCCTGCTCTTCCTCCCAGTTCGTGCCCACCCACCCAGCCTATGACCATCAGACCATGGAATGCAAGCCTGGCCACCCACCTCCCAGCAAACATCAGACTGATTTGGTTTGATGGCTGGAGCTACCCACTGCTCTACAAAGCCCTCTGGGCATCACCTCTGGCCTGGTGGTGTTCACTATGTCCCACCCAGGAGATGAGGAAGAGCGCTCACAGCCAGGAGACAAAGTTGGGGACCAGACAAAGTGAGATTTCAGTTTCCAAAAGGATGGAGGGGTTGGGGCTGAGCCCTCGGACCTCTGAGATGGACATGACTTTGGCCATGAATTTCAGAGTGGACACTGGAAACCCTCAGAGAAGGGGGTCAGTCACTGGTCGGTAAACTGCCTGTGGGCAAAACAAATCACACAAACTCATGGCTCAGAACCACACACCTTCCCCTCCCCCCTCAATCCTGTTTCTAGGGGTCAGGTCTGAGCAAGTTGTTCCTTCCGGAGGCTCCAGGGAGAATCCTCTTCTTGCCTTTTTCAGTTTCTAGAAGCACCTCTCTCCGCTCCTCCAACTTCAAAGCCAGTCCCCCGAACTTCTGCTTCCACCATCACGTCTGACTGACCTCACCCCCATAAGGACCCTTGTTATGACACTGGGCTCACTGTCATCACCCAGGACAATATCCCCATTCGAGAACCTTTATCTATAATATCTTCAAAGGCCCTTTTGCCTTGTAAGGTAACATATTCTCAGGTCCCAGGGATTAGAACCTGGTATCTCTGGGGAGCTGTGGGGAGTGGCTACCATCCCTGTGTTAGACCAGCGAGTTTTATCAGGACGTATGGTCAGACTTTGAACCTCTTCTGCGGCAAACGGTAAGCATGGCTGGATGCTGAGGGAGGAGGTAACTGCCGGACCACAGGTCACCATCTGCTGATGGACAGTGAGAGCTGACCTAGGCCCACCCCTTCGCTGATCCTGGAGGTGTAAGGGGATCTTGAGGGAACGCTCATCCACCTCGTGGCTGTCATTGTGCTGGACGATGAGGCCATCATCCAAAAGATTCCTATCAGCTGTAGCATGGGAACGTCCACCCCTTGGGATGGGTGGTCCCAGCACCATTGTCGCTGTGCGTGGTCTTGGGCGAGTTATTGACCACTCTGCATCCCCGTTTCTTTACCAGGAACACATATCTGCCTCAGATGGGCTGGGGGTGGGGAGGATTACAGGGAGACGATCCACGTGTGGCTGGGGAGTCTCTAAAGATGCTGGCGTAACATCACCCTCTGCGTGCTGTCCTCCAGTCCTGCTCCCTGCCCTGGAGACGGGCTGGCCTTTGTGGGTGTCTTGGTCCACACAGCCTGGTGCATGTGGCGCTGTGTGCTGTGCAATGCTGGATGTTGGCATTTGGAGCCAGCTGCCACGCTGAGAGGAAGCCCCAGCAGCTCACGTGGGGAGAGGCCACTTGGGGAGGAACCAAGGCCCTCGACCCCCAGTCATGTGAAGGCGCTTTCTTAGAAGTGGGTCCTCCTGCCCAGCTGAGGTGCCCAGGTGTGGAGCTGAGGCTAGTGTGGTCACTGAGCCCTGCCCACCTGGTGGGTATATGAGCCAAAGAAATGAGTGCCATTTGTTTGGGCTGGGCCACCCAGTTTGGGTGACTTGTCAGGCTGTGACAGAGAACCGAGGCCCCACATGGAGCACTTAGCACAGTAAGAATACATGGTTAGTGCTCAGTAAGTGCACAGGCTCCATTGGTGGCCTCAGGGTGCCTTGCATGCACCCGCTCTGTGTTCTGGCCACCCACCCTCAACCGCCAGCAGAAAGTTCCACGTGGTATGGGGCATGTGGACAGTGGGGAACCCCAGCTGACATATCCGGCCAGGAGGGCACTGTGATGGCGCTGGGCCCACCCGGGTCACCCAGGATCATTTTATTTTGAGGTCAGCTGATTACAACCTTCCTCCCCCTGCCGTGTAACCCAGTACATCCTCTGGTCCTGGGGATTAGTGCAACCCTGAGACCTCATTTTAACTTGATCACATTGGAAAGATTTTTTCCAGATGAGGTTGCCTTCGCAGGTGCTGGAGGTTAGGGCTTGGGCACATCATTTGGGGAGGCAATTCAACTCATGACAAGTCTTTAAATGAGTGTTGACGGCCTCCAGTGTTGTGCTGTGCTGGCTGCGAGGTCACACTGAGTCCATCATCCTCACAGGGTGGCCTCCCCCTCCTCTCTCCCCCAGAACCTTCTCTGTTGCTCAGCTGTGCTGGGAAGGAAGCCCCACCCATGTGGTGCTCCAGGTCTGTTCAGGGCTCTGGCTGTATGTGTGTGGAGGGGTGACTGGGGGCATGGTGTGGCCTCTGGTCCTCGGCTGGCCGGCTTAGGTCTTCTGTCTTCCTGTGAAGCCTCCCTACGGGGCCCTTGGAAGCTGGAGCCTCCAGAGATTTGCGTCCAGGTCTTGAGCAATGATATGCCCTGATCCTGACAGTCTGGGGGAAACATGGGCCAGCCCTGATCCCGGGGGATGTGAAGTATACCTCCCCCACCACCTTGATGGGAAGACAGTCCCATGTCCTGGGGTGTGGCTGCTGGGGTCTTTGTCACCGTCTCCCGGTACACAGGCAGCCTCACCCCACAGCCAAATGGGGCGTTTGACTTTGTTCTGAACTTCAGGAAGGGTGATCACTTTAGCTCCCCACAGTGAGTCTGCACATTCATACCCTACACCCACCATTCACACGTTCATACACTCATTCACACATCCAGGCACGCATACTCACACCTTCACACTCAGTCACACATGCACGTGTGCACACACATTCACGCAGGCTCACACCCAGACCCGAGTTTTCCTTATAAAGACTGTAACCCATAAACCCCCAAATACCTGTATTTATTCCAGATTAATGGCTCCTTTCTCCCGTTTCGCCTCTCAGAGTGCCAGAGCAATGCCCAGTGAGGCAAACCCCTCTGGTCCCTCCTGGTGCCCCCTCTGTTCCTGGGCTGACCCCCCAGGTATATCCTTGCCCCCTGCCCTGGGCCTCTGAGCAGAGAAAAGGCCAGACCCCATACTGGTTAGCACTTCTCCCTCTTCTCTGAGCAGTTACCACCTGCTTCAATGAGGAGAAAGCAGAGACCTGAAGGGGTGTGGATCATTGGGCCTGGAAAAGTTGGGGGTCAGATAAGTAGGCCTGCAATGCAGGAGACTCCGGTTCTATTCCTGCATCGAGAAGGTCCAATAGAAAAGGGATAGGCTACCCACTCCAGTATTCTTGGGCTTACCTTGTGGCTCAGCTGGTAAAGAATCTGCCTGCAATGCAGGAGACCTGGGTTTAATCCCTGGCTTGGGAAGATCTCCTGGAGAAGGGAAAGGCTGCCCACTCCAGAATTCTGGCCTGGAGAATTCCATGGACTACAGTCCATGGGGTCACAAAAAGTTGGACATGACTGAGCCACTTTCACTTTCACACAATAGGCAGCTCATTCACCCAGTACGCCATCTCCCAGAGTAAAAGCGAGTCTTAACAGATGGCCTGGGAGGCCCTGCTCTCTCTTGGCCTCCTTGTCCCTGCCTCCCTGTGCTCCGGCCACCTGGCCTCCTTGGCCTTTTGCAGAGGTGGTTCCCTCTGCCAGGCACTCTTCCCTGGGTGGCGGGAGGCTGCATCTGGTCCTTCTGGGCCCAGGAGCTGGGAGAGAAACTTCTGAAGGCGGGGTGTGTTCTCACAGCTGCTTGGACCCTGACTTGGGGCTCTGACACATCTGCCTGGGGACACAGATTACCTTGCAGACTGTGCCCTGTGCCAGCCCTGCCCTGCCAACTGGCAAGCCTGTCCTTCGCTCAGTCCCTTGGATGAACTTGGGACAATTGAGAAGCAGAACAGATGTTTCTGTGACCCCTTCTCATAGAGGACAAGGAGTAGGCCGGAGAGAATGGCCCAGACTGGCTGGGTACTCACCCTCACCCCTTGAGGCCTGCTGGGTGGCAGCAGGGCAGGGCTGAGTGGGTGCCCCAGACCTGCAGCCTGGTCACCCAAGACGAACTGGTTGGCTGGAGCTGAGCCGGGCTGCAGCGCCTTTGGGCCCAATAAATCCTCCCATTGTATGTGTAACAAGGCCTGAGGCGTCTGCCTGCTCAGCTCAGCCGCACAAATTGCAGGTATAAATTTCCTGGCTTATTGCAGGGATTCTGGAATTCAATTAAGTTAGCCATCATCCTGCTGTGGGGCGTGTGGAGCAACCAGCTCTGGGCTGGGTGATCAGGAGCCCAGCTGCTGTGGCTGCCCTTGGGGACCTGCCAGCTGCCGGCTTTGCCTGGGGCCCTCCCCACCTCCTCCCAGGCCCGTGCCAGCTGCTGCTCAGAGGCTTGGGGTGAGCAGAGACGGAACCCTACCCTGGGGGTGCTGTCCAGGCAGAGGACAGTCTGTCAGAAGGATGTGTGGCTTCGTGAAGCCACGTTGTGCATCATGCAGAGGTCGGTGCCTCCAGATGGGCAGAGAAGCCCTAGGACAGTGGGTTTCCTTGTTTCCTAGGTGACTGGGAAGGTGATATTAGTATCTGGTGAGGAGCAAGCCCTGGGAACTTGAGGGTAGAGGGCAAAGGGAACAGCCTGTGCCAAGGTCTGTGGACACAAAGTCAGAGTGTTGGCCACAGCCCGAGGGGACGTGTGGCTGGAGCACAGTGTGGGGAGTGGGGGAGCTGAGGGAGCAGGCTTCCAAGGCCGCATATAAGGATTTTGTTTTTCATAATGTGCTGGGTGTGAGTGTCCCCCCAAATTCACGTCTCCCAGGACCATTCAGAAATGGGGTCTTTGTAGATGTAACTAAGTTAAGATGTGGTCGTAAGGGATTAGGGTGGGCCCCAAACTCCACAACTGGGGTCTTTATAAGAGGAGAGAGGGAGATGGAGATGCAGAGACGAGAAGCCTCCTGAAGACAAAGGCAGAGGGACTGCAGGAGCCGCCAGAAGCTGGAGGAGGGGGAGGAGGTCCTCGCCGGAGCCTCTAGAGGATGAATAAACACACCCATAAACATACAAATAAGTAGCCGGCCTTGGAGGGACATGAGGGCGGTGACTGGGAGAAACGGGGCTGCTCTGATGGGCGGTCAGTGTGGGTTTCTGGCTCTTAGCTCAGGAACTCAGTACAGAAGTCAGCAGACGAATTACACACTCCTGGTCCTTCTTGGGAGCACGCTCTAAATGGCTCAGACCCTTCTGACCTGGTGGTTTCACTTTTAGAAATTATCTTCATGAAATATCCATAGCTATTTCCTTGTGGGTAGGTGTCCATTTTCTAGAATTTTCTGGAAAAGAGAGAGCTTGTGAAGGCTCTGTGGCTGAGAAGGGTGAGCCGGCAGCTCAGATAGAGAGGGTGCAGGAGCTAGGCTGCCCTGACAGCAAGAGTTGCCCGGAGGTCTGGGGTCAGCCTGGTGGGTGGGGGGAGGTCCAGGATGGGGGCTGTCACACACTCACACATACCCTCACACACCTGCATGGGCCCCAGTCACCCTGACGGCCCCCAGCACACACCTGTCCTAACCCGAGAAGTCACAGCAGCTTGTGGTGGCGGCAGCTTGGGGTGACCCCAGGCCTGACCCCGCTCTCTCTCTCCACGCTTCACACCTGCCCCAGGACATCTCATTTAGCTGGGGGATCTATCTGCAGCTCTGGACACCTTCCGCAGTGACCCAAAGGCTTCAAGGAGGGGGCCCGAGGGGCCGGTAGGGGAGCACAGCCCCTTTGCGGGTTCTGAAATGGCCCCTTCCAGACCTGACAGCTCCTCAACAGCTGTGGTCGTCCTGCCCTGTGATCCATGAACCTGACTTCCAGGGCCATCGTCCATCTGGTCTCCATGTACTTCAGACTGTAGGGGTTCTGGCCTGGCCTCTGAGCATGCCCTTGGGGTTCTCAGGGGGCCCAGAGTCACCTACAAGAACTTAATCCAGCTGGTCCCTTTAGGTTGTTGCTCATCCACCAGAAGGAAGGGTGCGTGTGCTGTGCCCCCACTGCCCCCACCCCAGGACCACATCCTCTCTGGTCCCTCCTTCCCCTGCCACTGGTCAGAAGTGTCTAAATAAAGACTTCCCAGCGCTCAGTCTCTGGGGGTTTCACTGAGGGTTTTGTTGGCTTTCTGCAGCATCAGGAGTAAGCTGAACACCCTTTTAAACAGGAGAGTTTGGGAAGGTGGTGGGACTTGGAGGCTTCTGGGGGAGGGATGCTGTTTCGGTTGGTCCCGGGCTGCCCTCAAGGCCCCCTGCCATCCTGAGCCGGTCAGGCTCACCCTCCTCCCATTGGTCTCTTGAGTAGGACCCCTCAGCCCTGCCTGGCCTCCTGGGGATCCTCTGTTCCATCCGGGGAGGACTGCCCAGCAGGCCCGTACTCCTCTCTATCTGGGCTTTGTGTGACCTCTTCTCACAGGCCCAGATGCATCTCTGAGGGGCAATCAGGCCTGGCCCTTGGCTTCCCACAGGAGCACTTGGGGTGTCCATGGTTGTATCTGTAGGGCCTGCCTTGAACGTAGTCCCTTCCAGGATGTGTCCAAACAGTGGAGTTGGGGAAGTCTGACCCCCAAGACCCATACATCCCGCACCCCTTACATCAACCCAGGGGTCCCTGGGACAAGCCTCCCATTCAAGCGGCCCTGCTGGCAGATCCAGCTTCCTGGGCGGTGAGCTCCGAGGCAGTCACTTATCACTTCCTAGAGATCTCCAAGCTGGGTGGAAGCAGGATGCCCTAGAACTTGAACTTTGGAGGATTTTCCAGGAGTTTGACTCCGGGCCATTCCTTCTCCCCACCCCGCCTCACTCAACTTGCCCATGTTCCGCACTTGTGGCTCCTGCTGGAATAGCATCACTCCTCCTGGAGCCTCCAGGTCCCACCTCCACCAGAGGACCACATTCTCTCTGGTCCCTCCTCCTCCTGCCACTGCTCAGAAGTGTCTAAATAAAGAACTCGAGGCTCTGCTGCCTTCTGAGTCGTGTGCAGTAGGTATTAGGAAGCAGCTGGAACACTTGCCTGGGCAGATGGAACACCCGCCTCTGCCTCTGGCAGGCGCTCTGAGTGGTGACCAGCAGGTTAACCCCGTGTGCTCATTGAGGCGCTGGTGGAGTAGCTTTTCCCCTGGAGGCTTAGGATTGAGCCATCCTCTGCAGAGCTCTCAAGGGTTGTGTTCCCAGGACCTAAGGGGGTAGCCCTCGGGCTGGGTGGAAGGGGGTTGGCTGCACAGAGATGGAAGTGTGGTGACCTCGAGCTCAAGGGCAGGCATTGGAACTCCTTGTGAGGGCTGCGTCTGGAAGAAGGCCACACAGTGAAATGGGATGCAGGGGGCTGCCATCAGAGTGCTGGGAGGGCTGCAGAGGGGAGGGGGAGGGGCCCTGGAAACTGACAGCGGCATGAGGGAGGGCCAGGAGGCACTGGCCCTGACAGCCTGGAGTGTGCTTCTAGAAGAGGAAGCCTCTTGCCAGTGGTCTCCCAAGGCCTGCGGTTCACTCATCACACCAGCTCCGATAGTGCCCATCCCAGGACAGTCACGCAGCCAAGGAGAGCCATGAACTAACACCGTGGGCTTGGTCTAGTGCCTGAAAATACCCCACCCACGCGACCTGGCTGATGAGGAAATCTGGGGCGTCCTCCTCCCAGGGTGTGGTGATGCTGGATGGGACCATTTACCAATGACCGCAAGTCGGCCATGTAGACCCAGCCCCACCCCACGCCTGCAAGTCAGAAGGGCCTTCAATGAGACCCTGGTGCTGGTGTGCACCTTCCAGGCCGTTTCTCTTGCAGGGCCCTGGGCCTGTCACCCCTGGTGAGTTCCTATCAGGCTGGAGTGGGGAGGTTCTCAGCCATGGGAACTGGGCCTCCCCGTCCCACCTTTACTAAGTCCTTGCCAGGCACTCAGAACCCAGCAGTATGTAACTCAGAGGGATCTCAACCTGTAGTGGCTGCTCCTGTGCAGGAAACAGACCATAAGTAAGCGAGGGCACATTATGTGTAATTGCTGGAAAGAATCAGGGTCAAGGTAAGGGGATCCTGGGGAACCCCAAGTTGCAGATGACAGGGAAGGAATCAGATAAAATAGCTGAGCTGACCTTGAATGAAGCCTCAGTGCTGAGCCCTCATCCAGGAGCTTCCCTCTCTCGTGGGCTGCAAGGTGCCCGGTGTCTCAGTAAGAAGCCCATTCTGTTGCTGCTTTTCTCTTTTTTCTTCTTCTTTTGGCCATATCACTTGGCATATGGGATCCTAGTTCCCCAATAAGGGATGAAACACACGTCCCTGTCCCTGGAAGCAGGAAGCCTTAACCACAGGACCACCAGGCAAGTCCTGAGAAAGCCCATCCTGGACTTCACATGTGTCCCTCCTTCCCGCTTAAAGAGCAAGACCAGTTGTCTCACCTGCGGCTGATCACTGAGGTGGCACACCAGTCCTGCCCACAGGCTGCACACCTGCTCCTTCCTGGTCTCCAGGTGGAGTCACCATTGGCACAACGACCTTTCTCAGCCATCCCATCTGGGGTCCCAGCCAGCATGGCATCCTTTAGATCAGTCAGCATTCTGGGTTTGGAGCAGCAGAAATAGACTCTAGGTGATCTACGCAGAGAATGAATTTAGTCCAGAGGATGTTAGTTAGTTCACAGGTGGGGAAGACACACTGGGAAGTGAGAGGCCAGTGCGTGACCAGATCCCTGAGCTAGAGGACAGGCTGGTGAGGAGTGACCAAGGTTGTCTTTGATGGCAGAGCCCTTGACTGCCTGTGTGCTGACTCTGGGTGCTGCACTCCTGGAAACCCTTGCAGATTTCCTGCTTGTGTGGGGTCCCCAAGACAAGCTCACATCTGATATCCACTGAAAGTTTGGGTTCCCCAAGGCCACCGTTAGGTTTGATGATTTGCTGGGACTCCCAGGACTCAGAAAAGCTGCTATACTTGGGGTTACAGTTTATTACAGCAAATGGTACAGGATAGAATGCACAAAGGGAAGAAATGCTCAGGACCAAGTCCCAGGGAAACCATGTGTGGGCTCCCAGTCCTGCCCTCCCTGGGGCAGCGCTAGATTCTCCCAGCTGTGACGAGTGACACCTCATCAGAGGCACAGTGGTGCCGACCAGGGAGGGTCACTGAGACTTGGTGTCCAGGGTTCTCACTTGGTTTGGTCATGTAGACATAGCTGGCTGCCCGCGTGGTTGACCTTAACATCCCACCCCTCCAAAGGTCAGGCTGATGCTATGTGGCCAAAGGCCAGACAGTAAATCACATAGAAGTAGAGACTGATCCCAGGTAAACAAAGACTCTCTTATCAGACAGGACCCTCCCAGGGCTCAGAGGTCACCTCCCTGAAGCTGTCAAGGGCAAGTCCTTAGGACCTTGGGAGCTTTTGGAGTGGGTACAAGTGGGACTTTCTAAGTTAACCCTTTCTAGCCCATGACTGCTCTAAACACGGCTTCTGCTCGGCGTCAAAACCAGGCACAAGTGCATCTGGGTGATCAGAGCTGGGTCTTGTGCTGCGGGGACTGAGAGGCAACAACTGAACTTAGGGTAGAGAATGAGATTAGGGCTGCCCCTCATCCCACTCAAGTAGGGGCTTGCCGAACACAAGAGGGTGCTTCCGTTCCCCAACGTCAAACTTTCCTTCCACTGTTAAATGATGGATCCAAAATCTCACACTTGAAGATTCGAGGTCCTGGTCTTGCGTGTGTGGGATCCGCCTCCATCTTGTTCTGATTCCAGAGGACCAGGCTTGGGGGACGTGCCTATTCCCCGCTGCTTCTCTGCAGTCCACATGGGTAGCAGCGACCTCAGATTCTTCCAGGCCTGGAGACCTGAGCCCATCGGAGCCTGGAGTCTTTGCCATGTGGGCTCTGGAGCCCTTCAGGTGCCCACCTGCTGCTCTTGGCATCGTGGGGCTTCCTGGTAGGAGCGGGATGGCATCTTGTGTCCCAGGCAACACGACATAATCAGATTGACTGGGGTCTGGTCTGCCCACTGCCTGGGTGTCCTCTCACTCCCTGAGGTGTTCAGCTTCTGGCTCCCCTACACCCATCTACCTGTCCACTGTACTTGAGTCACCCCTTTTGGTCCACAAAGGTGACCCTTCCAGCACATGCGTGCCCAGGTCCCCTGACCTCACCCCATGCTCCACCTCATCCTGCAGCAGAGTATCCTTCTGCACCTCAATTTCAAGCCCCATCTCCAGAGCCTCGTCCAGTCATCCACCCTCCTTCTTCTGCTGCACCAATTACAACCTCTAGCCCCTCGACCACTGCCTTCTCACTGTCTGCTTCTCTCCTGTCCCGGCTTCTCGGCAGGTAAACCTCAGGGTCACTTCTGCACAGATGCACTCACTCCCTTGTGCTCTCCCTTCATCACGCTTTGCTGAGAATCTATCACTCTGGTTAAATGCAGCCCTTTGCCCGCTCTCTGCACCATTCAGCTGAAGCTGGCTGTGGGGAAGATAAGAACAAAGTGCTGATAGTTCTCGCTTTAAACTCATGACTGCTGATCCCCCGAGAGGGACATCCAGAAACTGTCAGTCTTGCGTTGCCCAGATGCGTTCTCTTTGACTCTGTCCTGGCCACTGCAGCACCAGTTTCCTCTCTTCTCCAACATCAGGCACCTCCTCCCCAGACTCCTCTTGCCCCACCATCCCCTCTCCTATTTCAGCAGTTGGAAGAGGGTTTTCCCAGCCCCACACATGGTATCCGCCTGCTTCTTGATCTGCCACAAGCCGGCCTGCCCACAAGGGGCCAGCTGCCAGACTCCTCTGGCTTCCTGGGCTGAGGCCGAGCATCCGTCACACTTGTCCCAGCAACCATCTTTCTCCTGCATCATCCACAATCTCTCTTTAGGGTATCTTCTTTTTCATTTTCTTTTTTTTTTTTTTTATAAGACTCCGCTTTCACAGTCTGTATTTGTAATGAAAATCAAGATCAAGCAAGCTTTTGCCCTGCTGCTCCACGGGAGGTTTCTGTCCTCCCTGAGCTCGCCTTAGTCTAGGGGATCTTCTATCTACACACAGGACTCTGTCAGCCCCACCCCTCATCTGCCCAACTTCTGTTTTTCTTTCTCTAACCTCCTGTCTGTCCTGGGCAGACTCTGCTCCTCCCCTGCATTCTCTCTGGGTTCATCCTCTATTTTGTTCATCTCTTGGGACCACACTAGCCTCCCTGTCTCCCAGGATGCCCACCACGCTCCCTCCTTGGGCCTCAGCAGTAAACCACCTTCCTCCTAGGACTGAACATCACAGTTCTCTCCCTAGGCGTCTTTGATCATAACTCTCTCCAAAGCCTAGGGCTGACCTCACGGAGGTCAGCCCTGGGGCCCCCAGCCCAGGGGACCAGACTTAAGTTTAATGCTCTGTGGTCTCTGTCTTGAAACTTCTCATGATTTCATCTTTGAACTTGCTTTGTGAGTGGAGTTGGATGGGATGGAGGGTTCTTCCCTCACCCCAGGGTCCCAGGTCCTGGCTCACCACCCTCCATGGGGCCTGGTGTGAGCAGAAGGGCAGGTCGGCCTGGGAGCCCACCCTGCAGTGACTCAGTGTGGGGTGGGGAGTGGCTATCCTGCCCATTTGGTAGCTTGGCAGCAGGTGGGTGCAAGCCTCCTGGGACCCTGATGGGGAACCACATGGTCCCAGTGAAGAAATGTTAATTCCCTGGGGGTGACTCATCTGCTGCAGTCTGTGGGGCGCAGGCCTGGGGGAAGAGAAGATGCCTGGTCTACCTCTCTGAGACCCTGTCCCAGCTGTCAGATCTTAGGAGGAGAATCGTCAGGTGTTAGGTCCCAGCGCACACCCGTGTGGCAGGAACAGGCCCCACAGTTGTCCCCATGCCCAGGACTCCTCCAAGTACCAACCATACCCTTCATCTTCTGTAATTATGAGCACCTGGGGCCTCGTCGACCCAGAGAGACTGCCTCTCCCAGGTTCCCGATTCTAGGAGGCTGTAAACCAGTCACCCGAGCACCCCGTCACGTGCAAACCAACCAGCCCAAGCCCCACCCCAACCCCTTCTGTGGGCTCTCACATTGAGGACAGGGCCAGTACCATGCCCCAGAGCTCTGGAGTGACTCAACCAGCCATCCTTCCCTGGGAACCCCATTAAAGGCCTTGACTCCAGCCCACCCCACCCTCTGCCTCCTGATCTCCCTGTGGCCCCTCCTCCTGGGAGTTAGCCCCTCCCGTCAGCAGCCTTCCTCGTCTGATCTGCAGGACTGATGGCGCCTCACATTTCCCATCAGGACTGTGCTTTACAACATCGCTCAGACAGGCTCCAAGATGTGAAGGTCCCCTCTTCCCCCTCTGACTTCCCTTGGTCTGGGTTGTATTTTCTCTTGGGTCCACTGAGGGACAAGCCACATACGTCATGTGTGTATGGTGATGCTGTACATGGATTATATGTTCTGGCATGTACATTACATGCTATAAAAATGAAAATTTTTACAAAGTTCATGCTAATAGTGTCAATTTTGTATTTAGAATGACGTTAAATAGTAAGTGAAAAGTGACATAGAGAAATAGGGAAAGAAAGAAAAACTCTTGTTCAGTGCCTACAACAACACTTTTCCTGTGTGTGTGTGTGTGTTTAAAGAGTTTTTTTTTTTTTCTTTTTTAAAATTTGCATTTATTTATTTAGTTTTGGCTGTGCTAGGTCTCCATTGCTGCATGTGGGCTTTCTCTAGTCATAGGGAGCGGAGGCCACTCTTCATTGCAGAGTGTGGACTTCTTATTGTGGTGGCTTACTCTTGTTGGGGCTTCCCTGGTGGCTCAGACGGTAAAGAATCTGCCTGCAATCCAGGAGACCTGGGTTTGATCCCTGGGTAGGGAAGATCCCCGGATGTATGGGTATGGCAACTCACTCCAGCCTGGAGAATCCCAAGAACAGAGGGGCCTGCTAAGCTACACCCAGTGGGGTTGCAAAGAGCTGGACACAACTAAGCATGCACGTATGCTCTTGTTGCAGAGCCCTTGGCGGGCTCTAGGCACGCAGGCTCAGTAGCTGTGACCCACCGGCTTAGTTACTCCGTAGCATGTGGGATCTTCCCAGACCAGGGATTGAACCTGTGTCCCCTGCAATGGCAGGCAGATTCTCAACTACTGGACCACCAGGGAAGTCCTCCCCCCACGTTTTGAACAAGGGGCTTTGCTGTTTCATTTTTACCCTGGGCCCCACAGATTTGGTAGCCAGCCCACAAGTGCCTTGTATCTACATGGACAGTTGTTCACCATCTGCTCCACACTGCTGGAACGGAAGCTACCCGAGGGCGGGAACTGTTTGAAGCCCCAGACAGCAGATGGGTGCTTCATTTGTGGGGGCTGTTTTTGTGTAGGTACCAGTATTTTGGGTGCTGGCAATAGCGGAGCTGCTGTATTTGGGGTGGGGTGGAAAATGGCGTGGGTGTTGGTGACAGTGATGGTGGCAAGGGTGTGGGGATGTCTGCTTGGTTTTGAGGAAAAGGACTCCCAGGAGCATCCCTCATCTCTGGCTCCTGTGCGTCTAGGCTCAGGGCAAGGGGACCAGTGAGCTCTCAGCTGGCCCTGGTGCTGGCCTCTGGGGCCACCTCCCCACCCTTATCTATGCACCCACTGGAGAAACACCTGTCCTGGGAGGGCAGCCCAGGAGAGGAGAGGCTGTGTCCAGGTCACTCACGACACCAGCCCTCTGATGGCAACACAGGGCGGACTCCCCTCCTCGGAAGACCCGCCCCTGGCAGGTGCAGCTTCTGCCCAACTCCCCCTCCAGTAGTGCTGCTCCATCCCGCACATGCCACGAGCACACGCATGGATATGGAGAGGAGGACACACACAGATCCACATGCATACTTCAAATGTAGAAACTCTGCCAAGGTAAACATGAGCACAGCTGCACACACATACTCACAAGACTCTCACATACACACACACACTCAAACACACACTCTCACACAAGCGCACATGGATATACACACTCCCACATACACACCCAAGCACACGCAAACACTCCTTCACATACACGCACCCACACACACTCACGCCTACCCGGGGCCAGCTGCAACTCAGACATAGACGTCCACACATATTTCCAGGCGCTCACAAACACGTGGGTGCCCAGATTCAGATGCACATGCCCGACTCCAGCCCCACATGTGCAAATAGCAGCAAACGCACGCGCCTCATGGGCCTCTGTGTCCATTAGCAGAGGAAGACATGTATGAACCCGCAGACACACCTGTATCTCCTTGTGCACGTGTGCTTGTGTGGTCCCGTGTGCTGTGTCCACAAGTGCGTCCATGTGGCACGCACATGTGCTCACAGACAGACAGGCCAGAGGACACAGTCTGGGCACACAGCGGGCCTGGCTCCAAGGCTTCTGGGGGGGCCTTTGTCTCCCCTTGGATTGAACAACCCTGCTTCTGTTCTGGAAGGTGGGGGTGGGGTGAGAGGCTAGCTCCTTGCTTAAATGCCTTTGGCAAAGCTCCCAAAGGCAGGGAGGAAGCAAAGGCTTGAAGACCACGCTTGGGAGGAGAAGCCCGGAACAGCTGCAGCCCAGCCCTGCCCTGGGCCCCTCTTGGCAACGTCTCTCCGCAGCAGCGAGCAGCCTCAGAGCTCCCGGCTCTGGAAAGGCAGGTGGCGGCTGCTGGGCTGCAAGCGCTAAGCCCCCTCCCTCCACCAGGCAATGCAGGAAGCAGAGCCTGGGGACTGATGTGGGGTGTCAGGGCCATGCCCACACCTTGGTTGAGCTTTCCAGCTAGGGACCTGGGCTCAGCACAGGGCAGCTGGGGAGAGCAGCTGGCAGCACTGTGTGCCTGGGCCGGGTGGGGACTGGTCTTCTCCCGCCCCCCCCCCCCCGCCCCTATGCCCGTGGTGCCCGCGCTCGATACCAACTCTCGCGAGAACAGCTCTATCTGCCAAGGAGCAGGTGCTGGTTAGATGATTCCATCCCAGGAATCCCATTAGGAGCCAGTGGGCCGGCAGCAAGTGGGACTTCATTTTATTATTACTTTAAAGTGAACATTTTCACCCAGCTTGAATCCAGGGACAGATGCAGGTGCTTGGCAGGTACCAGCGAAGACTTTCATCCTTTGTCCAAGGGGCGGGGACTGTCTGCTGTGATGTCACCACAAACCAGGCCACTGGAAACAAGGGCAGTTAATCCTCTAGCACTCTGCCCGCCAGTGCAAGAGGTGTAAGAGAGGAGGGTTTGATCCCTGGGTTGGGAAGATCTCCTGGAGGTGGGCATGGCAACCGACCCCAGTATTCTTGCCTGGAGAATCTCATGGACAGAGGAGCCTGGCTGGCTATGGTCCATAGGGTTGCAGAGTTGAACACAACTGAAGTGACTTAGCATGCACACATGTGGAAACATGCACAGAGGCACTAAGCCACTTGTCCAAGGTCCCCGAGGGAGCAGACACTTTCCAGCTCCCTGCTGTTGAGTAGCAAATCACCCCAAACTTAGCAGCATAAAACTACAACAGCACTGATTTTTGTGTGTGTGTGTGTATGTGAATATGCAGTTTGGGCAGGGCTTGGTGGGCATGGCTGGTCGCTGCTCACTTGGCAGGAACTAGGGCTGAGGTCATCTCCCAGGTCTGGCCTTGTCATGTCTCCTGGGCTTCCTCACAGCATGGTGGCCAGTTCCAGCTGCAACCATCCAGAGCACAGAGAGAAACCTAAGTGGAGACTCTGGCTATTGATGACCAAGCCTCAGAAGGCCGCAGCATCCTTTCTGACCGCTGTCCTCACCGAGGCAGCCACATGGGCCCATCCAGTTTCAAAGGGAGGGGATGAGGCTCCATCCATGGCGGCCGTTGTGGGTTGCAAGGTTCTGGAAGCATATGGGGGATAGAAAATATTGGGTTGGCCATTTAAAAAATAATTTTATGTATTTATTTATTTTTGGCTGTGCTGGGCCTTCATTGCTATTGGGCTTTTCTCCAGCTGCAATGAGCGGGGCACCTCTCTAGTTTCAGTGCGTGGGCTTCTGACTGCAGTGGCTTCTCTTGTTGTGGGGCACAGGCTCTAGGACTCCGGTGCTCAGTAGTTGTGGCTCCTGGGATTTAGAGCACAGGCTCAGTAGTTGTGGCACATGACTTAGTTGTTCTGTGGCGTATGGGCTCTTCCTGGATCAGGGAGCAAACCTGTGTTTCCTGCATTGGCAGGCAGATGCTTTACCACGGAGCCACCTGAGGCTTCTGAGTTGGCCATTTTTGATGCAATCTACCTCTGATCTGGGTATAAACCCAGGCTTTCTAGATCCAGAGCCTACGCTCTTAAACACGAAATGGTTTATTGAACACTCACAGTGAGCCAGGCCCTAGGATAGGCACAGGCCTTTATCTGCACCGTTATTGTCATCCAGTAAGCTGCCTGGTCAGGGGATGACTTTGCCCGGCCCTCCGCTCAGGATGTGGTCAGTGCAAACAGGGAACCCGCGCGCCACCTGAAACAGGTGTCACTCCAGGGCCCGTCAGGCTACATCCAGCTCACAGACACATTTTGCCTGGCTGGTAGGATGTTTCTAAAACTGGGATCTTCACCCCCAGGGCCAGGCTTGCAGCTTCTCTCGGAGCATCAGATGTATCACGCTGGTCATTTCTGCAGGGTGCCGGTCAGTTGGTGCTGTGTGGAATGGCTGTCCCCTACACGTGGGCTGCTGGTCTGACGTGGCGGAGTCCCTACCACCCCCCATTCACACCAGGCTCTTCCCCTGCCTTGCAACTCCTTTCGAAGCCCGCCTCTTCACTTTCTCCTGTGACCTCAGCTTTAGTGGCCTGTCTGGAAAGATGCCACAGACAAATGAGAAGAGCATGGAGGGGGTGCGCGTGTGCACAGATGTGCTCAGATATGTGTACAGGTGTGTACTCAGGTGAGGGCAGGTGGGGGGGGTGCCAGGCCCAGGAATCCAGGCTCTTCAGCATGTCTTACATTAGACTCCCGCAGCCTGAGGTCTAGGGTGGCAGGCCTGCTAACGTCTTATGACCACTTGCCCAGGAAGCGGACAGGGGTTTTCCCCAACTGCCTGCCATGCCACCGTCTTTTCTGGCCCAGCGGGGCCCAGGCGGGATGTCCTCACACTGCCACCTGGTGGTATATCCCGGGAGCGCAGGGACATGCCGGCCCACCCAGGATGGCCCCAGCACACCTGTGACACACCAGCGGGGCTGGAATGCAGACTCAGCGGGGGTCCCTGTCCAGAGCCCTGATCTCAGGGGCGTGTCTCCGTGTCTCACAGGGCACAAGAACTGGCCTGGCCCAGACTCCTCATCTCCCAGTCTCCCTTACCTTCTGCTTCATCCTCTTCCGGGCACTATTATCCAGGAGCTATTGGGAAGAAGTTGGAGATTGAAGAATGGCAGGTGCCTCTGGGTTAGAAGCACCCACTATATGTATGTTCAGTCACTCAGTCTGGTCTGACTCTGCATCCCCATGGACCTTCTGTCCATGGAATTTTCCAGGCACGAGTAATGGAGCAGTTACCATTTCCTTCTCCAAGTGATCTTCTTGACCCAGGGATCGAACCTATATCTCTTGTGTCTCCTGCATTGGCAGGTGGATTCTTTACCCAGACCCTGTCCCTTAAACTCAGAAAAATTCCCGCTGACAAGAGGATGCTTCAAGGAAGTTGGTGTCCTGGAAGCTGCCCCATCAAAGCTGCCATAGCCCGGGTCTCTCCAAGCAGCCCTCTCCCTCCCCGGCGGGCTCCTGGGCTGACTCCTCATCCTGGGTGCAGGGGTCACCCAGCCAGTGTGGGGTAGGGGCCCATCAAGACAAACTGAGATGGTGACTCATCTTGTGTCCCCGAAGAGGTGTGAGAGGCCTCAACTGCCCCTGACCTTAGTGCTGTTTGCCTGAGCTGCCTTTCATGGTCTGCCAAGGTGATGCCCAGCGTGCTGGCCTCTGATCTCTGCTGGTACCACACCACTTCTGCCTCTCCACCTGCTCCAGTCCTGACCCACATGTCCTCCCAATTCTTTCACTCATTCACCCACTCATTCATCCAGTACCCACCTCACCTCCCTGGATCAGAAAAAACACACACCCAAGGCCAGCAACCTGGAACTTCCACCCTGAGGAGGGAGTTGGTCACTGGGTAAGGAGATTCATTACAAGTTAATTTCAGGAGGTGATGAGTGCCTTGAGATGGGCTATAGAATGATGGGGGTGTGATGCTTCAGATGGGGTTCCAGGAGGAGGTGCTGAGTGAGCTGAGACCTGCAGAGGGGCACCCAGACATGCAAAAGGGGGAGACAAGGAGGGCCTGGCAAATGCAAAGGCTCCGAGGCAGAGGCAAGCATGGTTAGTGCAGAGGATAGAAGGCCACCTGGTCAGGAAGTGGGGAGATGGCCTTGCAAGCCGTCCTGAGAGCTGCGGAAGCCCATGTGGGTGTGTGCAGTCTCCTTCCCTGGGGAGGCCTTCAGAGAATGAGCGCTGGTGGAAGGTGGTTTTCTCTGGTCTCTGGAGGCCTGCCTTAAACAGCTTCCCCAGAGAACAGAGACTGATGTCTTGGATCAGTTTCCTGTGGAATGTAGTCTTCCCTGGGGAGGTGCTGAGCATCCCCTCTGCTAGTTGGATCCTCGTCAGGGACATTCGGTTTAGGGAATATTCTAAACCAGAAGGTGAATGAGGAAGCTGAGACTAGCTGAGATGAATTCCTGACGTCAGTCTGAGTTTTTTCCCACATAAATCCTTCTTTGCGTTCATGACACAGCCACAAATCCTTTCTCGGCCTCAGGCAGAGTGGGATAAAGTGTATGGATGCATCCACAGGGTGAGTAATCCAATCCCAGGCCTGGGGCTCAGCCTCTGCACTGTTGCCGTGGGCAACCGCTGGAGTGGGGATGTCTGTAACCTTAAAAACTGATTACTGGCTCTCCCCCTGCGCCTTCAGTCTTAAAGCGGATTAAGCGGGAAGGCTAGCTGGCTTAGGGACTCAGTCGAGGCATCTGCGCTCCCCTTTTACGCAGCAATTAACTTACTTAGTACCTGGGAAATGTGACAGACGGGACAGAGGCTGCTTGTATAAAGGGTGGGGGTGATTGGAACTAGGGTGTAGGTGGGTATCTGCTCTCGGGGGGCTTTGGGACTTGAGGTTTCCCATGCAATCTCCTCACTTCCTTCCTCTGCTGGTAGGAGGGTCCCAGAGTGTGGGAGGGACCCCTGTCCAGAGGAGGTCTGGGATAGTCCCATCTTAGGTCAGGACAACCTCATCTTCAAGCTGAAAGGCAATCAGACCAAGACATCTTGCAGTCTCACAGCCCGAAAATCACTCTCAGCATCTTCAAAAAGTGGCCTAACCTGGCCACTTCTTACCACCTCCACTCTGTCCCATGCTGCTGCCATCCTGACCTGGACTGGAGCAGCAGGCAGCGGCTGCTCTCCCATCTCTACTCTCACCCTCTGTGCGGGCCTCCAGCTGATTCATGAGCTTTCTCTGCTGGTGGTCACGCCCCATGTGATCCTTGCCCCTGGAGTGTGGGTGGGCCCGTGACTCGCCTCTAGCCAACAGAAAACGGCTAAGGTGATGAGAGGTCCCCTTCTAAGCAGGGTTGTAGAAAGTCTCTGGCTTCCATCTCCTCCTCTTCTCTTGCTCTTGATGATGAAGCCAGCAGCTGCCACACTGAGAGCAGCCTTGTGGAGAGGCTCATATCACAAGGGACCAAGGACGACCCCTCCCTGCTGAAAGCCAGCCAGGAGCTGAGCCCTCAGAGGAAGGGTCCTGCCAAGAAGCCATGAGTGAGCCAGAAAGTAGACTCTTCCCCAGTGAAGCCTTCAGATGAGACCTCAGCCCATGGACTCCCACTGCAGCCTGCGAGGGACCCTGAGCGGGTGAGCCCTCTAAGCCACACCATGCTCCTGACCTGAGAAAATATGAGGTAATGAACTCAAGTTTAAGCTGCTGATTTTGGGGTCACGTGTTATGCAGCCACAAATAACTAGTACATGCCCCACTCTCTGTCCTCTGCCGGCAGTCAGACTGCTCACATCACTTGTCTGCACACAGTCCCTGGGGTCACCATCCCACTCTGAGCAAAGACCCCAGCCCTCGCAGCAGCCCAATGGCCCCGCCTCACTCATCACCCCTTGACCTGGACTCTCAAGCGCCACCCGTTTGCCCCCTCTCCTCTGGTCTCATGCGTGTTGTACGGTTCTTTGAACATTCCAAGCTGTGTCTGCCTCAGGGCCTTTGCACTGGCTGTTTCCTTGCCTGGGATGCTTTTCCCTGAGCTGTATGACTAGGTCACCCTCTCACTTTTCACGTGGCCCCCTGTTTAACCTTACCCCCTCCCACTGCCCTGTCCTTTCCTCCTCCTTGTCAGTGTTCAGCGCTCTTTCCTGTCTCCCCTCTCTTGCTGCTAGGATGTGTGGGCCATGAGAACAGCGATTTCTCTGTGTGTGCCTGTTTTTTCTCCCTGCTGAATCCCTATGGCCTGAATCAGTGTATGACATACAGCAGATCCTCAATAAGCATTTGTTGAGTGAATTGATGAATGAATAAGGGAGCAGAGGATGAATCCAGTTAGCCCAGCATCAAGTGCCCTCTCAAGCTTGGAAATGTAGGCGTGCCACACATCCTTACTAAGTGGATCTGTCCCATGGAATACAGGTGAAGATGTGAAACTCTGACCCTCTCAGAAGAAACTTAGCTCTGTTCCGATGATGCTTTGACAAAGACAGTTGGGTAGGAGGGTGCCAGCATGCAGTGTCGGGCAGGCCAGGCGTCTGCTACCCCCAGAGCCATCTGGCCACGGTGCTGGCCGTGGATGGCTGAGCTGTGTTGGCACTTCCTTTGCCATGTCTTACAAATGTCTATTTTGCAGCAACACTCCAACTCCAATTCTTTTCTCCTGATTTTCTTCTTAAAAAAATAATCACAAGAAACGTTTTTTAACTGCACAAGTTTAAGGCTGAATCCATTCTTGTAAACAGCTCTGTAACAGCAGGTAACTCCCCCCTCCCGCTCCAGTGATGTGTATCAGGAAACCACAGGCATCAGGACACAGAGCCATGGGCGGGGGCAGCAGGGGCCTTGAGGGGTGCACGTGCTGCCCTGTCACCAGGCTCCCTTTTCCTGTCCAGAGCCATGACCGGATGGGTGGACAGAGTGCCCATCGGCCTGAACCCTGAGTGAGTTCAAGGCACAGGTGCCCGAGGACCCGGAAAGGCAGTGGCTTGAATGAGAAGAGGGCCTTCAGCACTTTTGTTCCAAGAAGACCAGGGACGGTTGGTCAGCTGCAGCGGAGCCTAATCAGCCCTGACTACTATTGAAACAGACACCTAGAAGCCATGCTGCTCTATCAAGAAAGAAACGCTGGAAAGCATGTATTGCTGGCTTAGGAGGAGGATGGGGAGAGAGCTCTGAGCTCCACAGAGGGAAGTGTCTGGTCAGAGGTGACTGCAGGGCTCAGACCTCAGATGGTGGGCTTAGTGAAGCCTTAGCTCCAGGGAAGCAGCTGTTGGCAGGAGCGGGTGGCAGCTGTGCGCTGCCAAACTCAGACAGTTGGCCGGCTTGAAGCAGGAGTGAAAGTGAGGAAAGGGCTTCCATCAAGTTGAAAACTGACTAAATTTAAGACCCCTTCCCCAAGTGAAAGTCAATTAAAAAGCCGATTTGATAAGAGTCGAGTTAAGGGAGGGGCATCATGGCTAAAGGCGTGTCTGAGTGCAGAGGTGAGGAGGATGTAGGGCTTTCTCTTGGACGTGGTGGTGGGGGCGGAGAATGTGGGTACTCACTGACAAAGGAGAACAGGGATCCTGGCCTTAGAAACCTGAAGGCGTTGGCACCACGACTAAGGGTGCTGTTGGCATGAAACTGACCAGGATCAAAATAAGATGCTTGATAAGATTCTGAGGGAGCTTCCTACATAGTGCAATGGTAAATGATCCGCCTCCCAGTGAAGGAGATGCAAGAGATGTGGGTTTGATCCCTGCTTTGGGAAGTTCCCCTGGAGTAGGAGATTGCAACCCACTCCAGTATTCTTTCTTGAATAATCCCATGGACAGAGGAGCCTGTAGGAGTACAATCTAAGCGGTCACAAAGAACTGTACACGAGTCAGCAACTGAGCATGTGCACAAACACACACACACACACACACACACACACACGCACACACGGTTCCAAGACAGTTGTGATGACAAAACAAGACCCATTTAGAAGAAGAGAGAAATGGGCACGTTTGGGACAAGCTTGCACTAAATGCCTGTGACCGGAGGACAAGCTGAGAAACTGCCATCCCTGGGGGATGTCTGTTCCAACCCCAAGTCACACGGGCCAAGAAGATGTAGGAGAGCCCCAAGTCCTCAGGGGGCTGAGCCAGGGCCTCAGAGGGCGAGTGCATGGGGACTGCCTCCAGGCAGGACCCAAACTGTGCAGCAGGGAGAAATACACACCGCAGGGGCTCAGAGTGTCCCTCCGGAGGGTTTCCTTTTCTATGACAGCTGGGCCTGGTTATGGTCATTTTCCTGTCTCTGTTCCATGCAGCATTGAATGTTTGCAAGGAAATTATTTATCTTTCTAGTTTCAGGGTCTTCAGATGCAGAGATGCCCCATGTGGACAGGGTATGATGGTATGAACTCCCCAGGCTTTGCCTAGAAGCCCTGGCTGTATGTGGCTGGAATTTTGGGATTATCTTGCTTGGGAAGATGAGAGACAGTAGAATTAGCTGTCCTGGAGTCATCCAGGCTGTTCACAAATTATTTGGTCTCCTTTTTCAGATATCTGAGAGGATTCCCCTTTCCTGCTCCCTTGAAGTTTGGCCTGGCCATGTGACCTTCTTTGGACAATGAAACGTGAGCCTTTTAAGGTCAGTTTATGGTGTTTCCTAGTTCCTGCTTTGGTGATTGTGGAAGTGTGGGTCACCCAGGGTTCCCGGCCCCATGTGATTACCCAGAGCTGAGGGCCCTGCAGCCCATGATGGACACATAGTGTGAGCAAGAGATGTACCTTTGATGTGTTTGGTTGTTGGTGTGGTGGTGGTGGGGTGTTTGTTACACAGCAGACCCTATTTTAGCCTGACTGATACACTCTGTTGAACACGAATATAGGGCTGTCACTCTGCTCTTGGTTCGGGGGGAGTGGGCACAGGACTGCTTCCCAATGAGGTTCAAAATACCTTACTTCGAGGTTGTCAGAGACAATGGAAAGAAAATCTCCAGGTGTGCTCTGTGGTGAGGCATAGCTCTGGCTGTGAGAGCAAGGAGTGTGGAAAAATGGGATAATGAGGTTCCCAGGGCTCTGTCATGAGAGAGCGGCAGACCTGAGTCCTCCCTGAGCATGTTCTGGATTGGGGCTGATGAATGAGCTGTGAATCCTGCCCTTCCCACCCTCTTCTGGGGGACCCCCTAGTCCACCCACTTCCTGGGGCAATGGACCTTCCTCAGCAGACCCCAGAGTTCCCGAGGGATCATACTCTTAGAAAAGTCACCAGGAGCCTCGGCTTTGCTCATACTTTGAGATGCTCTGATTAAATTCCACCCATAGTGCATTGCATTTACCAGGTTGTTAATAATCATGATGCCGGGTATGTACCTCCCCATGGAAGAAGGCTGCTCCCTGGATGGATTATGGATCTGTTCACACACGATTTCCATACATCTTTAAAGATTACCACTTTAACAGCTCTTGGTATAGACACCAGGAGGCAGTTACATTTAACAACGCATAAATCTAATTCCCTCTGCACTCAATTTTCTCAGGCTGCAGAATCAATTTGAGTCTGTCAGGATTTTATTCCAAAGTCTATTAACACCCGGTTTGTTCCCTCCATTTCCCGGCTCTCTCTCTCAGCAGTCTGCCCCCCTTTTCAGGGACTCAATCCTACAGAAAAAGATGCCTTGCTGATACACAGTAACAGCCTTTATCTCTTTACAACAGGATCTAATTAGGCATGAAGGAGACGCAAAGCTTCGACAATTAGGCCTGGGCCCTGGAGGTCACGTCCTGGGATGCAGCCTGCCTGAGTCCATCTCACCTCTCACGGTCAGCCTTGGATGCTTTCTCCCTGCACTGCAGTGGCAGGGGCGGGGGTGTTGTGGGGTTGGTTGGCAGGAGCTCTTTCTAGTGTCTTTTCTGAGCAGTCAGGGGTGTCTGAGGTGTTCAAGTTAGCCCCATCTACTTCCAGGTGAAATTTTCTCCAGGGTGGGATGAAGCTTCTGATATCTTAACGATAACCTAGAGGCACACAGCCATGTCTGAGCATCTACACACAGTCATCATTCAACGCACGCACATCCATCCCTGAGATGTAGGTATATTGTTATTCCCATTTTATGGATGGGAAACAGACATAGAGAGCGCAACTCACCCAGGGTCACACAGCTGGCAAGAACCAGAGCAATTCAGACTCTTTCCCGCTAGTTTTTGTCCAAGTCCCCCCCCCACCCCCGTCCTGGGGGCACCACACCATCTTGTGTGTGAATCTGTCGCTTCTTCTGCTAACAGTCCCACTGTCTCCATTCAGAACCATCACATCCCCTAGCCAGCTCTGCTGACTGGCTCCTTCCCCAGGCCTGGCAGCAGGACTCCTCTCCCTGAAGCTGAGATAGGTAGGTACAGAACAGGCTGGCGATCTGAGCTGCAGCAACCAAAGTTGGGCCTGGAGTTCTGGGTGGCACTGATGGGAGAGAGGCCTGGGGGCAGCAAGCAGGTGGCATTGCATCAGGAGAGCTACTGGAAGTCACCTAGAGGAGGTCCTGGCTGAGAAGGGAGCCAGGGGACAAACAGGGCTGCAAGGGAGAGAAGAGGGGAGGGGGGATAGAGGAGGAAGTGGGGAAAGGAGAGAGAAAGGGAGGAGAGAGGCAGAAAGAGATAGGATTTGCTCTGATAATATTATTTGAACCCTTCTCATTTACTCTATCCACTGGCCAAAGGAGGTCCAGTCAGCCTGGGGTCATTGCTGCTCCTTCTGGCCAGGAAGACCCAGGAAAAAATGATATTGTGATCTTTATTGTTGTTCAGTCACTCAGCTGTGTTTGACTCTTTGCAATCCTATGGACTGCAGCACACCAGGCTACCCTGTCCCTCACCATCTCTTGGAGTTTGCTCAGACTCACGTCCATTGAGTCGGTGATGCCATCCAACCATCTCATCCTCTGTCATCCCCTTGTGATCTTTATACTAATGTCATCTCTTTATCCCATGGGGATCACTTGGTTCCCTGTGACTTGGCTTCCTTGACTGTAAAATAGGGATGATGTTGGTGGTAGTGCTACTGCTGATTGTGGTAGTGATAATGACAGTGATGTTGATGATGTTGATGAAGATGATGGTGATGGTGAAGATGGTGATGATGGTGATGTTGTTGATGATGATGGTGAAGATGGTGGTGATGGTGATGGTGAGGATGTGGATGGTGGTGATGACAGTGATGATGATGTTGATGGTGATGATGATGACGATGTTGATGATAATGGTGGTGGTGATGGTGATGGTGATCATAAGACTGCACGATCTTAAGCTAGCGTAACAGGATGCTGAGGTGAATTTTCTCCTGTTGTCCTAGAGAAGTAACTAAGACCCAAGGATTAGAACAAAGGAGTCAAATTCCCCCTATTTGAAAGCACCAATGAGCTATCAGGAGTTGAGAATGGCCCAAGAGGGGTGCATCCTGTCCTACCACCACCATCCCCCTGCCCACTGAGTCCATGTAAAAGGGTCAGGGTCAGGGACTTTTGGGGCTGTGCAGGATCCCTTCCTCCAAGTGACGGCAGGGGCTCTGAGAGAGCATCTTGTGAGCAGCTATTCCCAGAAGGGAAGGCTGCTACACATTCTGTGGCTCAATGCTTTCAGAGTAAAGATAGCTACAAGCCAGCCACTCAGAGTGTGGCTACAGCACAATGTGGTAAAAACGTTCTCGCCATGTGCTGCGTAAAATTTGGGGACGTGAATGAATAGACTGGATTAAAGATGGCTGCAAAGCCCTTGTACTCCAGTGAAGAGGTGGGGTCTACTTATCCTCCCTTTGAATCTGGGCTGGCCCTATGGAGTCTGACCAATGAAATGTGGTATATAATTCACTGTCCAAGGCTAGGTCTTAAGAGATCCAAGCTTCCACCTTCTCTGCTTGGAATGCTCTCTCTTGGATGTTGGCTGCCATGTAAGAAATCCGACCTACTGAAGAGAAAGACCCTGTAGAGAGGACTCTGAGCCACCGTGGACTTTCCAGCCCCAGACGAGCTCCCAGCTGATTGCAGCCCCCTGAGTGACCCCAATCAATGCCCATGGAGCAAACGAACTGTCTAGTTGAGACTTGCCCAGTTCTCAATTTGTAGGATTGTGAAATAAAATGATTCTTCTAAGTCATCAAGTTTTAGGGTGTTTCTTTGTTTAATATAATTTTGATTATTGGCTGTGCTGGGTCTTTGTTGCTGCCTGTGGCTGTCTCTAGTTGCCGTGAGTGGGGTCTACTCTCTGTGGCGTGTAGGCTTCTCATTGCGGTGTCTTTTCTTGTTACTGAGCACGGGCTCTAGGCACTCAGGCTTTAATTGTGGTGGCTCCTGGGCTCTAGAGCACGGGCTCATCAGTTGTGCATGGGCTCAGTTGCTTTACTGCACATGGAATCTTTCCAGACAGGGACCAAACCCATGTCCTTGCATTGGCAGGCAGATTCTCACCACTGAGCCACCAGGGAAACCCCTAGGCTGTTTCTTATAGAGCAAGAACCATTGCAGCAGTAGACAGAGACCAGAGCTCTTTTCTGGTCTGGAGATGCCTGAAGGAGAGCCTGGTGCCATCAGAGCCTGGAGGAGCAGTGACACACGTGTCCAGGAGGAAATGGGGTAATGCCTACCCGGTCCCAGGCCTTGGGAGCTAGGGGTGATGAGTCCCTGTGACACCTATGAAGGAGTCTCCTCAGGTGAGAGGGGGTGCAGGGGCCAAGAGGCTGCTGTCCTGTGCTAGGCTGTGCTCTTCTAGAACCTTCTCTTCCCCTTCCCACGAGAGGATGCTCCTCCCCATCATGGACACCGGGCCTGGCTGTTGGACTTGCTTTAGCTAATGAAAGCCGAGGAGGAGGTGATGGACCACTTACAAGTAGAGGTTTGGGAGCCTGGCTCCACCTCAGCTCTTTGCCATGACAGTGAACGCTCCTGCCTGGCTGTTTTCCCTGCCTGAGTCTTGGAATGAAGAACAAAGGGGAGTGAAACTGCAGCCAACCTTCAGCCAGCATAGAACAGAAGTGAGAGATAAAGCTGTGCAAAGTGAGTTACTGCAGTACAACCTCGTGTGAGCTGATCACACATCCAAAGAGATGGACAAAGCTGCCCTGTAAGGAACTGGGAGGATGTGCCATTGGGATCCAATGGCGCTCTGGGTGCTCAGTGGTGGAGGGGTCAGGCATGGAGATGACCGCCACTTCTGGCAAACACACCCTCCCCCTGGGCAGGGCCACCCTAGCAAGGCTCCTTCTATCCAGCCTCATCAAAACATTCATACTTGTGGAGTTCTTGCTTCTCTCACTTTCCAGGAAACATTGTCCCTTCCTTGGTAATTAAGACCCAAGGCCCTTCTCTGATGGGATTTCTGAGGCTCTCGTATCTGCTGAATCAATGGAGGTCCCTGCCCCCATTTTCTTTGGCCGAAGAGAGGAGAGAACTGAGACGCGGGCTGTGGTGAGGAAGATAAGGAGAGACAGGGGTGGGGGAGACTGGAGGAGGCCTGACTCTGCCCTTCCAGGCCGTGGGTTTTTACATGCTCAGCACTTGTTCATAAAGCGAGCACGTTCCAGACTATAGGAATCAATTTTTAGAAAACCTTCATTTTGTCAGAGCATAACAGGGTCTGATGCCTGGGTTAGCGGCATCACCAGGGTCTGATGCCACTGTGCCAGGGGAGCGTTAGCCCCTTCTCCCTTTCAGGGTCTCTCCCACCACCCTGACACAGAGGGCAGATGATGTTTTTAACGTCTGTGGAATTGCCCACCTGTTCTGGGAACAGGGTCGCCCCTCCATCTCTTTCTTATGTGGAGCCATCCCATAGTTTTCAGGTGGGTTCACCTCCAGAGTGGTGAATGAGAGCCCTCCTCCTTCTTGACTGACTGAAGAAGGACCAATGAGGGGGTAACCCGAGATTAGATCAAAGATACCAGGTCTCTTGACCTGGAATTAAAGGCTATAAGAAAGAGGTCAGTGGCCCTTTATACCCATCTCTTAACAGTACATAGGGCTTCCCTGGTGGCTCAGATGGTAAAGAATCTGCCTGTAATGAGGGAGACATGGGTTTGATTCCTGGGTCAGGACAATCCCCTGGAGGAGGGCATGGCTACCCACTCCAGTATTCTTGCCTGGAGAATTCCATTGGCAGAAGAGCCTGGCAGGCTACAGTAGATGTTGATTTTTTTTTAAAGATTTTTTTTTTTGATGTGGACCATTTTCAAGTCTTTATTGAATTTGTTACAACATTGCTTCTGTTTTATGCTTTGGTTTTTTGGCCACAAGGCTTGTGGGATCTCAGCTGCCCTGTGCTTGTGGGTGCTCAGTTGCTACATTGTGTCTGATTCTTTGCAACCCCACGGACAGTAGCCGGCCAGGCTCCTCTGTCCATGGGATTCCCCAGGCAAGAATACTGGAGTGGGTTGCCATTTCCTCCTGAAGAGGATCTACCCAAACCAGGGATCAAATCATATCTCCTGCTTGAGCAGGTGGATTGTTTATCACTGAGGCTCAAGGAAAGTCCCTCAGCTCTGCCACTAGGGATTGAAACCCATAGTCCTTGCATTGAAAAGGGAAGTCTTAACCACTGGACCACCAGGGAAGTCCTAGATGTTGGTTTCAAAAGAGAAAAACGATATACAGAGAAGCAGAGACGGACAGAGGCCCAGATGTTTTTTCCCCTCATACATGATGTGAATGATCTCTTCCTTGGCTTTCATTAATTTGTTTGTTGAAGCAATTAGAGTTGAGTTTCTGTAACTTATAACCAATCCTTCTATTCAAGGTCAAATTCCTGTTATTGACTGCCAAATGACAGTAGTGTGGGTGGGGCTGTAACTAACAGTCTGGGCCCCCTGTTAGTTACAGCATTAGTTACAATGTTAAAGGCAGACATGCAGGTGGCCAGGCAGGGCTGAGTGCCTCTCACACGTGCCCCCATCCAGCCCTTTCAGCGGCCCCAGGCAGTGGGCGCCACTGCTTGTCCTCTGTATTTAAATGAACAAACAAGTACACTAACAAGTACAGGGCTAGAGAGTGAGTGAACCCAGGCCTTCTGTCTCAGGCTGCTTCCCTCCCCTTCCCACCCTCCCCAGCAGCTGGGTTTATGGGGAGGGAGGAGACCAGTTCATCTGACAGCAAGAGCGATGAAGGGACTAAACCAGGCATGCTCAGGTTAGGGATGGGTTTCAGAGCTCTGGATGGAAGCCAGGAGTTTGGTTTCCAGATCCCAGCCCACTTGGTAGCAGGGAAGGTTTTCCACCTCTTTCCAAAAGAAGTTCCAGTTCAGCTCTCCTGTTCTGGGGAAACTCTTGTTTCCAGAATGGTAACAATGTATGTGGTTTCTGCTTGCAGTGCCCCTCCCGTGGTTCACTGGATGCTAAACCTACAAGATTTGCAGCAGATTAGCACTGACACTGTTAGCAACCACCCAGTTTCTTTTTAAGTGTCGATTCTATCTCGCAGCAAATTAGTTTTCCTCCGAGATGCCAGCCTCTCATTTTCCTCTTGTCTTTTGGATACACTTATATTCTTCTGTTCCTTTTCGTAAGCTGGTACAAGGGTTTTGTTGCCTGCTGACAGTGCAATTCACTTAGTAGGGATCTGTTTGACATCCTGCGTAGATTCTGCTCAATGTAACTTCTTGTTTGCCTAAACATTTGCATGGCTGTTAGCGCTTTGAGGTCAACATCTGCTCCTCTGTGTGTGCGTGTGTGCACACATCTGTGCACGTGTGTGAGGGTGTGCGAGTGGGGCTAGGTAGGAGACTCCTGGGGGGACTTGCACACACAGTTACCAAGACTGTTCACAGAGCCTGGAGAACAAGGTGGGCATGTCAAGCATTCCACCTTCTCTTTATTTATTTATTTATTTATTTTTTGGCCGTCCTGGGTCCTTGTTGCTGACTGAGGGCTTTCTCTAGTTGCAGCGAGCAGGAGCCACTCTCTACTTGCTGATCTTGGGTTTCTCATTGCAGTTGGTTCTCTTGTTTTGGAGCACAGGCTCTAGGGCCCATGGGCTTCAGCAGTTGCGGTTCCTGGCTCTAAAAAACAGACTCAGTAGTTGTGATGAATGGGCTTAGTTGCTCTGTGACTTGGGGGATCTTCACGGACCAGAGATTGAACTGCATTGTCAGATGGATTCTTTACCACTGAGCCACCAGGGAAGCCCCCGCCTTCTCTTAATTAGCACCTGCCAGAGAGGCTTGGGTAGGGAGACCAGCACAACCATTTAGTTGCAACACCCTGATCACCCGGCCTGAGCTCCTGGGTAATGAGTCTAATGAGTCTTACCACTTAGGATTTGACCAGAGCCAAGCAGATGGGTGGTTGCTTAGGAGACCTGGCTGCCCTTGCCTCACTGGGCCTGTTCATTTCCTCTTCCATGTGTGTTTAGAGAAAAGCTGAGCCCTGGAGGACCTCCCTGATGAAGGCAAGTGTCTGGGTGTGCTCCACCCAGAACAAAGTCCAGCCCACTCTGCAATCATGTTCTGGGTGTGTTTGGAAAACCTATGAATCTGGAAGAGGGGGGACTGGGAGCAGTTGAGGTGGGTCTAGGGGCCCCAAGTCCTGGAACATTCAGCTTCCCATGACAAAGGCTGTTCATCAGTGGGCCTGTTACAGAAGGAAAGTGCAGTATTTGTTGCAGGTGCCAAGCAAGAAAAAGTGGCAGCTAGTGCTCAAAAGACATGAACTCCCTAATGGGTTTCCAGAAGTCTTTTTTTTTGGATGTGTGAAATATGGGATCTTAGTTCCGCAACCGGGGAATGAACGTGTACCACTTGCAGTAAAACTGCAGAGTCTTAACCACTGGATTGCAAGGATGTCCCCTAAGGAGGCATTTAAAATTTTTAAATTTATTTTTGGTTGCACTGGGTGGGTCTGCATTGCTGTGCGTGGGCTTTCTCTAATTGCAGTGAGGAAGGGTTATTCTCTAGTTGCAGTGTGCAGGCTTCTCATTGCAGTGTCTTCTCTTGTTGCAGAGCACAGGCTCTAGGGCACACAGGCTTCAGTAGTTACAGCACAAGGCTTAGTTGTCCTGTGGCATATGGAATCGTCCCAAACCAGGAATCAAACCCATGTCTCCTGCATTGGCAGGCAGATTCTTAACCACTGGACTACCAAGGAAGTCACTGGGAGGCATTTTAAAAGGCCAGGTGTGGGAGGTGTCACAGGATTTGTGATCAGCACATGCACAGTTCCCTGGTTGGTTGATGGTGATGTCATGGGGATTCACATTGCTAATCCTCAGGCATCAGTAGGTTTGGGGGATACATGCTCATGGTCATCAAGTAGTTAACTTCTTCCATTGGGTGGTGGTTTTAGCATCTGTAAAACAACTCAGGAAGTGTGCATCAGATATTGTTACGTAGGGACTTCAGAGAAGAGCTACAGCAGAGGGTGTAGGGAAGACCCCATTAAGTCCTGCTCGGATATAGTCCCTCCTTTAAGCAGAAGAAGGCAGAGAGTTACGAAGGTTTGGCAGCTTCCACACATGCACTTTTGGGAGCCCTGAATTGCCTTGTAAGAAACTTAGCTACCCAGACCACGTGGAAAGACCATACAATGATATCACATGGAGAAGCTGGAGCCAAGTCCTCCTAAAACCCAGTTCCTCTGTTGAGCGTAAAATTAACCTCACCAATCAAAACTATCCCTGTTTTTGTCCTGCGCTTGTTCCTCACTCAAGATCGAAAGTGTGAAAGTGTTTGTCACTCAGTAATGTCTGACTCTTTGCGATCCTATAGACTGTAGCCCGCCAGTCTCCTTTGTCGGTGGAATTCTCTAGGCAAGAATACTGGAGTGGATTGCCATTCCCTACTCCAAGGGATCTTCCCAACCCTGAAAGGAGGCGTTGTAACGGGATCATTCTGGAGGTGGGGAGGTGGATACCAGGATTACCTGCATAATCTCATTTGGGGCAGTCAGCAACGGCCTGAGCACTTGCAGTCAGGAACATGAAAGCCTGCCCACAGGGGCTGGGAATATCATCCTCCCAGATTTGTTGGGAACATTTCATCAATGGCTCTATCCCGGTAGGACAGGAACCCAGGCTGGACAGAGGACTTTACCCCCTATTTTCCTGCCAGCCAAGCCCCTATCCCGCATGGGGCCTTACCCTGCAGGTCTCAGGGGCAGCCTTCTGCCCCAGGAACTGGTGGGCCTTCCAGGTCTTACTCCAGCCACGACCCCCAAAGCCCCAGCAGAATGTCAATAGCTCCTCCTCCAGGATGTGGTGACCCAGTCTGTGGAGCCATCTTCTCCCTCCTGATTTGTTTAGGACCCTAATTTATTTTCCTGCCAACTGAGAGTAGAAGATCAGCCAGAGAGTGGGGAGCTTGGTAGAACAGAGAAAGTGTATCAAAAACTGGAGTGCAAGACCCTCTTGTCTTGGCAGAGCTTGGAGCTTGATCTACCTGGTGGTGGCGGCACATACGGAGGGTTTGCAGATGAGGTGTATATGGGTGCCACAGACTCTGGCATGGAAGCTGTAGTGAGGGTCCCGCTTGGGTGGGCTGCAGGGGGTTTACTCCACCTGTGCCCCTGGGGAGATGCTATTCCCAGCCCCCTATTCCCCTCTCACTTCACTTGTGGGAGGCTGAGGCTGGGGTGGGCAGTGCACTGGGGCTGGACACTGGGTGGGACTATGCCTCACTCTGACCCTGGCCAGCTGGGGTCCATGCATGCATCATGACAGAAAACAAGCTTCAGGCTTCCAGTCCTTGCTCTGCTCTTACTAACTGTGCAGTTTTAAAAGCGTTATTGACCTTTTGGGCCTCAGTTCCCTCATCTGTAAGATGGAGAGATTTCATCCTTCACCTTCTATGAAGGATTCAATGAAATAATCCAGAGGTCCCCAACCTCCAGAATCTAACGCCTGGTGATCTGAGGTGGAATTGATGCAATAACAATAGAAATACAGTGCACAATAATTGCAATACACTTGAATCATCCCCAAACCATCCCCTCCACTCACCAGGTCTGTAGAAAATTGTCTTCCAAAAAACTGGGCTCTGGTGCCACAGAGATAATCCACCAAATGGACTTTAAATAATGGCAGGCATGGAGGAAAAACCCAGCAAGTGTTAGCTATTACTATTATTATCTGAAAAAGCTATAGTTGAAGTGGAGGATGGTGATAATTTGATTTCAGGGGAAGTCTTCCTGTAATTAGCGGTCATTAGTTTTATAGCATACATGTTGTTTTCATTCCTGAGTTCACACACAGGGTATAAGCTCCTGGGAGATGTGTGGCCTTCCTGAGGACAGCTCCACCTGAGACCCTCTCAGTGTCCTGGGGTAGGGAGTGGCTTTCCCTGTGGGAGGACGTACCCCCTAGGTGCCCAGGGCATGGCCGGGGGTCCGACCAAGCCAGGCTCCCACATCCTTTTACCGGGAGGGGCCTGGGTGGATCTCTGCTGCTTTCACCCTCTGAATGGGCTTGTTAGGATATCAGCAGGCTGCCTCATTAGTTTTCCATTTGGACTCAGCTGCCAGTGGGAGCCCTCCCCATGATGCAGAGAGGACATTTGGTGCGGGCTTCATGTGCAGCCTCATAAAAGTCCCCCCTTGATATGCGTCCTCATCACTTCCCATCACAGCAGCCTTGCCAGCCTAATCAGGGTTCTCCAACCCTTCAGACCACAGCGGTTGCCACGGTGACAAAATGGCCCATAATAGTCCCTGCCTACTTCAATAATGGAAGGATGGGATGGAGGTTTCCAAGGATAATGAGCACTTTAGAGGAAGTGGGAGAAGGGGTGTTGGTGAGGTGATGGGGCTGCTGAGAGCCCCCCACTCTCAGTGGGCACCTCCCTACTGCCCATCTCGGGGCTGGGACCGTGCTGCTGGTACCCGTTCAAGAGCCGGCTGTCTGGAGAATGCTGACGTAAACGTGCACTTGTGTTGTGGTCCTGATAGGGTGTGGTAGCACGCAGCTCACAGACCAGGTCCACATACCTCGTCCTGACTCCACAGCCAGCAGGCCCCACACGAAGCTCTAGCGGGTTTTCCCGACTCACTGCGGTCCACCCGCGTTCTCCTCTGCTGCAAGTGTGGCTGGAAGGTACACGCTGACACCTGCTCAAGTTCAGGAGTGAGAGGGAAGCACAGCCACGAATGCTGAGGGCAGAACGTCCCCGCGTCCCCTGTCAGGACACGTGTGGCTTCTTTGCTGAACTGAGTACGAATTGTAGATTTTGGATGAATATTGTGAGGCTTCTGGGTGCTACTCGCAATGTAACGGCTACAGACCTTTCCCGGTTTGATCTGCATGGTTCACCTTTTAAAGTCTAGACAACCGACAGGGTCCTCTGGCCTGGCTAGTGGCCGATGCTAATGGCCCTGGTGTGACCACTCCCAGATGGCCCGTTTCCAGCTTTCCTGTGAGGGGGAAAAGTGAAAGTGTTAGTTGCTTAAGTCATGGCTGATTCTTTGCGACCCCATGGACTGTAGCCTTCCAGGCCCCTCTGTCCTGGAATCCTCTAGGCAAGAATACTGGAGTGGGTTGCTGTTCCATTCTCCAGGGTATCTCCTGCAAACCCAGGTCTCCTGCATTGCAGGCAGACTTGCAGATTCTTTACTGTCTGAGCCACCAGGGAAGCCCTCCCTGTGAGCAGAGAGCACCAGCCAGCAGCTCAGAGGTGCCTTCCCATCACTGGGGTGCTTCCCCCTGAAAGACCAGAACCACCATCTCATGCCTACACTTGAACTTGGGTCTCAACCAAGGGCTCTGGCACATTTGGGAAAACACTGAGCCTCCTCATACCTTCACTTTCCCCTTAGTAAAATGGGGGTGATTACACCTAAAAATGATCATCAGAATATTTGGTGACCAGTTAAGCACCCACCAGCCAGAAGAGCACAGGTTGGTAGGGAGGGGGTGGCTGTGGCTTTAGGGGCCTTCGGAAGCCAGAGCAGCAGCCTTGAGCAGCTGGAGGCGGGACACGTGTTGGTGTGTGACATCCAGGGAAGCCACACCAACCTCCGGTGCAAGGGAGCCCTGGCCCACGCCTGCTGTCTTTCTGGGAGGCAGTGACCGCTAAGCGTGGAGGGTGTCACCAGGATCAGCGGCACCTGGGAGGGCAGTGGGAGGCAGCGGAGCCACCCTCTCCCCTGGCCTCCCAGTCTCTTTCCTTGCCTCCCTCCCCACCTGTTCCTGTCTCTCGCCAATCTCTTCTCTTTCTCCCCCTCCCCCTGTCTCTCTCTTGCTGCCTCTTGCCTTCTCCCTCTCTCAGCCTTTATTCCTGCATCTCTGTCTCTTTCTCTCCATTTCTCACTTTCCCTCTCGGGATGCAGGTAACAGGCTGGGCCTTGGGCTGCCCTGTGCTTGCCCCAAGACTGATGGGACAGTTTGAGCTGACGAATGGGTCAACCAAGGTTTGTCTCGTCTTCATTGCAGTCAGGGCCTAGGTGGTGGGAGGGAAATACTACCTGATGCTAGCCATGAATCAAGACGAACCGGGATGAATCCAAGGTGGACAAGAGCTGAGGCAGGACCCCTCAGTGTGGGAATGTGTCATCAGAGAGGGCCACTCAGCTGGCTGGGGGCTCCTGGGTGTCCCTCCAGACAGTAGGGGTGGCTTGGGAGCGGCAGGATTGGGAAGGGGCCAGACCTAGGTGGAGGATGGAGGGGTGACCCCCCTGTGCCCATGTGTCCCCCATGGACAGGCAGGGCTGTGAGAGGCAGCCCAAGGTCCTTGCGCTCGAGTTGCCTCGATGTCCCCTCGCCTTCTGCTCAGAAGTGTCCTCCCATCTCGGGGAGCACTGGGATGGACCTCCACCTGCCTGCCTGAGGGCAGGAAGCAGAAACAGGGACCCAGTGTCCATGTGAGGGACAGAAACTGTGGGGCTCACCCTGGCTTACTGTTGGGGAGTCAGCTTCCTTGTCACTGTGTCATGTGTGGTCTGTGGGCAGCCTGCCTGACATCCTGGGCTACAATCTCTTCTGCCTGTGGTCACTCACTTGCTTCCCTGGAGGTTGTGTCTGGGCTCCTGGACACCTGCCTTCCTTGGTTGTGCCTGCACGGCACCCACAGCCTTCCATTTCTTCCCATCATAGTGCTCCCTGCCTGTACCTTTCCCTAGGGTTTCCTCTTCTTAAAGGGTCCTCTCCTTCCATCTATACTGCCCTTCCCCCAGCAGGTCCAGCTATGGTCTTGCCTCCTACAGGCAGGCTTCCAGGACTGCTTCCCACTGTTGCCTTCTCTCCTTCCTCTTCCTCTAGGAACACCCAGCATGACCAGCTCCCCTGCTTAGGATTCATGTGGGGGCAGAGCTAGGTTATCCCTTCGAGGAGTGCTGAAGTGGGATGATTGGGGTCCCCCCAGTTCACATCCATCCAGAGCCTCACTCACCAATTAACCCACACGATAGCATCTGTACCCATTAGTGTGGGGAAACGTGCACTGTGCAGATCTCCAGGGCGGAGCAGCTTTGCGGAGGCAGAGTCCCTAATGGATCAGCAGGCCTTGGACTTTAAGCTGCTGCTCAGCTCTGCTGAATACCTTTTGGTTAAGTGAATAATTCACTGTGACATGGTCCCAGCTGACTGTTGGAGCAGTGCACCTGGGCTTCCAGGGACCCTGGTGGACCAGGCTCCATGGCCCGTTAAGGTTCTGCCCTCTCCCTGTGTCATCCCTCCAGTCCTCCCTGGAGCGAGCGCCAGGCCCCAGGGGACAGGAGCCTGCTGCCTGGTCCCCTGAGGCCAGAAGGCTGTGCCCTGTAGGTTCATCTTCAGAAACTTGGAGCCAGGACTTCCCTGATGGTCCAGTGGTTAGGAATCTGCCTGCCAATCCAGGGGACACGGGTTTGATTCCTGGTCTGGAAAGATTCCACATGCCTCGAGGCAACACAGCCCGTGCGCCACCACTGCTGAGCGTGTGCTCTGCAACAAGAGAAGCCGCCACAGCCAGAAGCCTGTGCCCCACAACCAGAGAGTAGTCCCCGCTCACCACACCTAGAGAAAGCTCTTGTGCAGCAACGATGATCCAGTGCGGCCAAAATAAATACATAAAAACTTAAAATGTAAATGTGGAGCCAGTGAGTTCTTGACCCAAGCATTTACTAAGCCCCTACTGTGTGCTGGGTGCTGTTGTAGGAGCTGGGAAGTGGCTGGAAACCAGAGGACAAGTCCGGGCTTCGTGGATGCCAGGCAGGAGGCAGAGGAGCATCGGGAACAAACGGATGACTAGGATGGAGGTGGGTTGTGCGCATCGCCCAGGACGGGCCAGACACCCAGAGGCCACTCCTCTGCTGTTGGCTGGGAGCCTGCTGCTGGGAGGTACCTTTGATCATAAGGGACGTCCCAGCTGCCCCGCGTTGCCCTGAGATGACGGTGCCGGCTCGACGCCCTGTTGGAAGACAGCTCTGCCAGAACTGCCAAGCTGTTGGGCACTGGCTGCTGCCATTTCCTCCCCTGCAAACCCTAGGCCAACTCTATCATTAATTTGAAAAAGTGACACATAGACTTGGTTAAAAAATGTAAGCACTACAAAGAGAAAACTGAAAAGTAGTATGTTTTCTCCCTCTGCTGCATCTGACCCCCTGCCTGGAGGTGACCACTGTTTCCAGAGTCTTAAGGTCACATGGTCAGGGCACAGCCAACACCCCACATGGGTCCATGAGAACATCCATCCCCCTCTCCACCAGCCCTGCTCTGGGAGCCCTCAGGGGCAGACAGGACGCAGCTGATGCTTCCAGATGCTCCTTTCCTTCCACTCACTCCTCCCAGCAGACAATCATGTATCACCCTCTGCCAGTAAGGCAAGCTTCTGGGTCCTGAGAGTGTTCCTCTGCCTGTCCCCTCAGGGGCCCTGTGGTCTAGGAACCACGGCTCCCCACCTACAGATGAGGATACCAGGCACAGAGAGGCTGAGCCAGTGCTGTGGTCACCCAGCCCCCAGATGCTGTCCACACTCACCCCCTGGGAACATGGCACCAGCACCCTGGGGACCGTCTCTTGGTGGAGATGGGTGATGGTGCTAAGGGGCCCTTGATTCTCAAGGTGGACACAGGGAGGGCATCCTATGGCCCCAGGCAGCATCGCCCCTAGGTCCCCTCCCTTCAAAGAAGGGTGATTTTAGGCAACTTTGTGAACTGACTGAGTGAGCCAGGTTCAGGACATCAGAGCTCCGGCGTCTTCACAGGGGTGGGCTGCCTCCTCTCTTCTGAGAGCAAGTATTCCCTGGAGCAAGGGCTGAGTTTTCACACCTCGTCCTGGATGGATTAACGGGGGCACAGGGAATTGCAGGGTTCCAGTTCCTAATTCCTACCTGAATTAGGAATTCAGGAGAACTCCTGCCCCCCACCCCAGACTGGGAGAATCAAGGTCCTTCTCAGGTCACTGCGTCCACCCGAGGTGGAGTCAGGACTGTGGCTCTGCATGGCGGGCCCACCGTCACCAGTCAGGGCTGCTCCAGGGTTCCTGGGGCAACAGCAGCAGCAGAATCACCTGGGAGCCTGTTAGGACGGTAGCCCATACCCCACCACCCCACCCCCGACCCTGAGTAGTCTGAATAGGGGCTGGGGAAACACTTGCCTACGTATGCATGAAGGAGTTGGAGGTGTCCATGGACTCCAGTCTGAACCGCTCAGCAGACAGACTCCCAGCGATAAGCGCTTGCTAGTGGTGTGAAGCTCCGGCCGCTAGGGCCCTTTCTGCTCTAGGTGGCTTGGTACAGGGCATGACCAAGCACGACACCTAGTGGACAGAGGGGGCATTGCTTCTAGGGCTCCCTCACCCTGGGGAGACCCCCTCGGCCGCCCAGCCCCAGTGGCGTTGGCCTTTCCCAGCGCCTTCTCTGTGTGTGTTTGGGGGGGGGCAGGGCAGGGGGTGAGTGAGGAAAGGGCAGGAGCAGGCACTAGAAGGCGACCACTGTAGGACTCAGGACTCTCCTCTTTCCCCAGAGAGACAGCACAGAAGCCTGGCCATCTGGAGACCAAGTCCTGGCCCCGGGCACAAGGGGTTTGGCTGTGCTTTTGCCCAAAGTTGTGCATGCCTGGTGCTGGGAGTTGGAGAGTTGGAGCCTTCGACCATGCTTGGTGTGGGGGGTGTTCTGTGGCCTCAGCTGGATGAGGGCAGGTCTCACGGCCGGGGTGGGGTGGGGAGGGAGTCCCCAGGCTGGGATGCTCTGCCTCCTTCCTGGCTCCTGGCAGCTGTCTGGGACCTCGCTCAGGTGGGTATTGCCCAGGCCCTCCCCAGACACCAGCCACCAGCTCTTCCCGCTCCCACCTGGTCTGTTCCTGCACCCACCTGGGTCTTCAGCCCCGCCTGTGCTTTTCCTAGGTGGTGGACCTGCTGGTGAGGACAGCCATGTTCTCACCACAGCTCTGAGACCCAGCAAACGGGGCAACTTCCCCGAGGCCAGGCAAGAGTGATGAGACAGGCCTGTGAAGTCCCTGGGGTCACAGCCCACAGCCTCCCTCCCCTGAGGGTGAGCTGATTAAGTGACCTGCTTCTGGACAGAGGAGAAGCCTGGCTGACACCTTAGCCCAGGGGTCAAGGTCAGCGGCAGCGAGTCACACTGACAGTGAGCACCCCAATGCGACATGCTGGGAAGGCACCTCTCCTCTGCAATTACATCAAACCCACCACCCCAGAGAGTCATGAGAAAGCATCAGAGCATGTGGATGGAGGGATGGTCTGGGAAGTGCCTGGCTCCTGTTCCCCGGAGCTGTCAAGGTTGGACAAACCATGGGAAGACAGCTAGATGGCAGTGTGCCATTGTCCCTCTTCCTTTTGACAGTGAACAGTGGGAAGTGAGGTGTGAACCTACCCACAGGCACGGGCTCACCTTGGACAAAGAAGGCATCCAGGTGAGCTGGGCTGAGGACTTGCTGAGGACTAGGAGCAGGAGGCTCCCAGGGCACGCAGGACCCCATGTGACCACTAGATGGCAGCAGCGCCCTGCAGCCTGGACACCCGCCCAGACCCTGGAGAAGGGCGGGGTCGTCCCTGCCATCCTTCCAGGCAGGACTTGTGGGGTTGAGCAGCTAAGAAGGGCAGAGACTTGATTTGGAGAGCAGTGGGTTAGGGAGAGGATTGGGTGTGTTGGGGGAGGATAGACAGCTTCGTCTCTGAGACCTGCATTTTCCAGGAGGTTTGGCACTGAGAGACTGTTGTCTGTCTTTCTGATTCTTAGTTTACCTGTCTCTCATTCTCTGTCTCTCTCCTGATACCCTGGCCCCTTTACCAGACCCTGAATAGACCATTGGGGCAGAATCCCAGGTTCCCACTTTCTGTGCCTGGTCTCCTCATCTCCCCAGGCTGAGAGCTGTCCTACTGGGCAGAGCTGTCGGGGACTGTGGGAGCCGCTGGGTGGCAGTACTTGGACCCTGGGCTGGAGGACAGGAGCCGGCCACACACGTGTCCAGTAGTTAAGTGACACTCAAGCCCTCCTGTCCCTCCCCTGGACACTGGGTCCCGTGTCCAAGCCCAAGCATGGGACTTGTCCAGGCATGGCCCCTTGCACTTCTGGAATCACACTCTCCTCAGACCAATGAGAGGGCCCAGCAGGCAGGGCCCTGCCCCTGGCAGAGGTGGATGCAGACCCGGCAGCCGGCCCAGGTCCTCATTTTACTGCCTTGACCTCCAGAGTCTATTATTCCATGGAGTTCAGCCGAAAGCTCCCCAGGCTGAAGGCCCCGCTGTGTCCCAGCCCCAGCTCTGGCCCAGGCCATGGTCTCTGGGTCAGACCCCAAGGCCTGGTGCTTGTGCCTTTGCGACACTTCTGACTTGTCCCTGAGACATGCTGAGCAGTCTTGCTGAGAAGCCCACGTGTGATTGGTTCAACATCTCCAGACCCTCGACTATTGTCCCTGACCCCTGTCTGATGCCCCCTGACCCCTGATCCCTAATCTCTGGCTGACGAAGCCTCAGGACAAAGTCTGGCTTCTGGGTGGATGGTGTTCCAGCCCGGCTGAGTGATTCATCCATGCTGCCTTCCATAAGCCAGGACACCTGCCTGGGGCAGAGCTGGGCAGTCTGGTGACACTCTAGTTTTGTTTGTAATTAAAGGAAGCTGCTGTCTGAAAATTGCTGGCTGCTTTGCCACATAGGCAGCAAATTATCTTCGAGTGGATTTTCTTTGTTCTGGGAAGTCACTTGATTTGCTACGCTGTGGTGTGTGTGTGTGTGTGTGTGTGTGTGTGTGTGTGTGTGTGTGTGTGTGTGTGTGTGTGTTCTGGGTGATCAGAGATTAAAGAGAGCCTGAGGTGTCCTCCACCCCTTCTAGCCCCACACCCTTCCCCCTCTACTGGTTTTGCTTATATCAGGGGTGCCCCCCTGCTCTGTAAAGTGCCCTCAGCCTTGGCCCCCAGGGCATGGGGGGACAAAGCTGGTTCACCACACGCCCCCACTCCTCCTTAGCACCTTCCCTGAGTCCTCTTGGTCCTGAGATCTGGGGCCTGTGGACAGAATGACTGGGAGCAGGGAGGGCTGGTGGACTAACTGGGGGGAGATGAGCATGGATGTGTCAGGCAAAACCGGAGATGCTGATGACATGCCCATGTTCCCATTCAGCAGAGCTGATATGAGGAGTGGGCCTGAGGAGAAAGAGGGTCCACGGAGTCTTGGGGAGTGTGTGACATCTGTCCAGCTCTCCCACCCAGACCAGTGTTTGGGGGCACCTCTGGTGATCGCCACGCTCCAGCCCTGACCTCCTGAATCCGTTCCATTGTCCAGGACATGAGTGTCAAAGGGCAGCTGACAACGATTAGTAAGCACCAATAGCAGGACCCTGGCTGCACCCTGGAGCTGGAGAACAGAATCGTCTGGGCAGGGAGAACTTTGAAGTCGGAGCCAACAGAGTGGGAAGCACGGAGGTGAGTGCAGCCTCCTCCTGTTGCAGGGAACCAGGCCCTGCCTTCACACCACCCGTGGACATCCCACCCGCACAAGCCAATGACTTCCCTTGTTTTACTTAAACCAGCTTAAGAGAAGGTTCCTGCTGCTAGCAGTGAGAACAGACCTATTTGATAAGTCACTTGCCCTTTGTGCTGTGGTTTGGGGCCCAAGCAAGCAGGTTCTGCCCATGGGAGCTTCTGGCACCATCTTGAACTTCTCATAACACGAGCATCTTATATGGATCCTTTCCTCCTGCACGTGCTGCCTGTACATGCAGAGCGACTCCCCTCGCTCAGCTCTAGCTGAAGCCTCCAGGTTCCATCGGTGCTTGTGCTCTGGGTACCCACCTGCTGTCTTCATGTTTTAGACCAGGGAGCATCTTTTGTGATGCTGGCCCCACTCTCTAGGTGCAGGATGCCTTCCATAAATGGGGGAATTTCTCAACGCACAGGTATTAAGTTTATGAGGTCACAGAACCCTTAGAATACACCAGATGTCTTTTAATTACAAGGGACAGAAATATAGCTCAGAGTGGTTTAAGTGAAAAAGAAATAGGGTTAATTTATTTGAGTAGGTAATTAAAGTCCAGGCTTCCCAGTGGTTCAGTGGTAAAGAATCCGCCTACCAATGCAGGAGACACAGGAGATGCAGGTTCAATCCTGGGTCAGGAAGATCCTCTGGGAAGGAAATGGCAACCTGCTCCAGTATTCTGCTGGGGGAAATCCATGGACAGAGGAGCCTGGCAGGCTACAGTCCGTTGGATCTCAAAAGTTGGACACAACTGAGTGAGTGAGCAATCAAAGTCCACAGGATTTTGGAGGACTGGTTCAGGCCCTCATGGAGCGTGCAGGTCTGCTGCTCTCCATCTGTGTAGTTTCTTTTTCTGGGGTAGCTTAGCTTCCAGCAAGCTGTGGGTGGTGGTGCACGTGGTCCCCACAGGTTATGGCCCTGCAGCAGGAAGTCCATGTTCCCCGCAGTTTCAACAATAGCCCCAAGATGACTCTAGTGGCTGCAGAGCACGATCCTGTCCATCCTCAAGTCAACACTGTGACTTGATAAGCCTGGCCTGGATTCAGTGGCCATCCCAAAGCCGCAGGACAAGAGTGGCCTGGAAGCCAGGGAGCTGCTGCCGGGAGGAGGGATGCTGGGCAGGCAGGCAGCAGGTAACTCTCACCTGGATGTACCTGGGCTTAGGTTTGTGCTGTCACATTAGGAGAGCTTAGTCAAAGGGCAGGAAATTAAATGCTGTGTTCAAAACTCTGTTTTTCATTCATAAATCACAATTAGCTAACTTACTCTGAGCAACTGTTCTTGGGGCAGGGGGAGTCTCTCAGCTAAGGAAGCAGATGCAAGAGAGGACGTAGGAGTATTGTCACCAAAGTGGCGTCTGGGGAAGTCCAAGGCTGCAGGACCTCGACCATGACCTGCTTGGTCCAGGGGCTTACAGGGGAGATGGCTTATACTCTCTGGATTCTCTCTCTAGGATCTCAAGTACCATTCCACCCTCAGGCTCAGGCTCACTCCAGCACAGTGATCTCCTTCAGAGTCTGGTCTGCTGTGCACCAAATGATGTTGTAACTTACCCCTTAATGTGATGGTGGTAGAAGAAGGGGCCCTTAGGAGGTGACTAGGTGAGGAGGGTGCAGCCCTCATGGATGGAGTTAGTGCCCTTCTTAAAGAGGCCCCAGGGAACTGCCTTGTTACCCCTTTCACCGGGTGAGGACAACAGCAAGAAGATGGCCAACTATGAGCAGGTTCTCACCAGATGCTGAATCTGCAGATGTGTTGATCTTTCAGCCTCCAGAACAGTGAGAAATAACTGTCTGGTGTTTTATAAGCCACTTTGCGGTGTTTTGTTATAGCAGCTGGAACAGGCCAAGACATGATCCCAGCTTTCTTTCTGCTTGGTATGTAATGAATCACCCCCATCTTCTGAGACGGCTGTGGTGAAGAGTCCCCAGTCTCCATCCTCTTTTCTTCCACAGTCCCAAACCTTCTGACTCCCACCTTCTAGCCCCTTCCAAACCCAGGTGCGTCCAGGTGACTCATTCAAACCAGTGATTCAAGTGCGGGGTGGACCCCTCCTCAATCCTTCCCATCCTGCAGCCAGACGGCAGCCTTGGTGAATAGGATGGCTGACCCACTACAGGAGTGATGGGTGAGTCAGAAAAGCCTTCGTGGCAACATTTCATCCCATGCACTGTGCCAGGAATGCCATGCTCATGATTCCAGGTGATGATCTGTACTCACCTGCTGTCATCTCAGAGACACTGTCGATAGAGGTTGCAGTTACTTGCACTCATTGGAATTCTCATCTTTTGTAGCACTGGGCGTTTTTTTCCCACTCTGAATTTGCATTCCTAACATTGCAATTGATACCACTTTCTATTTTCTTTCATTAAAAAGGGGGATTTTATTAAGAGAAGCGTTTCACTCTGAAATACGAAACAAGAAAATTAGGAATAAAGAAACAATGATTCCAGCTTTCTGAGCAAGCATTAAGAAGGAGAATTTCTCAGAAGCAGAATCCCGAGACCCTGATGCTCTCCGACACAGGCTTTGGGGAGAGCAGTTTGCCATGCATTTCCCCACATCGTCCTTTGTTCTCAGAGGATGTGAGTTTGCAACCAGCAGAAATCTGAGCATTGATTCTGCTGTGTGTGACTCCGTATACAAAGAGGAGAGGTTATGGATAAGGGAGGGGGCAGGGCTGAAAAGGAGACCTTTGACTTCCCCTTTTCTTATTTTATTCTTTAAAAAACATTTATTTATTTATTTGGCAATGCTGGGTCTTAGTTGGGGCATGCCGGATCTGGTTCCCTGACCAGGGATTTGGATCTAGTTCCCAAACCCAGGCCCCTTGCATTGTGAGAGTGGAATCTTAGCCACTCAGCCACCAGCGAAGTCCCCCTCCTCTTTTTTCAGTTCAGTTGCTCAGTTTGTCTGACTCTTTGAGACTTCATGGACTGCAGCACACCAGGCTTCGCTGTCCTTCACTGTCTCCTGGAGCTTGCTCAGACTCATTTCCATCGAGTCAGTGATGCCATCCAACCATCTCATCCTCTGTCTTCCCCTTCTCCTCCTGCCTTCAATCTTGCCCAGCATCAGGGTCTTTTCAAATGAAGTCAGTTCTTCACATCAGGTGGCCAAAGTATTGGAGTTTTAGCTTCAGCCTAAGTCCTTACAAGGAACATTCAGTACTTATTTCCTTTAGGATTGACCGGTTGGATCTCCTTGCAGTCCAAGGAACTCTCAAGAGTCTTCTCCAACACCACAGTGCATCAATTCTTCGGCACTCAGCTTTCTTGATAGTCCAACTCTCCCATCCATACATGACCACTGGACAAACCATAGCTTTGACTAGATGGACCTTTGTCAGCAAAGTAATGTCTCTGGTTTTCAATATGCTGTCTAGGTTGGTCATGGCTTTTCTTCCAAGGAGCAAGCGTCTTTTCATTTCATGGCTGCAGTCACCATCCACAGTGATTTTGGAGTCCAAGAATATAGTCTGTCACTGTTTCCCTTGTTTCCCCATCTATTTACCATGAAGTGATGGGACTGGATGCTATGATCTTAGTTTTCTGAATGTTGAGTTTTAAGCAAACATTTTCACTCTCCTCTTCCACTTTCATCAAGAGTCCCTTTACTTCTTTTTTGCTTTCTGCCATAAGGGTGGTGTCATCTGTATATCTGAGGTTATTGATATTTCTCCCGGCAATCTTGATTCCAGCTTGTGCTTCATCCAGCCAGGCATTTTGCATGATGTACTCTGCATAGAAGTTAAATGAGCAGGGTGACAATATACAACCTTGATGTACTTCTTTCCCAATTTGAAACCAGTCTGTTGTTCCATCTCCAGTTCTAACTGTTGCTTCTTGACCTGAATACAGATTTCTCAGGAGACAGGTTAGGTATTCCTAACCTGATATTCCCATCTCTTGAAGAATTTTCCACAGTTTGTTGTGATCCACACAGTCAAATGCTTTGGCCTAGGCAATAAAGCAGAAGTAGACGTTTTTCTGAAACTCTCTTGGTTTTTCAATGATCCAATGGATGTTGGCAATTTGATCTCTGGTTCCTCTGCCTTTCCTAAATCCAGCTTGAACATCTGGAAGTTCATGATTCATGTACTGTTGAAGCCTGGCTTGGAGAATTTTGAGCATTACTTTGCAAGTGTGTGAGATGAGTGCAATTGTGTGGTAGTTTGAGCATTCTTTGACATTGCCTTTCTTTGGGACTGGAATGAAACCTGACCTTTTCCAGTTCTGTGGCCACTGCTGAGTTTTCCAAATTTTCTAGCATATTGAGTGCAACACTTTCACAGTATCATCTTTTAGGATTTGAAATAGCTCAACTGGAATTCCATCACCTCCACTAGCTTTGTTTTTAGTGATGCTCCCTAATGCCCACTTGACTTCACATTCCAGGATGTCTGGCTCTAGGTGAGTGGTCACACCATCATGGTTATCTGGGTCATGAAGATCTTTTTTGTACAGTTCTTCTGTGTATTCTTGCCACCTCTTCTTAGTATCTTCTGCTTCTGTTAGGTCCATACCATTTTCTCTTTTATCAGTCTGCTAATATTTTGAATTACTTTCACCTCAGTTTGGTGAAATGGCTTCTCCATAAAGAGAAGCCAGCATCCCTCATCCCTGCTCCTTCTTCTTGCCCTTCCCTGGACCACAGGGTCAGGGCTCATCAGGACAGAAAGGTTGGGCAGGCAGGTGTCTCCTGGGGCATATCCTCCCCCCCTCCTGCTCCCTCCCCATTTTCTGCCAGCTCAGCAGGCCCTGGCAAAGTCAGACAGGTCTGTGAGCCGGGATCACAAAGGGCACACCCCGTGTGGGCAGCAGCTGGAAAATGCCCAACTCTGGTTCAGAGGGTCAGTGCCAGGCCCTGTCGCTTTCAGGGTGACTGCACAGGCCTGGAGCTGTGCAGAGGGCCTGAAGCCACAGACCCCTCAGGGGCCACCAGAAGTCTGACAGCACCCTCTCTGCTGTTCCAGTCTGCGGGATGTGGCCACAGGCCCCTGGATCTCGTCTCTTGCAGGGAGAGTGCCCTGGAACTTTCTGACATATCTTGAAACCACCTCTCAGCTCTGCACCTTGAGGCCACTCTGCGGTCCCAGGCAGCCAGCCACAGCCACAGGAGCAGCCAGATTTCCTCCTCAAGTGGAAGGCTTTGTCTTCTCGTCTCCTGAAAAATCCCATTGGACCAGCCGAGGGCATCAGCCACTGTGAACCAGTCCACAGTTCTCCAGTGGGTCATGTGACCAGCCAAGGAATCTCCAAGCTGGGTCACGTGACCAGCCTCTAGGGTAAGGGTCAAGCTGGGACCACACGGCCCAGTGAGGGAGATGCGAACCCCAGAGGGAAGTGAGGGCTGCTTCTGGGAGAAAGGGTGATGACTGGGCAAAGTGTACCCACCTCAGCAGGGTAGCGCAGGGTAGAAGATGCTATTATTATGGAAATGCTGCTCCCCACGACAGTGAGTCCTGCTGCCCAGCTGGTCCCAGGAAGGTGGCTTCTGTGTGGGGCCACGAGGGCCCCCTCTTCCTCATCTTCCCTATACGAACTTACTTGTTCCAGGTCACGTGCATCCATAGTGATGGATTCATGGGGGATGGGGAGAGAGAGGCTCAAGAGGGAGGGCATGTCTGGTCTGTGCTGAAACCAACACAACATTGTAAAGCAATGATCCTCCAATTAAACAATTAAAAATAGAAAGAAGTTTGAGGGGAGGGGAAGTAAGGACAAAGTAAAAGAGGAAATTTTATCAAGAAGAGGAGCTGGGGGAGGAAAAGCACCTCCAAACTTCTGTCTGAACTGTTGATTCGAATGTCCTGTTTCAGTCCGTGTGTGCGTGCCCCGTCGTTTCAGTCGTGTCCGGCTCTCCGTGACCCTGTGGACTGTAACCCACCAGGCTCCTCTGTCCATGGGACTCTCCAGGCAAAAATACTGGAGTGGGTTGCCATGGCTTCCTCCAGGGGATCTTCCTGACCCAGGGATCGAACCCATGTCTCTTATGTCTCCTGCATTGGCAGGCAGGTTCTTTACCACTAGTGCCACCTGGGAAACCCATCAGAGAGCTCCCCAAATATTGTCCTCCTTTCCATTTTTCATCGGTGTCAAATTCTCTTTGGAAATAGAGGCTGTATAAATAATAAATGAAGAAATAAAAGAGTGATGGATTCAGACCCATTTTACCTGGACCCCTCAGGCTGTTTGAAGAGTCACACCGAGGTCCCACCTCTCGGGTGCCCTTGGTCCTGTATCTTGGCTCTTGCTGGGCAGGTGCTGTGCCTTGCCTGGGAGGGGTTCAATGGCAAACCTAAACCCCTCTGATGACTTCATCCAAACAGGTTGGGCGCTCTGCAGGGTCCCTGACCCACGAGAACAGGGTGGTGTGGGGCCAGACACAGCAGCTGATAGGAGGAGAGCAGCCTGTGGGCAAGTGTGTTTTGGGAATGCCTCCCTCCAGATGGTCCTGCCCCGAAGCTCCCAGCGCCAAGGGGCCTGAGCACAGACTGGGGTCCCTGGGGACACAGGAATCACGTGGCAGGGGGGAGATCCCAGGAGATTGTTCAGCTCAACAGGAAAGAAATCTGTATGGAGACAATGGCAGAACCTTCTCTGATAATTACAGACACACTTGAGACACTTGGGGCCAGAGGCTTGACTCCACCCAGGAATTCTGTGAGAGTGAGCCAGTCTGACTTCTGGGGTGACCCTTGGGAGTCCCCTGACTCACAGAGAAGGAAGGCTGTGGGGCAGATGAAGAGACACTGTGTTAGGGATGACTGATACAGGATCCAGGTGGTGGTCGGAGCTGGCAACTGGTCACGAGTGGCCTTGACATCCCTCCCCCCCCAACCCCCCCCCCCCCCAGGCCCTGGCCCCAACCGAAGCCCTGGGCTGTGCTGGGAGGTGGAGGTGGGCAGAGTTCCCTATGAGGCCAGGCCCCTCTGCAGATCCATCACGCTGCAAAGACATCCTCCGGGCCTCCCCCTATACACATGGGCCGTTTCAGAGGAAGAGGCCTTTGATCTGAGCTCCTCCTCTCCCCCAGGGGAGTAAGCTGGGCCTAGTGGGCCCCTCTGTCCATTGATGAGATGCAAAGGACACTGGGTGTGGTTCAAAACTTCTAACTGCCTCACATTTGCAAATTAGTCACTGGTCACTGCTGCCGGAGGGACAGGCAGGGAGCACAGCCTCTGGGTGTGGGGTGAGGTTAAGCAGGTCTAGGAACTAGTTTTCCTAAAAAGAAAGCCTGAGAAAACTGTCTCGATAGAGGGAAGGCCCAGGAGTCCATGAAAGTGAGGAGTAAGAATTTAATGAGCCTTATAAAAATCCCACATTTTTCAGGCTAATACCTCGAGAACTCCACAAGAGGGAGAAGTATTTCTCACAATCAATACTTCGTGCACAATAAATCCAAGCTGCGTCTGGAGAAAAATGCTTTGTTATTGGCCAAATCTTGCATGCCGGCTGCCCACATATCTGGGAGGATGCCTCTGGGTCAGGGGGCAGGAACTCAGCTGGATGGGGGTTCACCATACAAGAGGACTAGCTCTGCCCCTGACCTCCCCCAGCCATGGGCCATCTCTGACCTGACCGCCCCCTGTAATGGGCCAGCTCTGCCCCTGATCTCACCGCCCAGGCTGAGGGGAGGCTGTGTCTCTCTCTCATCTATTGTTCCCCATAAGACATCCTCCATGAGTCCCTCAGCTCTTCCAGCCTGGTGACCTGTGGGTTGTAGTCTTAGTCTGCACCGTAAGGCTGGCCCCACCACCCTCCAGGCTGTGAGATGCCCCTAGTAGATCTGGAAACAGTACCTCACATCTCAGCCTTCATGAACCAACAGACCAGGACTCCTGCTAATCATCTTCTCTGCCCCAGGGACCCAGGAGGGCAGGAAAAAGTCATGTGGAATGTAGACTTGACCTGCTCTAAAATCATAATTGCCAACCGTAAGGGCTCTGGGCACCTCAGTCCAGCTCACAGGGATGATTTCACACTTCTTCTCTCCTCAAGACCCTTCTTTTTCCTGCCCACTCTCAGCAGGTGACCCCTCCCACTTTACTGAAAGCACTAAACCTCTAAGATGGAAAAGGCATCAATGAGAGTGAGTTCAGCTGCACAGAACAGAAACCTAGCTAACAGTGATGGAGCCATTAAAACTAGCGATGTACCAGGGCATGAGGATGGGAGGGATCTGTCCTGTAAGGGAGGGTGTGCTGTACATCACTGGCAATATATACAGCTGTGCATAATTATAACAATAAGTAGGCTGACCTTTACCCAGTCTTATGATTAATATTGCATAGGAACCTGGAATGTTAGGTCCATGAATCAAGGTAAATTGGAAGTGGTCAAACAGGAGATAGCAAGAGTGAACATAGACATCTTAGGATTTAGTGAACTAAGATAGACTGGAATGGGTGAATTTAATTCAGATGACCATTATATCTACTACTGTGGGCAAGAATCCCTTAGGAGAAATGGAGTAGCCCTCATAGTCAACCAAAGAGTCTGAAATGCAGTTCTGGGATGCAATCTCAAAAATGATAGAATGATCTCCACTCATTTCCAAGGCAAACCATTCAGTATCACAATAATCCAAGTCTATGCCCCAACCAGAAATGCTGAAGGAGCTGAAGTTGAACAGTTGAAGATCTGTAAGACCTTATAGAATTGACACCCAAAAAAGATGTCCTTTTCATCATAGGTGACTGGAATGCAAAGTAGGAAGTCAAGAGATACCTGGAGTAACAGGCAAATTTGGCCTTGGAGTACAAAATGAGGCAGGGCAAAGGCTAACAGTTTTGCCAAGAGAACTCACTAGTCATAGCAAACACCCTTTTCCAACAACACAAGAGTTGACTCTACACATGGAGATCACCAGGTGGTCAATACGGAAATCAGATTAATTATATTTTTTGCAGCCAAAAGATGGAGAAGCTCTATATAGTCAGCAACTGACTGTGGCTCAGATCATGAACTCCTTATTGCAAAATTCAGTCTCAAATTGAAGAAAGTAGGGAAAACCACTAGACCATTCAGGTATGACTTAAATCAAATCCCTAATGGTTATACAATGGAAGTGACAAATGGATTCAAGGGATTAGATCTGATAGAATGCCTGAAGAACTATGGGTGGAGGTTCATGACATTGTACAGGAGGCAGTGATCAAGACCATCCCCAAAAAAAGAAATGCAAAAGGGCAAAATGGTTGTCTGAAGAGGCCTTACAAATAGCTGAGAAAAGAAGAGAAGCTAAAGGCAAAGGAGAAAAGGAAAGATATACCCATCTGAATGCAGAATTACAAAGAATAGCAAGCCTTCCTTAGTGATCAGTGCAAAGAAATAGAGGAAAACAATAAAATGGAAAAGACTAGAGATCTCTTCAAGAAAATTAGAGATACCAAGGAAACATTTAATGCAAAGATGAGCATAATGAAGGATAGAAATGGTATGGACCTTACAGAAGCAGAAGATAATAAGAAGAGGTGGCAAGAATACCCAGAAGAACTATACAAAAAAGATCTTCAGACCCAGATAACCATGATGGTGTGACCACTCGCCTAGAGCCAGACATCCTGGAATGTGAAGTCAAGTGGGCATTATGGAGCATCACTAAAAACAAAGCTAGTGGAGGTGATGGAATTCCAGTTGAGCTATTTCAAATCCTAAAAGATGATACTGTGAAAGTGTTGCACTCAATATGCTAGAAAATTTGGAAAACTCAGCAGTGGCCACAGAACTGGAAAAGGTCAGGTTTCATTCCAGTCCCAAAGAAAGGCAATGTCAAAGAATGCTCAAACTACCACACAATTGCACTCATCTCACACACTTGCAGAGTAATGTTCAAAATTCTCCAAGCCAGGCTTCAACAGTACATGAATTGTGAACTTCCAGATGTTCAAGCTGGATTTAGAAAAGGCGGAGAAGCCAGAGATAAAATTGCCAACATCTGTTGGATCATAGAAAAAGCGGGAGAGTTCCAGAAAAACATCTACTTCTGATTTATTGACTATGCCAAAGCCTTTGATTGTGTGGATCACAGCAAACCGTGGAAAATTCTTCAAGAGATGGGAATACCAAACCACCTGACCTGCCTCTTGAGAAATCTGTTTGTAGGTCAGGAAGCAACAGTTAGAACTGGACATGGAACAACAGACTGGTTCCAAATTGGGAAAGTCGTATGTCAAGGCTGTATATTGTCACTGTGCTTATTTAACTTCCATGCAGAGTACATCATGCAAAATGCCTGGCTGGATGAAGCACAAGCTGGAATCAAGATTGCCGGGAGAAATATCAATAACCTCAGATATACAGATGACACTACCCTTATGGCAGAAAGTGAAGAAGTAAAGGGACTCTTGATGAAAGTGGAAGAGGAGAGTGAAAAAGTTGGCTAAAACTCAACATTCAGAAAACTAAGATCATGGCATCCAGTCCCATCACTTTATGGCAAATAGATGGAGAAACAATGGAAACAATGACAAATTTTATTTTTTTTAGGCTCCAAAATCACTGCAGATGGTGACTGCAGGCATGAAATGAAAAGACGCTTGCTCCTTGGAAGAAAAGCTATGACCAACTTAGACAGCATATTGAAAACCAGAGACATTACTTTGCCAACAAAGGTCCATCTAGTCAAAGCTATGGTTTTTCCAATAGTCATGTGTGGATGTGAGAGGTGGAATAGAAGGAAAGCTGAGAACCGAAGATTGATGATTTTGAACTATGGTGTTGGAGAAGACCCTTGAGAGTTCCTTGAAAGGAGATCCAATCAGTACAATCCTAAAGGAAATTAGTCCTGAATGTTCATTGGAATGATTGATGCTGAAACTGAAACTCCAATACTTTGGCCACTTGAATTGAAGAACTGACTCATTTGGAAAGACCCTGATGCTGGGCAAGGTTGAAGGCAGGAGAGGAAGGGGATGACAGAGGATGAGATCATTGGATGGCATCACTGATTCGATGGACATGAGTCTGAGCAAGCTCCAGGAGATGGTGAAGAACGGGGAAGTCTGGTGTGTTGCAGTCCATGGGGTTGCAAAGAGTCATACATGACTGAGTGACTGAACTGAGCTGATGAGTAGTATTCAATTCCCTCCAGGAAATGAACATCTCATCACCTTCACATAGGGCATGTTTCTCCTCACTCCCAAAATGTCACTGAATGAAGACTTTGATATTATCACACATTATAATGTCTAAATTATAAGTCTAAAGGGAAGCAATTCTAAGTTTGGTGAGGCAGCCCAATTACTGTCACATGTCTGTTTTCATTTCCTCATTCTCAGTGTGCTTGCCTCATGAACACAAAATAGTTGCCATGGCTCCTAAGGTCACATTCTCACTCAATGATATTTAAAGCAGGAGAAGGAGGCCAAATGGAAAAAGAGGTTTCCCCTGAAGGTAAATATTCTTCTAGAATCCTCCAGCAGACTTCTTTGTAAGTTCAATTGAACATAACTAGTAGTGCTTGGGCTTCTCTGGTAGCTCAGCTCATGAAGAATCCACCTGCAATTCAGGAGACTCCAGTTCAATTCCTGTGTTGGGAAGATCCTCTGAAGAAGGGATAGGCTACCCACTCCAGTATTCTTGGGCATTCCTGGTGGTTCAGAAGGTAAAGAATCTGCCTGCAATTTGGGAGACCTCGGTTTGATCCCTCAGTTGGGAAGATCCCCTGAAAAAGGGCATGGCTACCCACTGCAGTATTCTTGCCTGAAGAATCCCCATGGACAGAGGAGCCTGGCATGTTGCAGTCCATGAGGTTGCAAAGAGTCAGAAATGACTTAACGACTAAGCATGGTGCAGTAATGCTTAGCTGCAAACAAAGTTTGAAATAGTTCATATTCATCAATGGGAAACGGATTCTTAATTTAATGGTTGCTTAGTGCTTAAATAAACTATGATTTAACTCCACAGGGCTGGACATTTGTTGTCCTGGACAAAACTGGGGTTATTTGCAAGGAAGAAGGAAAGTAAATCCTGCCTTCTCTCCTGCTACAATGGAAAGGGTAACTCTCCTGTCAGTAGCCACCCTTTCTGGCCCTGGATCACAGCCCTGCCGTCTTTTCAGGGCCTTTGTCCCTGTTTCCCTCCTTTCTGTTGCTCCACATGTGTCTAGCTGTGCCACCCATACTCATCCTCACTCAGCACCCCCATGGAGAAGGGCTGTTTCTCCAGCCCTTCACAGCCCACATTTTGAACAGGTTGACTCCTACTTCTGGTGTCTTATCACACCCCCAACCCCTGGGTCCCTGCTCACTTCCACCACACACAGCCTTGCACATGCTTCCTCTCTCCTGAGTGTCCCATTTGTCCCCACATCGTGGAGTCAACCCCACTCAGCCCTTCAATCCCATCTCAAACATCAGCTCTGATCCCAGACCTAGACTCCCACCAAGGATGTCTTTCAACTAGGCATGATGTCTTTCAACTGATGAGATGATTAAACCCATTTCTCTCCTCCTGTACACCTGTCATAGTTTGGGGACCACTGTCACATAAGCTCAAGGCTGGTGGTGGGCGGGAGAGCAAGGGCCTGACCTTCCAGAAAGACCTGTGTCCAGCACACAGGGCTTCCCCATCTGCACACAGGCTGTGTTCCTGAGGGACAAGAGTTCCTCAAGTTGTCATTTTTGTTTGTTGGCACTGAGGATTTTTCAGCTCTCACATAAGAATCAGGTTTTTTTTTTTTTTTCTGACCTACTTTGTTGGAAAAAGAGGCTAAAATAAATCCACAGAGTAGAAACACCAGAGATAAGTGAAGGAAAAGATATATATTTGTCAAAGTGGCTCTCATCTCAGCCTGCAGAATAGCACGCTCTGTCTCCTCTCCTTCCTGGCTGAAGCTGCTGTGCTCAGGGCTCCAGAAGGACATGAACCAGAAGCGCCAAGTGAGTCCTGACTAACGCCACCCCGAGTGGCACCCTGATGATGGTGACATCGCAAACTGCAAGCACCCAGATTCCCCATGGGCCCTGCTAGTGCCCTGAGCTTGCACAACACACACACAGACGGTGTGACCTCAGCAGTAGACACTTGGCGTCTCACGTCCTGGAGGCTGGAAGTCTCAGATCAAGGTGTTGCAAGGCTGGTTCCCTCTGAGGCCTCTCTGGTTGGAGTGTAGACAGCTGTCTCCTTGCTGTGACCTCATTTGCTGTTCTTATGTGTGTCTGCATCCTCATCTCCTCCTCCTCCTCTTCTTTTTTAAAAAAAGATTTATTTATTTGGCTGTGCTGTGTCTTAGTTGCAATACTTTGAATCTTCACTGGGGTGTGGGGGATCTTTCATCGCAGCACATGCTTTTTCATTTTGGTTTAGTTGCCCCATGGCATGTGGGGTCCTAGTTCCCCAACCAGGGATCAAACCCATGGTCCCCAGGGACCGTCCCCTGCATTGGAATGTGGGTTCTAAACCTTTGGACCACCAGAGAAGTCCCATGATCTCCCATGGTCCGTGATCACCATCACATTGGGTTAGGGCCCACCCATATGATCTCATTTACCTTGATTATCTCCTCAAATACCCCATTTCCAAGTACCATCACATACTGAGGTGCTGGGGGTTAGGACCTCAACCTGTGAATTTTGAGGGACAGAGTTCGGTCCACAACATTCGCCCTGCCAACACTTGGATCTCAGACTTCTGACCTCCAGACTGTGAGAGAATACCTTCCTGCGGTTTCAGGTCCCTCAGGATGTGGTACTTCATAGTCATCCTAGAAAACCAGTATACCACCTAACTGAGAATATCCATTAAGGGCTTTGCATGAACAAGATATAAGCTTTTATTGTTAAACCCTGAGACTTGGGGTTTGATGTTTCAGCAAATAACTACCTCTGAGTAACAAAACAACTTACAACTAGTCTTTGTCTCAAGACTGCCTGTTTCCTACTTACAGTCATAGCAACAGGGGCCTCAGAGACACAAACCCTACCCCACTGCTCCTGGACCCACTTGCACTATGCAAAGTTCAGCCTCTTTGTTCTGACATACAGTGTGCAAGCATCCCCAAGGCAGAGGAACCCTTGTGGGAGAGGAAACCTTGGAAACTCATCTCAGAAAGAAATTGGCCCTCATTTATTTTTGGACAGGCACAGAAGTCATTTTCCATTCGTGTAGCTAAATTTTCAGTACTCCTGAGGTCAGAGTTGCTGTTGAGGGAAATCAGCTACTGGTGCTGACACTCGAAGTTACTTGGTGGATCTGACATCTAGACACGATTCATGTCAGCATCACTGTGTGACTTTCTGGGTTCTGCTGACCCCACTCAGACCCCACACGGGGCCCCAATATACAGCTGCCCATCCCCAGGGCTCATGGACACCTGCTGCACCACTGCTTCCTGGGGACAAGTTTCTAGTCACTGATTTTTCTCCGGGTCCAGCGGTATGTACTCCTGCTTCTTTGCATGTCTACTAATTTGTGATGAGATGCTGGACATCGTGGTGGTGTGCTGTCAGTGACTGGATTTGTCAGCTTCAGCTCCCTGGTTGCTCTCTTCCTGGCCCATCCCTGTAGGGCGTCCCCTCCCATATACAGGAGTTAGTTTTCAGCCAGACCGAAGAGGAGCCCTGTACAGATTTTAGGAGCTCTTTCTCTCCACTCACCTTATGAATCCTGCCTCCTTCTCCAATCCCTGTCTCTCCCAACACAGCCAGCCAGCTGTGCTCTGTGTGGCTCCCTGGAGAGCATGCTCAGTGCCTGTAGCTTGAGGTCTGAAGACAGTTGTCTCATATGTATTGTCTGGTTGTCGATGGCCATGGATACATTCATTGTAGGGATTCCAACATGGCTGGAAGTGGAAATGACATTGTGGGTTTGAATCCTCCCAGGAAAATTGCTTTCTTGTCTTTTGAAACTGGCAGTGGTTTGGAGTTCAGGTGGTCATCTCTTGTGGCACCTCCAGTAGACAAACAGTTTCAGCCCCACCTTCGTGGTTGGAGCTCCACACTGACCCAGCTAACAAGCAGCTCAGAATGTCCCTCTGCGTGTGACTGGCCAGTGCTTGGTTTCACCAACACCTTCAGTGAGCAGCTAGATGTGTCCTCGTTGTTGGATGGGGCCATGAGGTCGGAATGGCCAGGGAGCCACGAGGCGATGTGGGTCACCTCCGTTGCGTGTGATTCCCAATGCTGGTGCCAGCCCATCTCTCCCCTGCCGGGACTGCAGAGTTTGGGGTTGGTACCACCCACGTCCCGTCCCTGGAGTTAGGTCGAGGCCTCAGCTGCAATGGATGTGCAGTGCAAGGAGGAAAGAAACCGTGCAGTTTGGAGCGACTGAGATTTGGGATTTACAGCCACTGCAGAGCAGCTCAGCCCACTCAGCTGACACTTCCTAAAACTGCTGACGCTTTGAAGAAGCCAGTGAACGTACTGGAGGCATGCAATCCTTGTCATGGAGATGAAGGCACACACGTTTAGGGCTCCTTCATGCACGTGAGTCCAGGGCAGGCTCGGCTTCCAAAATGCAGTGTAGAAGTTCTGAGCTCAGTGACAAGAAGGTGGGGCTCTGAGAAACAGGCTCAGTTCCCATCACCGCCTGGCCTGTCACTTGTCGGGGGAAACACTTCAAATCTCCAGACGGGATTCTGTTTCATTGTCGACGCCTGCAGCGAGCTCCCAAGACCCCCACTCCAGTCACCCTTGTGGGGGTATTTCTAAGCTCCTGTGCAGCCAGATGGCCCTTGGGATGTCTCATCAGAGGTGCCCCTGACTGTGGAGCAAGAAAATGGACTCTGCCCAGCTGAGCTGGCCCAGGGGCAGCTGTTAGGAAGCCGTATACACGACTGTGGAGTCAGGCAGAAGGGTGGTTCAGAACCCCCAGCCATTTCTGTAGGGCCAACTGTTCCTTTTCGACCCCAGAGAGTCCCAAGGCCCAGGCTTGTCACCTGGCTGTAGCTATTCAGAGAGACAAGAGCTGTCCGGGTGTGAGGAGCTCTGAGCCCCTGCACCGTCTATCTCCTAGGGGCCCCCAGCATCTCCCACTCCTCCATCCTCCCCAGCCTACCCCCTCCCTCCCTACCTACTGGCTCCAGGGCCCCCACAAGGTTATCAGTGCCTGAAGCTTCAGGGAGAAGCTGTAGTCTATTAAGATTTAAAGAGATTTAATGTAACGAGACAAGCAAGAGAAGGAATTTAATTTAGTGATAAAAAAGTAATCAAATCTCAACTTGTGGACAGAGAACAGTTGCCCGAATTGCCATTGTTCTCACACATCCATTATAAAGCAATTAACTTGGGTGGCAGCTGGTTTTCCAGAAACACAGGGCAAGATCCCTTCTGGGGCCCTTCGGGCCACAGGGTGGTGGCCAACCGGGAACCTGCAAAATGTGAGAATGAAACACTGTCAAGAGCCTGAGATTTATCGTGGGGCTTCCAGAGGTTCCTTTGCTGTCCCGTCCAGCCCAGCTGCCAGGTTTCTGGCCTCATTTAGAGGCGGTGTAGGATCAAGGTCGGGGCCTCCTGCATTCCTCCAGTTTTAGGAATCACGTCTGTGGGTTTGCTTCCACGGTGGCAGCGCCCACCTCTTCCTCCTGCTGGCCCATCCGTCAGCAGTGGGCAGCCGGGGAGGAAGAGGGAACAGAGAGAAAGGAGGCGACGGTGCAGCCTGGGCTCTGGGAAGAAACAGGCTTTCCCAGGCTCCACGTCAGGGGCAGCAGAGCCTTGCTTGTTACCCTGATATCCTCTCTCCTTTCCTCCACCCACCCCCTCCCCATGCTAGTCCATCCTGGCTGGGGCCTAGTGCCCAGGCGTGGCTGAACCTTGGGTCCACCTGCCAGACAGAATCCCCTCGGCTCCCCAGCCATGGCGATGGAGACCCCCAGGACCAGAACTCCCTGCAGGTCCCTCATGGCCTCGCTGATGGGCCTCCATGCTTCCCAGGCCACCCAGGTGTGCGGAGGTCAGTGGAGCACCTGGAAGGGCAGCTTCAGATGGCCCCTCTTTCTGGGGTGGGGTGATTCCCACACTGCTGCAGCAGACTCCTGGATTGAGGTTGAAATCCATCAACATGAGAAACAAAGGAAAACAGTCTGAAGGACCGAGATGCAATCCCCCATGCCTTTTGAAAATTTGAAAGGATAGAATAATACACAGAGATTCAGGAGGTTGTAACTCGGCATTAACAATTGGTCAAAGCTTGGCTGGTGCTCCTCAGGCCTTCTGCATTTGTCCTCTGCAGAAAGGTTGTTATTGTTGTTCAGTCGCTAAGTTGTTGTGCCCGACTGTTTGCGACCCCCTCGGACTGCAGTATACTGGGCTTCCCTGTCCTTCACCATCTCCTGGAGTTTGCTCAAATTCAGGTCTGATGAGTTTGTGATGCCATCCAACCATCTCGTCTTCTGTCCTCCCCTTCTCCTCCTGTCCTCAATCTTTCCCAGCATCAGGGTCTTTTCCAATGAAGCAGCTCTTCACATCAAGTGGCCAAAGTATTGGAACTTCAGCTTCAGTCCTTCTAATGAATATTCAGGGTTGATTTCCTTTAGGATTGACTGGTTTGGGAAAAGGTATTCTCTGTAAAAAGAAGGTTTGTGCATTACAAAGAACTTAATCAATGCAGAAAGTACAAAGATAAAAATGCAAGAACTCACTCCAAGCGCCTTTGCCAAGGAAAATCTGCCCATAATATCGTTAATATTCAGTGATGGTTACTCCAGGTAAGTCCTGTGTGGAGAGAGAGACAAACAGAGCTGGTGCAAGAGTGACTCGACTGCAGATATTATTCTCAGTAATATCTGCGTTTCACGCACTTGAATTTAAGGCGAGAAATGGGAATTAAGGAGTTTTTGAAATGCAAATAAGTATTTCTTTCTTTGTCAACTGTTACTTCTTGAAAGATCTCTTTTCAGTTTTAAAGAGTTTATGAGGGGAACTTCCCCAGTGGTGCACTGGCTAAGACTCTGCACTCCTGATTCAGGGGACCTGGGTTTGACCCCCGGTTGGGGAACTAGATCCCACCTACCATAACTAACAGTTTCACATATTGCAATTAGAGAGCCCTCATGTCACAAGGTAGATAAAAGACCCTGAGTGCTGCAGCTAAGACCCAGAGCCACCAGAGAAATAAACACTAAAAAAATTTTAAAAGTTAAAATAAAAAGTTTATGAAGAACAGTCAAAGCTAAGCATTCTCTTTTAGAAATACATGGCTTAGCTTTAGATGATGTGGCTGTAACATATGAAAAATTAGTGTGACATAACAAAAAATATGTATGTATTGAGTCCTTGCTAAAACATCCCTTGAGACCTCTACAATGACGCAAGTCCCCTGCATTGGCAGGAGAATTCTTAGCCACAGGACCATCAGGGAAGTCCCTCTTAGTTATCTTTTCCATCTATATTTATTCACTGTATTTCAAGCCTTTCATCTATGGCAATAATTTGATTTTCAGTGGCAGGTAAATACATATAAAAATGATAACTGAGTTTAAAAATTTTTCTATGTTACCGAACTTAGGTTCAGCTGCTCACTGCTTGAAAGCCAATACTCAAGAGATAAACATTGGTTGGAAAGGGAAGATTGCTTTATTCAAGGGGCCAGCGACCTGAGGAGAAGGTGGACTCATGTCCCCAAACCAAATGTGAAGATTCTGCTTTGCCATGAAAGTTTTTAAAAGGAGAATCATTTGGGAAGCAGGGTCAGAGTTTCTGTTCTCTTCTGCTGTGTGCAGGCTTTCTTCTGATTGGTGGGTGTTGAGGTAACAGGGTAGGGCTCCAGGAATCTTGTGCTCAGCCTGAAGTTACCATCCTCTGCCTGGTAGTGGGGGGGTCGCCTTGGTTCCTATAGAAGAAGTAGGCCAGGAAAAAGCTTAAAGAGTTCTGTTAAGAGAATGCACTGGTCATAGAAAACACCCCTTTCCAACAACATAAGAGATGACTCTAAGCATTGACATCACCAAATGGTCAATACTGAAATCAGTTTGATTGTATTCTTTGCAGCTGAAGATGGAGAAGAAAAAACAGTCAGCAAAAGCAAGACCTGAAGCTAACTGTGGCTCACATCATGGGCTCCTTATTGAAAAATTCAGGCTTGATTGAAGAAAGTAGGGAAAACTGCTAGGCCATTTAGGTATGACCTAAATAAAACCCTTTATGATTATAGAGTGGAGGTGATACATAGCTTCAAAGGATTAGATCTGGCATACAGAGTGCTTGAAGAACTAGAGGGTTCTTCTACATTGTACGGCAGGCAGTGACCAAAACCATCCCCAAGGGAAAAAATGCAGAGTGACGGAGTAAGTGGTCGTCTGAGGAGGCTATACAAATAGCCGAGGGAAGAAGAGAAGTAGAAAGCAAAGAAGAGAGGGAAAGATACACCCAACTGAATGCAGAGTTCTAGAGAATAGCAAGGAAAGATAAGAAAGCCTTCCTAAGTGAACAAAAAAAAAAAAAAAAAAAGAGGAAAACAATAGCATGAGAAAAACTAGAGATCTCCTTGAAAAAATTGGAGATATCAAGGGAATACTTCATGCAAAGATGGGCACAATAAAGAACAGAAAGAGTAAGGACCTAACAGAAGCAGAAGATATTAAGAAGAGGTGGCAAGAATACACAGAAGAACTATACAAAACAAATCTTAGTGAGCTGGATAATCACAATGGTGTGGTCACTCACCTAGAGCCAGACATCCTAGAATGTGATGTCAAGTGGGCCTTAAGAAGCATTACTATGAACAAAACAAGTAGAGGTGATGGAATTCCAGGCTGAGCTATTATAGTTATTTGGGTCATTAAAAGATGATACTGTTGAAGTGCTGCACTCAATATGCTAGCAAATTTGGAAAACTCAGCAGTGACCAAAGGACTGGAAAAGATCAGTTTTCATTCCAACCCCAAAGAAGGGCAATGCCAAAGAATATTCAGATTGCTGTACAACTGTGCTCATTTTACATGCTAATAAGGTTATGTTCAAAATCATTGAGCTACGTTTCAGCAGTATATGAACTGAGAACCCAGATGTACAAGTTGGGTTTAGAAAAGGCAGAAGAACCAGAGATCAAAATGCCAATGTTTGTTGGATCATAGGAAAATCAAAGGAATTCCAGAAAAACATCTACTTTTTCACTGACTATGCTAAAGCCTTTGACTATGGATCACAACAAACTGTGGAAAATTCTTAAAGAGATGGGAATACCAGACCACATTACCTATCTGCTGAGAAACCTGTATACAGGTCAAGAAGCAACAGTTGGAACCAAACATGCAACAACAGACTGGTTCCAAATTGGGAAAGAAGTATGTTAAGGCTGTATATTGTCACTCTGCTTATCTAACTTATGTGCAGAATACATCATGTGAAGTACCAGGCTGGATGAGTCGCAAGCTGGACTCAAGATTGCCAAGAGAAATATCAACAACCTCAGATATGCATATGCTACCATTCTTAAGGCAGAGAGTGAAGAGGAACTAAAGATCCTCTTGATGATGGTGAAAGACAATAGTGAAAAAGCTGACTTGAAACTCACATGAAGCAAACTAAGATCATGGCCAAAGGAAGGGGAAAAGTGGAAGCAGTGACGGTTTTTTTTTTTCCTGTGCTCCAAAATCACTTCGGATGGTGAGAGCAACCATGAAATTAAAAACGCTTGGTCCTTAGAAGGAAAGCTATGAAAAACCTAGACAGGGTATTAAAAAGCAGAGACATCACTTTGCTGACAAAGATCCATATAGTCAAAGCTATGGTTTTTCCAGGAGTCATGTATGGATGTGACAGTTGAACCATAAAGAAGGCTGAGTGTCGAATAATTGATGCTTTTGGATTGTGGTGCTGTAGAAGACTCTTGAGAATTCCTTGGCAGCAAGGAGATCAAACCAGTCAATCCTAAAGGAAATCAGTCCTGAATATTCATTGGAAGGACTGATGATGAAGCTGAAGCTCCAATCCTTTGGCCACCTGAGGCGAAGAACTGACTCATTAGAAAAGACCCTGATGCTGGGAAAGATTAAAGGCAGGAGAAGTGGATGACAGAGGATGAGATGGTTGGATGGCATCACCGACTTGATGGACATGAGTTAGAGCAAGCTCTGGAAGTTGGTGATAGACAGGGAAACCTGGCATGTTGCAGTGCATGGGGTCACAAAGAATCAGACATGACTGAGTGACTGAACTGAACTAAATTGAGAAGACTCTTGAGAGTCCCTTGGACAGAGGGGAGGTCAAACCAGTCAGTCCTAAAGGAAATCAATCCTGAAAACTTATTAGAAGAACTGATGCTGAAACTAGAACTGAAGCTTCAATACTTTGGCCACATGATGCAAAGAGCTGACTCACTGGAAAATGTCCTGATGTTGGGAAAGATTGAAGGCCAAAGAAGAAAGCGTCAGCAGAGGATGAGATGGTTAGATAGTATCTCTGACTCAATGGACATGAATTTGAGCAAACTCAGATATAGTGGAAAACAGAGGAGCCTGACATGCTGAAGTCCCTGGGGTAGCAAAGAGTTAGACATGACTTAGTGATTGAATAACAACAACTTTTGTTTCTGCAACCCCTCCTTTCCTGATTAGCTAGGGTTTGAGTCTACCCTTTGGAACTCAGGGAAGGTCAAGGAGACTGGATGAAGCCTATTTACTACAAACAAAAAGCAGAAGACATGGAAAGGATTTGTACCCAGAAGGCTAGCAGGATCCTGCTCTGTTTCATTAGCAGACTCTAATAAAATTATGACTCCAGGCAATTATTATAACATGACATTAAAGTGACTCAGTGAATGATTAGTGAGGAGCTGTGTAGTCATAAAGTGGCAAAGTAACACCATAAAGACTACTTTCTGAATGGGAGTTTGAAGAGATAAGTGAAAAGGGAAAACTCGGATTGTAGTCTGAAATCAGGGGTTAATCTCCACCTCCCTAACTGTAGGACATTACCCTATGATGCAATAAGAAATACACAAAATAGTCTATAGAGTAGGAACACTCCAGACTTTTCATTTGAATGCATCATCAATTGAAAAAAAAAAAAAAGAACAACTCAGAGATTGATAATTAAGTTTCATTTGGTGGGCATGCTGGGAAAGACTGAAGGCAAGAGGAGAAGGGGACAACAGCGGATGAGATGGTTGGATGACATCACTGACTCAATAGACATGAATTTGAGCAAGCTCTGGGAGATGACGAAGGACAGGGAAGCCTGGCATGATGTAGTCCATGGGGTTTCAAAGAGTCGGATACGACTTAGCGACTGAACAACAACTAAGGACTTAGCCTGGAGACAACCTCTCAGAGAACTCTGAGTGACTGCTCTGAAGAGGTAAGAGAGAAGCCAGGATATATAGGAGTTTTGCAAACCCCCCCCAGAAAACAGCAGTTGCAATATCAAAAAATCACTGTTAATTAAAAAAGGTCAGACGTCTTAAGTTAAAGAATTTAGTGTGTATAGGGAGTTTCAGAAGTTTGGGCTTATTGAAACCATTTCTTTGCTATGCACCTCAGCTGGTAAAGAATCTGCCTGCAATGCAGGAGAGCTGGGTTCAATCCCTGGGTTGAGAAGATCCCTTGGAGAAGGGAATGGCTACCCACTCCAGTATTTGGCCTGGAGAATTCCACGGACTGTATAGTCCTTGGGGTTGCAAAGAGTTGGATATGACTGAGCGACTTTGGCTTTCACTTAGCTATCTAGGGCCAGTGTCCTGGTTTCTTCACTCTGAATCCCTTAAGGGTGCTGCGGTGGCCACTGGCTTGGAGGCTGCAGCATCCTTTTTTTTTTTTTTTTTAACTGATATGGCAGGTGATATTCTTCATCCACAGCATGAGGCTTTAGATGTAAATTCCAGCTTACAGATAACACCAGAGATAGAGGAAAGTGCTAAGTTTCAGAAAGCAACCAGAAATATGGAAGTCAAGGCATTCTGCAGAACTAATGTCCTGAGTCTCTTCAACAAGGGACTCTGCTGGATTAAAAAAAAATTCAAGAACATAACAACCCAGTGTGATGTGTAGCTCTTGATACTGGTTTCAACCAGCTGCATGGGGTAATTTTAGGTCAACTCAGAAAGTTTGAAATTGGTCTGGGTATTCAATGAGATTAAAATACAGATAGTGAAATGGAAAGATGGAAACCACTTACCGATAAAAGCAGGTGACAGAGTACAGCATGGCCTCAATTTGGTATTTAGTAAAAGGAAAGAGATACTATAGGTGTAAACAATAGAGGTACCTGGATGATGGAAATGTGAAGTTCAGTTTTTTAAATTTTTGCTGTGTTTCCTAATGTTCTACTGTACATATCTACTATAATAATAAAAGGGTTATTTTACAAATAAAAACAGGGTACGAAATTCTGAAAGAAAATTAATTTTCAGTGTTATTATTATATCTCTTACTACTTTTAGCTTACTTATTAGACCCGTATGGTGTTATTTTGGTCCTCAATTTGTCTCCGTAGATCTGCAGTCTCTCTTTTCAAATCACTTTATTATTTTATTATCTCATCTTAAACCCTTATTTTCTGCTTGTTGAATTCATGTTACCATTGTTTTACCATGAAAACAATTACGAGGAACTTCCTCCAATTCTAGAATTAGGTTAGTTTTTCCCCTTTGTGCTCTCCCGTCTCTGTCTGCTGCATGTGTTCCCTCTGTCTCCCCTGTAGTGTGTTGGGCTTAACTTGACCCCGATATCCAGGCCATCAGCTCCCAGGCCCTCAGTTTTCTCTGATGTGATGCTCCGGTCTCCAGCTTCAGTTTGGAGATTTGCTCTGCTGAGGAGATGGAGTTATGGTCAGGAAGGATAGTACACCCTTGTAGAGCACATTTGGTATAGCTGTTGCCACTACATGACTACCACACATTTACCCTCATTTTTCTCTTTTCTTATAAAACCTTGATTTGCTCAGGGAAACAACCTGTTCAGCTAAAAATAGACTCTGCTATCCACAACTTCCCCTGTAGGCAAGGGTTGTCATGTGACATGGCTCTGGTCTGTGCAAATTTATGGGTAGTTTTCTTTACAGATCCAAGTGCTAGCCTTCTCTCTACTCCTTTTTCTTTCTCCTTTCTTCCTGAAACATAGTTTGATGGTTGGAGCTACAGCATCCATCTTGCAACCATGAGGAGATCAAAGACATTCTCTTGCAGATATCTCAATTGTGACATCCTAAGACCATGAAAGCAAGGCCAAGAAACTGCCCACTTCTAGATCCCTTACTGTGGGTAGAACTCTCTGGAGATTATGGATTCTGGTTCAGCAGGTCCAGGGAGGGTCCTGGGCATCTGTATCACCAAGCTTATGGGTACTCCTGGTGCTGCCAGCATGCGCCACACTCTGAGTAGCCAGTGTTTAGGCACTGCTCCATCACGTTTCTGGTACTCACAGCTGAAGGCACACTCCCGTATAGGGTGTGGGCTCTGCTGTCACCTCCTGCTGTAGGGTGAGCTCCCTGCAGGTTTCATTTCACTCGGGCTATTGCCTCTGTGTGGGGTCCTGGAGCTTTAGTTCCATCTCACTGCCACAATTCTCCTGTCTCACCTGTGTCACTGGCCATCATTTCTTCAGATCTCAGCTAGAAGGAAGAAACAGAAAAAGTCCTAGTATTTGCTGCTTTCCAGATTGGGAATGTTTATGAGAAGTCTTGGGGTTTTGCTAACTCACTAGTCTTCCTCTTCAAAATAATTTGTTTTAGTATCAAAATGACAATGAAAATTTGGAGGGTGTTGTTCTGAAGCTGCTACAGTGAGTTGTCACCACCCATTTATCTTTTTGAGCACATATAATTTGTCCCCATCATTCAGTTTTCCTCTGGCACATTGGTCTTGGTAGTGAGCCCATGCCGTCTGGAAGGACCAGCTGCTACTCTCAGACTGGACAAAGATGCCTGTCTTTGCTTTGCAGAGATTCTCAGCATTAGCTGGGGGGAGAGAAGAATGGGGCCACAAATCAAGTCTCTGTGACTGGGTTGGGGCTTCCCTGGTGGCTCAGGCAGTAAAGAACCCACCTTCAATGCAGGAGATCTGGGTTCAGTCCCTGGGTTGGGAAGATCCCGTGGAGGAGGGCATGGCAACCCACTCTAGTATTCTTGCCTGGAGAATCCACATGGACAGAAGAGCCTGGTGGGCTACTGTCCATGGAGGTCACAAAGAGTCAAACATGACTGAGGAACTAAGCATAAGCACAAGACTGGGTTACGAGTCGAATCTATCAGACATAGGCTGAGATGGATCAGGGAAGACAGCTGTGCAGTCAGAGAGATCCACTGTTAATTCTCTGGACAGTCTCTTCCCCTGAGAAGAAGGAAAGGAACAAGGATATCACCACACCCATTGTTGAGGCTTAAACCAAATACAGCAAACTACCCAAATATGCAATTAGTCACTTTGGCCCTTTCAAGTTGTCAGGCTGGTTTATTTCTTTTTCTTGGTTTTGTCTTGTCATAACAAAAATGTGGAGCAAGGGACAAAAGCATGTAGAACAGACAAGTTACAGCTCAGTTCAGCTCAAGCAGACAGATCTTTTATTAGTCCAACACTCCCAGAGGAGTCCTCCTCCTCTTTTTTTATTGATCTTGCTTGGCTTCCCCATTTTATACTTCTAGTCTCCTCCTTTGGTTATGCCTGGTGCAAAGTAGGGCTTATACTCACCACCAATCAATGAAAGAGAATGCAAATAGACATATGCTCAAGGCCGATTGACAATTATAAGTTATATAACAGCAAGTTGCATTGTTTATGTCTTCCCATAATTCCATCTGTTATAATTAAATGTAGAATATTCATGAACCTTTAATGAGTTCCTAACTGCCTAAGGTTACTTGGGGAAGCCCCTGTGGTCATTTTGTATCCACTGCGTGTCTAGGAGGTATGTGCAGGAGTTGAAAAAGTCTCTGTGGCTATTTTGTAACATATCTGTGAGCTCACTTGGATGTGTCTGGGATGGAGTTTAGAGATGGGCCTGCATCCCTTTCAGCCAGGCCTCTCCTGGTTGCTCATGTCTCACTTTCTACCGAACAAAGCCATAGAATTCTTAACTCTGCTTGCTCGTTCATCTGGTCACCCACTGGCCACTGAGCACTGGCCACATCGCCCTCTGTGCTGGGAGTAAACACAATAAAAGTCTTGTGGACTTTTTGTTTTAAAATTTTTTATTTAATTAATTTTTTGTCTGTGCTGGGTCTTCATTGCTGTGCTCAGGCTTTTCTCTAGTTGCAGCAAGCAGGGGCTACTCTTTGTTGAGGTGTGTGGGCTTCTCACTGCGGTGGCTTCTCTTGTTGCAGAACACGGATTCTAGGGTGCATGGACTTCAGTAGTTGTGGCACATGGGGTTAGTTGCCCTGTGGCATGTGGAATCTTCCTGGACCAGGGATCAAGCCCATGTCCCCTTCACTGGCAGGCAGATTCTTAACCACCGGACCACCAGGGAAGGCGCCTCATGGACATGGTCTTCATGCTCACAGGGCTTCTGGCCAAGGGTGGCTCATCAAAACATTGTCTGCTGTCTGACACTGTGGAAGAGTTAGAGGGAAGGGGTCCAGGTGCGTGGGAGGGTACAGACCAGAGGCCCCTCTAGGTCTGGGGTGTGTATAGAGGCTTCTCCAAGGAAGTAGGCCTGACCTGAGTGTCACATGTGATTGGAGGAGGTGGTAAGAGCATCCTGGGCCAAAGGCTCGGCCTGGGCCATGTCACGAGGAGGGACAGACTCAGCCAGGTCCCAGAGCACAGTGGTCAGTGTGGGAGACCAGCTGTGTTGTAGCCCTGGCTGCCTACCTTCTTTGGCCATTGACTAGCTGCCCATCCTGTACAGAGGTGATCCCGTAGAGAGGTGGGACTTGCTCTGGCCAATAGGATGACAGTAGATGGGACACTGCAGAGTCTGGGAGAAGTGCCTGCACCTCTGCTTTCTTCCCTCCTCCCACCGTCACCATGACAACATCCAGGGCTGCGGTTGCAGGATGGGAGACACAAAGCAGGGCCCAGTCATCCCAGCCTAGACCAGCCTAGACCAGCCAGCAGCCATCTCACCCCCGAAGAGTGAAGGGGCCCAACTGGACCAGAAGAACCAGCTCCCCTCACACACAGAGCCCAGTTTACTCATGGATCTGCCGACTGGTGAGCTAAAGGAATACTTGCTGAAAACCACCATGTTTTAGGGTGACTTGTTAAGAAGCATGACTGTGGCAGAAGCTAACTGACTGCCCAAGGCAGAGTCAGAGGGGGCTGATGCTGGGGAGTTGACCTCAGGTGGCCTGTGGGGGTGCACAGTGAGGCTTGGGAGGCACCGAGGAGTCCAGTGGGGTCATGTGGGCACTTTCACTCTGCAGGCACTTGTAAAACACCTCTTGCCGTGAGGATGGACTCAGGAGACTGCTCCATAGGTGGTGATCCAGCTTTGAGTGACTGGGGGAGGCAGCAGGCGTAGGATCTGCCAGGAGGAATGCAGGTGCCAGTCCTTGCCCACCAGGCAGGATGTGTCCCCAGGAGCAGCTTCCTCATGGCCACCAGGGCGGCCGCCTGGCTCACAGAGCCTGTGTCCGCTTTTCCTTCAGAGAACAGTCTGGAGTTCCTTGTTGGGAGATAGTGCGAGCCCCCTGTTGCCATTTCCCTGAAGGAGGAGAAATTACTATGCAGTTCTGTCCTTCTCAGGGCTGAGGAATGGTTGTGTGTTTTATTGGAGGGAAAACTCATTTGATTTTTAATGATTTTCATCCTGGAAGTTAGTAGATTTTAGGAGGCTCTTAAATAAATTGCCTAGAAATAAAGATGAGCCTCTTGGTTTACAGTGAAGCTTAAATTGTCCTGACTGAAACATTTGCTGAGATGTGGTCCCAGGAAGGGGTGAGCTGCTCAGCTCAGGAGGAGAGCTGCTGGAGGGCTGGCAGAAAGGCTAGAGGGTCTGCTCTTTAAATATGTGGTGTGTAAAGGCGTACATTACTGATGACATTTTGACCATTCTTTGTGTTTTAACGTGTGCAGAAGTAAAGTGTTCTTTTCCCTGCTCAGGTTACAATAAACTTAGCTGTATTGTGGATAATTTGTAAAATGAATAAAAGTGTGAATAAGAGAATGTGTGTTGCCTGTAAGTCTATAACTCCGCAGAGATTCCATTTGCATTTCAGTGCAGTCAAACTGCGCTCCTTGCATTAACAAAATCCAACCCAAATTCCACATGACATGTTTTCTTAAAAAATGCAATCTAGAACTTCCCTGGTGGTCCAGTGGTTAAGAATCCACCTCCCAACACTGGGGACATGGGTTCAATCCCTGATCTGGGAAGATCTCACATGCTGTGGAGCAACTAAGCCCCTGTGCCACAAGTACTGAACTTGTGAGTGGCAACTACTGAAGCCCTCATGTCCTGGAGCCCGTGCACCACAACTAGAGAGTGGACCCTGCTCGCTGCAACTGGAGAAAGCCCGGGCACAGCAATGAAGACCCAGTGCAGCCAAAAATAAATGTAAATAAAAAATTTAAAAATGCAATATATCCTGAACATTCGTATGTCTTACAACATGATTTTAATGGTCAAAATGTATTCCTTTGTGAAATGGGTCCTGCTGGTTTGGCCAGTATCTTATTCCTGGATTCTCCCCTCTCCGATGGTGTTAGTGCTGAATGAGTCTCGGTGATGTGTTCCTGTGGGTAGCTGTCCTAAAGATCAATGGTTACAACAAAAAAGGGCCATTTCACACTTTTCTCCAGGCCCAGTGTGCTGAGCAGCAAGGTCTGACCAGGCCATTGCTGATGGCATGGCAGAGGGGAGTGGGTTCTGCCACTCAAGCTTTCGTTCACATCTCATTGCCCCAGGTGAGACCATACCAGAGCCTGCCATCAGGAGACAGAGATACGTAACTCCTCATAGAGGGCCAGGAAATATCTGGGGACAGTCATGCAATCTATCCCATTATAAAGAGCATGGTGATACACACCCTTGTGTAGATTCATTGTGCCACTGTTCCAGTGTCCAGAGGCTGCCATCACACAGCAGCACAGACTGGGCTCAACATAGCAGACTCTTCCATGGTTCTAGAACCTGGAAGTCTGAAGTCAAGGTGTTTGCAGGGCTGCGCTCTAACGGGAGGCCTTTCTTGCCCCTCCTAGCTTCTGGTTGGGTCCAGCAACTCTTGGCATCCCTGGGCTTGTGGCTACATTCCTCCAGCCTCAGCCTCTGCAGCCACACGGCTTCTCCCTGTGTGTGTCTATGTTCAAATTTATCTTTCATTTATTTTTTCAGTTAAAAAATATTTATTTGGCTATAAGTTCTTCATTTTGGCACACTAGATCTTTGTTCATCATGATGGACCTTTGGTAACACACATAGGCTCCTGAGCGCTTGGGGTCAGTAGCTATGGTTCAGGGACTTAGTGGCTTGGTGGCATGTGGAATCTTCCCGGACCAGGGATTGAACCTGCATCCCTTGCATCACAAGGTAGATTCTCAACCACTGGGCCACCAGAGAAGTCCCCAAATCTCTCTTTTAATAAGAACAGAGAGTTGTATTAGATTAGGATGAGCAGAACAACCTCATCTTAACCAATTATATCTGCCATGAGCCTATTTTCAAACAAGGTCACCTTTCGAGTTTCTATGGGTTAGGACTCCAGTATATGAATTTAGACCGGACACAATCCAACCCAAAAAAGACTGTAAATAGGAAATTTTCCTGCATCTCATCCAGGCTAGGAAACACTGGGGCATGTGCCATCCTGTTTTGGGGCCCCTCTGATAAAGGGTAACTCAGAAGTATATAAAAGAAAATATTTTCTCTGAATGCTAGGGAACTGTATCAACAGAATTTAACAAATTACACCACCTGCCCCAAGCCAAAGGGCTTCCCAGGTGGTGTTAGTGGTAAAGAATCTGCCTGCTACAGGCTTGATCCCTGGGTTGGGAAGATCCCCTGGAGGAGGGCATGGAAACCCACTCCAGTATTCTTGCCTGGAGAATCCCATGGACAGAGAAGCCTAGTGGGCTACAGTGCATAGGGTTGCAGAGTCAGACATGACTGAAGCAACTTAGCACATATGCCCCCCACCAAACTAGCAGCCTAAATCATAATTACTATCCTGCACATTTTTTTTTTTTGCATCAGAAATTCAGGAGAGGCCTGGCAGGGTGGCTCCAAGCTCAGGGTCTTTCCTGAGATTACACTCTAGTTGCTAGCAGGGACTGCAGCCTTTGAAGAATGACTGAGGCTGATCCACTTCTAAGATGGTGCTCTCATGGGGCACCATGGGGCTGCTTCCTTCCACCCAGAGTGAGCAATCACACTGGATATAGAATATGGGGGAAGCTGCCACATCCGTTATGATCTGCCTTTGGAAGTCATGCTCCATTGTTTCTCCCAGATGCTGTTGGTGTCACACCTCAACCTGCTTTAATGTGGGAGGTGCTTCCCAGGACACAACCAGCAGGAGTGGGGCTTTCTGGGGCCACACAGGAGGCTGGACACCACGGTTGAGTTTCATGCCAACTGGTTCAATCATTGAAGCTGAGGATTGATGGTGAATGCAGAGTGATGCAGAATGCCTGGGTCACTTCCCAGTGAGCAGGAGCTTATCTTGTCCAGTCACATAAAAGCTTCCTTCTTCCATTCATCTGTTGTGTTGGCCATCAATCCCTCATATGAGCCCCTCTTTCAAATGCCCCCAATCCATGAATTTTCCCTTCAAATGACTACTCAGGATTTCCTCACTGGCTCCTTCTTTCTTGCCAGGCAAGGTAGTAAACTCAGCTGGTGTCTATCCTTCCTCCTCCTTCTCCATATCCGCTCCCTATCCACTCACCTCCGCCTTGCATCCCTTCCCTCTTCCCTTTCCTTCTTCCATTTCAACTCAGGAGAAACAGTGAGAGATGCTCCTATCTTGCCATAGGCGAACTGACTTAATGGAGGGTCATCTGCTTTACTCCAGCTCCTCAGCTTAGGTCCTCTTTTTTCAAGATGTTTTACTTTGGCTAGTCAGTGTCCATTGAGATTCCATATGATTGTAGGATAGAGAAGTAAGACTTTATAAAAATTAAAAAAAAAACCTGTTGTACGTTTTGAGAATGACAGGATACTAACAAGAGGGTGAAAAGACAACTCACAGAATGGGAGAAATATTTGTAAGTTTTATTGATTCGTGTCCAGAATATAGCAAGAACTTCTAAAACTTAACTGAAAATCACAAACAAGTTGATACTCAACATCACTAATCATTAGGGAAATGGAAATCAAAACTACAATGAGATTCCATCTCATACGCATGAAGACTGCTACTCTCAAAAATAAAACAAATGGTGGGGAGGAAGTGGAGACACTGAACTCCTTGGGCAGTGTTGGTGGGATGTAAAATGGTACAACCTCTGTGGAAAACAATATGGCAATTCTTTGAAAAATGAAAAATAGAACTACCATGTGATCCAGTAGTTCCACTTGTGTGTATACATGCAAAAGAATTGAAAAGAGGGTTGAAGAGATATTTGCACACCCATGTTCACTATTATTCACAGCAGCATTTTTCACAATAGCTAAAACATAGGAGCTTTCCTTTGAAGAAAAGCTATGGTAAACCTAGATAGCATATTAAAAAGCAAAGACATCACATTGCCAACAAAGGTCTGTATAGTCAAAGCTATGGTCTTTCCAGTAGTTATGTTTGAATGTGAGAGCTGGACCATAAAAAAGGCTGAGAGCCAAGAATTGATGCTTTTGAACTGTAGTGCTGGAGAAGACTCTTGAGAGTCCCTTGGACTACAAGGAGATCAAGCCAGTCAATCCTAAGGAAATCAACCCTGAATATTCATTGGAAGGATGGGTGCAGAAGCTGAAGCTCCAACACTTTGGCCACCTGATGCAAACAACGGACTCATTGGAAAAGACCCTGATGTTGGAAAAGACTGAAGGCAAAAGGAGAAAGGGGTGGCTGAGAATGAGATGATTAGATAGCATCACTGATTCAGTGGACATGAATCTGAGCAAACTCCAGGAGATGGTGAAGGACAGGGAAGCCTGGTGTGCTGCAGTCCATGGGGTTGCAAAGAGTTGGACATGACTGAGTGACTGAATAACAACAACAGGAGCAACCCAAATGACCATGGTCAGATGAATGGATAAGCCAAATGTGGTATACACACACAAGAGAATATTATTCACCCTCAAAAAGGAAGAAAATTCTGACACTTGCTGCAACACAGATGAACCTTGAGGACAGGCTCAGTGAAATAATTCAGCTGCGAAAGGACAAATCCTGCATGACTCCACTTATCTGAGGTCCCTACAGCACACAAATCCATAGAGACAGAAAGTACAATGGTGGGCGCCCCAGGGCTGGAGGAGGGGGATGGGGAGTTGATGTTTAGTGGGGACAGAGTTTCAGTTTGGAAGATGAAAACTCTCTGGAGATGACGGTGGTAATAGCTGCACCTTATGAATGTAATGAATACTTCTGAACTGCACACATAAAAATGGTTTAAATGGTAAATTTTACATTATTTTACAATTAAAAAAATGCTAATCACATCTAAAAAAATATCTTTCTAGCAATGACTAGACTGGTTTTGACCAAAAATTGAGTATGCAGAGATGGAGAAGGGTCAGATTCCTAGAAGGGAAGTTGGGTTCAGCTACAGCCTCTCTCATGAATTAGTCAGTAAAGAATCTGCCTGCAGTGTAGGAGACCCAGTCTTGGTTCCTGGATTGGGAAGATCCCCTGGAGAAGGAAATGGCAACCCACTTTGGTATTCTTGGATGGATAATCCCATGGACGAAGGAACCTGGAAGGCTACTGTCCATGGGGTCGCAAGAGTTGGATATGACTTAGCGACAAAACCACACTACCAGCACTGGAGAGGTCAGTGCCGAGCAGCCAAACCCAAGGGTGGAGCAGGCATATAAAGATCCCCTGAAGCACTGGCCAGCCCCATGTGGGAGGTGGACACTTCCTTCTGCTGACATCCCACACCCCTGCACAGTTCTGCCTACTCTCTCTAGGAAGGGTTTAGGTATGACTCACCTTGACAAGTCTGGTCCTGTCATCCCCACAAGGCTAGAGGGGACCGGAGGTGACCCAGTGAGAGGGGAGAGGAGAGCATGGTGGGAGGGCATGTCCCAGTGGGCTGCAAGCCCACCACCCCTCACCCCGCAGCCCTCCCCGACCACCTACAGAAGGTGAGCCCTAGGGACCAGTGACCGTGACTCCGGGAGCTGACTCTCAGGGAGCCATGGCCCTTGGTCTTGGCTTCCTCCTGGGGACAGTGTCCCTGAGGTCTGCCTTTTGTTTCTTGGGCCAGTGGGAGGCATTGAAAAGCGAGGTGCTGGTGGACATGGTTGCCCCCAGAAACCTGTCCCAGCCAACACTCAACCACGGCCACACACCCGTGCTCCACTCCTGATGCCTACCCTCTCCCTTCCTGATGGGCGAACCTGGGCCCCTTCCCTCACCATCTCTCCACTTTGCAACCTCCGCGCCTACTGCCTCAGGGGTTCTGCTAAGAAGGATCGCTTCTCTTTTAATTGAATGTGGAAATGTGTTCCATCCAAGTGGCGCTGTTATTATTTGGTGTTGAATTTCAAGTAAAATAAAAATTGAGATTCCCAGCACTGGCTCAGCTGCAATCACGAATTTCATCTCTGTTTGCCACATGGTGAGTCATGCGTTTGTGGAATAGTCACGCTAATGCATTCAGAAATGTAATTATAGTTGGAAACATAAATTAGCTCCTTCTTTTGTGGGGCTGGATCCAAAGGTGAGGGCTGGGTGTGTGTACTGTGTATGTGCATGTGCACGTGTGAGTGTGTGGGTATGTGCACAGGTTTATGTGTGTGTGTGTGTGCACATGTGTGTGTGATGCTGAAAGCTCAGCAGCTCCTCTGTACACCGGGGCAGAATCAAATCTCTGAGACAGAGTTTTGGGTGAAGTAGAAGAGAATAGCTTTACTGCTTTGCCAGGCAAAGGGGGCCAGAGCGGGCTAATGCCCTCAAAACCCATGTCCCCACTTGGAGATGATAGTGACAAGTTTTATAGTAAAAGAGGGTGTAATCAGTTCATGAATATTTTTCTGATGGGTTGGCAGTGAGGTAAGTAGGGTAGGAGTCAACAACATCAACCTTCAGGCTTAACTGGTGTGGAGTCTACATGCTTGTGGGCAGCATACCATTAACTCCCCCCACCTGGAGGGGCTTTCAGTATCTGCAAAATAGCTCAGAGATACCGTTGTGTGCATCTGTTGATGGGGAAATAGGACCTTGCCCCAAGATTGCACTTGACAGTTTGTTTCCCCTGGGTCTTGCATCCCTTCCCTTCCCCAATTAACAACTACTTGAATCTGCACATTGGAGCTCAGGGAAGGTCATGGAGGGTAAATGAAGCCTGTTTCCTATAATCAAGGAAATGAGGGAGGGCTTCCCTGTTGGCTTAGAGGTAAAGAATCTGCCTGCCAATGAAGGAGACGAGGGTTCCATCCCTAGTCTGGGAAGATCCCACATGTCTCAAGGCACCTAAGCCCATGTGCCACAAATATTGAGCCTGTGCTCTAGAGCCCGGGAGCTGCAACTTCTGAGGCCTGCTTGCCATAGGCCTGAGCTCTGCAACAAGAGAAGCCACCTCAATGAGAAGCCTGCTCACTGCAACTAGAGAGCAGCCCCTCCTTACTGCAACTACAGAAAGCCGGCATGCAGCAGCGAAAACCCAGCACAGCCAAAAACAAATAAATAAATTTAATTTAATTAAAAAATGGGGGACACAGAAAGGCCTTGCACTCAGGAGCCCCACAGGGCCCACATGGTATCATGTGTGCGTGCGTGTGTGTGTGCACCCATCCAGCAGGTATTACTGAATGCAACTCTCCTCTTGCTCCACTTTGACCTGTTCCTGGGCAGACCAGGGTAAACCAGAAGGGTGGCCCTCTGTGTTTGGATGGGACCCTGGGCCTGGCCTCGCTCTTCTTGGCTGCAGGGGCTGGTATGCTGACATTCAGGGAAGATGGAAGCCATCCCCAGGGGTCCATCTCAGGATCTTGTGGAGTTTCTGCTCTTTGGGAAAGAAAGAGTGAGTGGTAATGGCACCAAGCTAGATGGGCTTGGGCCCTGGGTGCCCAGGAAGGCTTCATTGGGAGTGGCCGCCCACCCTCCTGGTGGGGCCACCATTGCTTCCCCAGGCCTGGCCTTGCCCTTTGAAGGCAGTGTCCAACCAAACTAGCAGCAGTTGGCAAAAAGGTGGCTGACACTGTGGGTTGCCAGGCAACCTTCCCCCTGGCTAAGCAAGCCCTAGTTTTGCTCAGGCTTCGAGTAGCAGCAATGCGCTTGGGGGAGGTGGTGCCACACCAGCCTGGTCTTCAGTGGATGCAGCCAGTCCTACAGTTCAGCTGGCCACACCGGGATTGGAGAGCCCGGAAGCGACCCACCAGGCCACTGTGCCAATGGGACTCAGGGAGAGTCTGCCAGGAGCTGCTGGGAAATTGACTACACTCTTAAAAAGGACACACGGAGAAGACTGGCTCCTGGAGGCTTCCCTGGTGGCTCAGAGGTTAAAGAATCTGCCTGCAATGCAGGAGACTTGGGTTTGATCCCTGGTTTGGAAAGATCCCCTGGAGAAGAGAACAGCAACCCACTCCAGTATTCTTGCCTGGAGAGTTCCATGGACAGAGGAGCCTGATGGGCTACAGTCCGTGGGATTGCAAAGAGTTGGACACGATTGAGCAACTCACACTTGGAGGATTTCAGATGCTGACACATGAGGATGGCTGCCTGGAACTTGGAGGAGACCATGCAGTCCAGAGAAATCTTCATTAAGCCACACAGATGGACCCGCCCACAACCAGCCGGCTTTTACAGTGCTTGGATAAGAGATAATTAATCCCTCATTCTTCAGGGGCTTTTCAGTTGGTTTTCTGTTCCAGCTGAGAGCATTCAGATGGGTCCAGGGACAGAGAACATCTCGTGTGGAATTTTGCACACAGTCCAGAGTTAAGGATTCCTAACTTGAAGTCATATTACCTTGTCCACTCTCCTACCGAGCAGATGCTGGCCTCATCAAAGGATTCCATGACAGCTTCATTCTTCTCCATTTTCAGGGATGGTGTGAATAAAATGAAAATTCTCTTCCTTACAGGCAAGGCTTTGGCTGCCCACAACTAAACAAGGCACACCTACTGGGGGATTTCAGGCCTTGCTGGACACTTTCCCTGGACCCCTGGAGACTCCTTTGCAAATTCCTTCTTCAGCCATAACTGCTTTGGGCATCAAGGTTTTGGAATTGACCCCCAGGCTGGGGCTAGAGATGCTCTGGTGCCTCCCCCAGAGGTTGGCATGGTCCCGCAGAGCCTGTCTGTCTGGGCTGGGTTAGAAGAAGATAGTTCAGCTCTCATTTTATTTGTCTGGAACACAGGTTGGACCAGATCAGAGATTACAAAATGTCTAGCATGGGTCCCATCTGGGTCACAGGACATGTTTTTCTTTTTCTTATCTCTATAGTGTGTTAGAAAAGTATTTAAAAATCTCAGAATTTTTCATAAAAACCAGGGTTTCTGGTTTTCTTTAAAAGCCAGAATTCTATCAACATTGAAGTATGGTTAGGGCTGGCTGCAGCTAAATAGGGGCTATTGCCTTTTGTGGGGCAGGCATCCCCCACTTTGGCACAGTCCCCACTACTACTCCATATGCCCTGCCACCAGTCTGTGCAGAGTTGACATTCATAATACCTGTGGTGGCTTTCCTCCCACCTCAGCCTTTTCTACTCACTCACTCATTCACCCAACAACTATTTACTGAGCACCTACCTATCAGGTGCAGGCATGGCATAGATGCCACTGAACATAGATGCCTGCTCCCTGGAGCTGTCCTTACCTGCCCAGCACATCTGGGCTTATGACCCTCAAGCCTAACTTTTTCAAGAGCTCCTGAGGTCTAATGGCCTGTGAGCCTGCCCTTCCTTCCCCCGTGGTCACTGCATAGGCACCTGAGAGTGGCAGCCTGGGGGATTGCCAGGGCCAGCTTCATTCACCTCGGCAGGGATTTGTGCCCATAATACCTTGAAGTGCTGCCAGCTGTGGTCTTCAAGACTAAGGGCATCATGTCCATCAAGTCACAAAGGGTCAGCAATGAGGAGACCAGTGCCCAGCATTTCCCCTTCTGTTAACAACACCCTGGATCTCCTGTGAGGGCCCCTTCTCTCCTTCTTATAGCCTGGTGTTTCAGGTGACATCATCTCTGAACTCACAGGTGAGCGTGTGATCCAGCCTGGCCAATCAGAGCTTCAGCTTCCCCTGACAAAATGGTTCAGGGAAAGCCATGTGACCCAGGCTGAGCCAATCAGAGCTCTATATCAGAGGCTTCTTCTGTCCCAAGTGCTTGGACACTGCTGGTGGCATCTTGTCATCAGGAGGGGAGAGGTGGGAGGGACATAGAGCCAGTGCAGTAGAATCAGAGTCAGGAGAGACTTGGTCTCCATGATATTGGTGGGGCACCTGGATCGAGATGGGCCTGAAGTTCATGATACCCCATTTGTCCACATGTACCAATATATTCTCTTTTCTGATTTAAGCCATGTTTAGTTGGGTATGACTGCCAGGTATAGTGACTGAACAAGCCCTGCTGATGATACCTATATTGTTTTATTTATTTAAAAATATTTTTCTTATTTTTTTAAACTTTTTAATTGATGTGGACCATTTTTAAAGTCTTTATTGAATTTGCTACTGTATTGTTTCTGTTTTATGTTTTGTTCTTTTGGCCACAAGGCATGTGAAATCTTAGCTCCCTGGCCAGGGATCAAGCCCATATCCTCTGCATTGGAAGGCATAGTCTTAACCACAAGGCCACTAGGGAAGTCCCACTTACACCATTTTAATATGAGAAATTGAACTTCAGGGAAGAGAAGCCTGTTGTCCAGGGCCTCATGGTGAGCCAGTGGTGGACAGGAGGCAGAATCTTGCCTCCTTGAGCCCCTTCTCTGTGCCCTGCTGGCCCACAGAGGCTGGTGCTTCCACACACATCTGGGAGCATGCACACTGCCATGGACAGCCTCTCTTCATAGCTGGCATGAGGCCAGGCCCTCCTGTCGGGAGGAAGGAGCATCCTGCTGCCACTGACCAATAACCTTGGACAGCCCATCCTCCATCCCCTGGCAGCTTCAGGAAGAATATGGGAGTCCTCACCTCACTACTGGTTCAAAGGCAGACACAGTTTCTTCTTGAAGTCATCTTTGCAGAACAGGCCTCACAACCTCAAGGTCCAGGCCCGCCTCTGCCCTCCCCTTCCCTGACCTGTGAGCTGCTCTGAAATAAGAGGTTTCATCTGAGAAAAAAAGTGAAAAGTCTATGCTGAGAACCCGTGATGTTGTTGGGCTTCTGGGCCCAGTGGGGGGGTGGGGGTGGGCTGAGATGCACAAATGTTCAGAGAAAATGCAAAAGTTCCTTTTTTTTGAATTATGCAAATTAAGAGGAAGTGGGGCCAATGCCTGTCTGCTGGCACATGAGCACTTCCTTGGTGCCCACGGGAGCATCTCCCTCCTCACTGCACTGCCTGAGACAAGGACCTGTTCTGTGGTGACCGGGCTGTTGGCATCTGTTCTGCTCTCAGAAGAAGACCCTCCCCAGCTCTGCCTGCCACCTTCTTGGATGACCTGGAAGTGGTGACCTAGCTCCTCAGGTCTATTTGTCCTCCAGGCTGAACAGGAGAGTTTCTGGATCAAGCTGGAATGAGCAGCTTCCTCCCTTCTAATTCTGGCTGAGGCCCATCGAGGGCCACCTCGACGCTTGCTTGTGCCTCAGCTCTAGGGAGATCTCCCACCAGAGAAAGCCTGTCTTTCTTTTGTGTTGAGTTCCGATTACTTGGCACTTCTCATTTTTGGTTGGAAGCTTGTGTCATCAGGTTTCCTTGGCACTAACCTGGTCACTGGTTAAGGCCTGGGATGTTGAGGCTAAGGTGTAAGTGTAGGGTCACCTGCCTGTGTGCCATGGTGTGTATAGCTGAGGGGGCTAGTCTCACAGGCAGCACATAGCAATTGGGATTATGTTTGGCTACACCTAACAGAAGCTCGATTAAGCAAATAGGGACATAAAAGTAGTGTAGGACTTGAACAACTGCTTGAGGATGTCATTGAGAACTCAGCTTAACTTCCTTCTCAACCATAATTAGTGTGTGTGTTTTTTTCACCTCATGGCTACAAAATGGCTGCTGCAGCTCCAAGCATTACATCTACATTCGAAACAGGAAGAAGGAAAAGAGGAGGACACATCAAGTCAGAAAGAAAAGCTTTCCCAGAAATACCCAGGAGATCTCTGCTCATTGGCCCAAACTCTGCCACATGGCCTTGCCTCATTGCAAGGGCACCTGGGAAATGTAGTTTTCTAAAGATGTTCCACTGCCCCCCAGACCAAATTGGGGTTCTATTAGGAGGGGGAGAGTGGATCTAGGTAGAAACCTGGCTGCTGTTGCCACACACACTTTGGGGAGAAACTTTATCAGGCTGGATCAGACCATGAAACCAAGTTTTCCATTGAAAGGGGCCATGTGGAGAGGGGGCATTAGGCATGAAGTTGGGAGGCCAGCATGAGAGGAACAATAGTAAAAAGTGAAAATGGATATTTTTGGTTCATTAAAAAAAGTTATTAGACTTTATTTCTTAGAGCAGCTTTAGGTTTACAGAAAGAGGAAGGGAAAGTACAGAGTTCCCACATAGCCCCTCCTCACAATTTCTCTTCTTATTAACATCTTACTTTAGTGAGTACACCTGTTACAACTGATGAACAAATACACAATTATTAACTAAAGTCTGTAGTCCATACTAGGGTTCTCCTTGTGCTGTACATTCTATGAAAGTGAAGTGAAAGTGTTAGTAGCTCAGCTGTGTCTCTTTGCGACCCCATGGACTGTAGCCTGCCAGGCTCCTCCATCTGTGGAATTTTCCAGGCAAGAATACTGGAGTGGGTTGCCATTTTCTTCTTCAGGGGATCTTCCCAACCCAGGGATCGAACCTAGGTCTCTTGCATTGGCAGGTGAATTCTTTACCACTGAGCCACCAGGGAAGCCCTGTACGTTCTATAGGTTTTGACAAAAGCATGGTGTCATGTTTCTGCCATCACAGCGTCACACAGAAAAGTTTCACTGCCCTGCCTAGACTCGTGCTAACTCTGTTTATTTAATCCCATAAAACTCCATGAGGGGACTTCTCTGGTGGTACAGTGAATATGAATCTGCCTATCAATGCAGGGGGCATGGGTTCCATCCCTGGTCTGGGAATATTCCACTTGCTTCTAGAGCCTTTGAGCCACAACTACTGATTCCGCATGCCACAACTACTCAGCCTGCATGCTATAAGTACTGAGGCCTGAGCACTTAGAGCCTGTGCTCAACAACAAGAGAAGCCACCACAATGAGAAGCCCTTGCACCACAACAAGAGGAGCCCCCGCTTACTGCAACTAGAGAAAGCCCTCTTGCAGCAATGAAGACCCAGAACAAACAAAAATAAATAATAATAATAAATCCACAAGGAAGGTTGTGCTCAGTTCACAAGAGAGGAAATTAAGGCACTGAGATGCGGACTATGTAAGCCCAGGCCCATCTGGCTACCCAGGATTATATTTCAGTCTGGCTGATCCAAGCTTGAACCTGGAGTCATTGCTCTGTGCAGAACTGAAGGAGTGAGACCCCCGTGGGGGTGGAGGTGGGGTTAGAAGGGACAGAGGGTGTGCCCTGAGCCTGAGATGGCCCTGGAAGCAAGATCTGAGGAGTTGAAAGTGTTGCCAGCTTGGGACCCAGTCAGTCCTCTCCTGGTGGTTCTGCGACTTCCAGTTCTGCTGGGGTAGCAGGAAGCCGGGTGGAAGGGGAGCCCATCTCATGGCCCAGCAGCCCACTCACTCATCAGGAAACAGTCGCCAGGCAGACCAAGCCAGCCCTGCTGAGCAGAGAGATGTCACAGCCTGTTCTCTCTTGGGCAGATGTGGAGAACAGAAATATTTCAGGTGAAATTTTATTCTTTTCTTCTGCTGCTCCAATATGCCTGTTCATTCTCCAAGGCAGGGCTGGGTTTGCTGAATAAACATTGTACCTGACAATTGCATCAACAGCACTTTGTAATTATTACACTTAGTCTAGGTGTAATTACACATAATTTGAGGGAGGGGGAAGTAATCATGTACTCGCCTTGCAATTTGCAGTAGTGACTTAGACAGATGCACTGTCTCTTACTGCAGGGAGTCCCGGACTCCTGAAGAACCTGGGAGGCACCGGGGAGCAGGGAGCGCATGCGGGTACTGCGCTGGGTTGAGGTGGGGGTGGAGCAGCACTTCTCAGCGCCATCCTGTGGGACCTTCTGGGGGTGTTTCCCAGGTCTGGACTTTGTGGCATTGCCAGACCTGCCCGCCCCCACCACCCATCCCCAGATCTGGCCAAGCATTCTGTTCTCCTGGTCTCGTGGGCTGCCTTCACGTGCACATTGCCTGGGCACTTGGCTGAGTGCCACCTCCCATTTGCAGTAGGAGCACTTCCCTTTTCAGGTGGCCAGAACGATCACCCTGGGCAAACGATCACTTAGAGCAAGCCCTCCTGTTGCGGGGAGGATTCACCGAGGTGGCCTCTGGTTGTGATGGGGCTGTGAGTATGTGGGCTCCCGAGGCTTCAGGGTGGGCAGGACAGCACCGCCTCCAGAGAAGTGGTGACAGATGCACGGAGCCTGGCATCTCGAGGAGGGAGTGCGTGGGAGTGATGAGGGCGGTTCTGGGAGAACATGCACTGCCGGGCCCATTTTTCGGACTTGGAATCTCTTTAGCAATTTGCCAAGATAACCTGTTTTGGGAAACTTGAATGAGGAGGTGTAGAGGAAGCACATGACAGCAAATGCATCTTGCTGGACAAATGTGCAAGGTGAACTGATCAGAGGGCAGACCTGGTGATGTCACTGTTTTTGTCACTGCTTCTCCACCAGCCAAAGTGCATCCCCTTCCCCGCCCTGCCCCCAGACCCTGAGCCCCCTGGGCAGAGCCATGCCTTGTATATCTTTTATATGTTGGGTTTTCCTGCTTCTGCACCCTTTCTTTTTTAAGACTCAAGGCTATCACACCCCCTCTAGTGGGAGGCATTTTCCATAGATGGCTGCAATGTATCTCCTTGGATCAACCTCTGTGGCTGCGGTAACAAAGTGATACAGACTGAGTGGCTTAAACAACCTACATTGAGAGTCTCTCTCAATTCTGGAGGCTGGAAGTCTGACATTGAAGTGTCTGCAGGGCCTCTTGTCTCCTGAGGTTTCCCTCTTTGGTGTGTAGACAGCCGTCTTCTCCCTGTGTGTACACATAGTTGTCCTCATGATCGAGTCTAATAAGGACACTGTTGTGTTGGATTAGGGCCCACCCTCATCTTAATTGGATCATCAACAAAGGCCCTACCTCCAAATAAGGTCACATCTGACCTACTAGGGTAAGTTGTTGTTGTTCAGTCACTCAGTTGTGTCCAATTCTTTGTGACCCCACGGACTGCAGCATGCTAGGCTTCCTTGTCCTGCGCCATTTCCTGGAGCTTGCTCAAACTCATGTCCATTGAGTTGGTGATGCCATCCAACCATCTCATCCTCTGTCATCCCCTTCTCCTGCCCTCAATCTTTCCCAGCATCAGGGTCTTTTGCAATGAGTTAGCTTTTCACATTAGGTGGCCAAAATGTTGTAGCTTCAGTTTCAGGATTAGTCCTTCCAATGAATATTCAGAACTGATTTCCTTTAGGGATGACAGGTTTGATCTCCTTGCAGTCCAGGGGACTCTCAAGAGTCTTCTCCAATACCACATTGCAAAAGTATCAGTTCTTTGGTGCTCGGCCTTCTTTATGATCCAACTCTCACATCCATACATGATTATTGGAAAAACCATAGCTTTGACTATACAGACCTTTGTTAACAAAGTGATGTTTTTGCTTTTTAATATGCTGTCTAGGTTTGTCATAGCTTTTCTTCTAAGGAGAAAGCATCTTTTAATTTCATGGCTGCTGTTACTATCTACAGTGAGTTTGGAGCTCAAGAAGATAGTCTGTCACTGTTTCCATTCTTTCCCTATCTATTTGCCATGAAGTGATGGGACCTGATGCTATGATCTTTGTTTTTTGAATGTTGAATTTTAAGTCAGCCTTTTCATGCTCCTCTTCCGCTTTCATCAAGAGGCTCTTTAGTTCCTCTTTGCTTTCTGCCATAAGGGTGGTGTCAACTGTATATCTGAGGTTATTGATATTTCTCCTGGCAATCTTGATTTCAGCTTGTGTTTCACCCATCCCAGCATTTCTCATGATGTACTCTGCATAGAAGTTAAATAAGCAGGGTGACAATATTCAGCCTTGACTGGGGTAGGACTCCATCCTATTTTTCTGAAGGACACAAACAGCATGCCCATTGTCCATTGCTGCCATTGAGAGGTGGGGTTCCGGCCCCCTCCCTAGGTAGAAGTGATGTCATGTGGCTCCTGGGGCTAGGTCATAAAGGTGAGGCTTGTCTCTGAGGTACATGGTCTCAGAACATTTGCCTTCACACCGTGAGGAAGCCCAAGCTGTGCACCGAGAGGCCACATGGGTTCAAACTGAGTTCCCAGCCAACAGCCAGCTCCAGCTCACCAAATCTCCCAGTTCGTGCCAAGCCATCCAACTGACGCCCTGTGGGACACAGATGAGCCCTCCCTACCAATTCAAGTCCAATTGCATGTTTGTGAACAAAATATATGGTTGCTGTCACTGTATGCCATTAAGTGGTTTATTAGTTATGCAGCAACCCCCAAGAAGGCCTCAGGTGGGGGAGTCAGGGGGGACTGGGAGCTTGGATAACAAGAGACAGGGCTCCTTCCAGCATGCTTGGTGGCAGGAGTGGGAGTCTCCTTAGCTGCCTTCCAAACTAGCATGGCATCATGGCTTGGGGCCAACTGTCTGGACCACAATACGGAGCCCAGAGCCTCTGCGGGCCTGGACCAGCACCCTGCAGTATTCACAGGACTGCGCAGGACTAGTGTTCAACAGCGCCACCTGGTGGCGCTAGGACCTATCCTGCCTGAGCTCTCTCTCCAGCATTTGGAAACAGGGCTTGCTCCTTTGAACTGACCTCCCACCCTACAACTACCACTGTGGTTTGTGGCAGCTGGGAAAGCCTCCAGAGAGATACAACAGACTTACTGTGACCACAGTGAATCATATGTCAATCCGAACTGGCAGAAACTCAGTTCAGCTGGGATCTGAACTGGGATCCAGTCCCAGACGGCTCATGTAACTGAAGATTCATGTAACTGAAGGACAGATGGAGCTTCAGTCATAGCCTTATCCAGGCACTGAAATCACACTGTCAGGAGTCATCTCTCCCCAGCTCTGTCCTCTCTGGGTTTGGCTTCATCCTTAGGCAGGCTCTCTCCATAAAGTGGCCTCTGGAGGTCTTTCTCTCTCAGTAGCTGTGGCAAAGATCCTACGGATGCATCTGACCTTGCCTGACTGGGTTGTGTCCTCTTTCTTGAACCAATCCCTGGGCCAAGGGGTGGAATGTGTGGATTGGCCAGGAGCCAATCCTGGAAGTAGATAGTGAGGCTGACCTCACTCACAGCCTGGGTACTGAGAGCTGGGGGGATTCCCCCCAGGAAGCTGTGCTGCTGGCATCCTTAGGAGGTGCACTGAATTCTGAGAGGTTGAAACACAGGTGTCTGTCACACAAGGAATGAGGTCAGGTGCCTGATGGATGGTTAGCTGGAAACAAAGGGGAGATGTGTCATTTTCTGTTTTCTGCACTGGTAGATGGTCACTGCTGCCACTTCTCTCTGTTGGAAACAGGGCTTCCTGCTCCAACTGCCAGACGCCAGAGGTGGGACGAGTCTATGTCCACCTCTACCCCTGTTGTTCCTCCTTCCTGATGCTTTGGTCCCAACGGGGTGGGACCAGGCCCTTCTGTGTGTCAGCTGAGTGCTCCTGCTTATACTACTAATGAAAATGTCCCCAGGAAAGTCCTTGGGGCTCCCTTATCTTTGTCCTTCATGTAGTCAAGGAACAGAAGAGGTCAAGAGATGGGAGGAGAAGGTGATTCTCCTTCATGGCTATGGGGGCTCCTTGGCAGAGCCGAGCCTGACAGCATACTCATTAAGAGCAAGCATAGCTTCCTAGTTGCTTAATTATGGGCTTCATTAAAAGGGAAGATCAATAACCAGGGTAATAAAAGCTCAAAGATAATGGAAACAATTAAACTACTTTGTCCTAGGTGACATAAAAGGATACATCTGTCTGATGAATCCTTCCTTGAAGCCAAGCTTCCTGGCTCTTCCATATGGGCAATTTGGGTTGAATTAAAAATGATTGTATATCCAGCACAGTGTCAAGATCACAGACGGAAGCTTCAGGAAGGGTAACATGCCCACTCTGACAATTTCTCTGATTTGGGAGTGAATCCCTTGTTTGGAGATCAGTCCGCATGGAGGAAACCACAGAGAGCCCGTCTGTGTCACCTGTGTCCATGTGGCCTGTGTGTGACCTTCCATCTTTCATTTATTCAACAAACGTTTGTATTCTGAAGATGCAGTGGTGGGTGGGGATGTTCAAGTAGCCTTCCACTGTAGCAGGAGAGACAGATGCTAATTGAATAAGCACATGATTACATTTCTATACTCTTTGCTAAATGCTCTGAAGGAAAGCACATGGGACTACAGAGAGAAAAACAGGAAATCCTGTCATGCTGGGAGGGAGGCTAAGATCTGAAAGATGAGCAGCAGTTAAGCTGATGGAAGGGAAGCAGATGGAGCAGAGAGAACAGCAAGTGCAAAGGCCCTGAGGCAGGAGAGAGCCTGGCACATCCAAGGAACCACACAAGGATCAGACCAGGCAGTTAGAGCACAGTGAGAAGGGGGAAGAGGTGCAAGATTGTTGCACTGAAAAGGAAAAAAGAGGAATGAGTTCTTCTCTTTCTCTTTCCTAAGAACAAAGAAGATAAAGAGAACAGTGAGCAGGCCTGAATATTCCTAGTTTGTTTGTTTTTTTAACTGCTCCTAACTTTGCATTCTGTAACTAAGCTTACTTTTCTGCCCTGTAACTTGGAAGGAGATACAATTCACATATTTTACTTTGACTCTATGCTAAATACATCCTTTATCTGGTGTTTTCCTTTACAACACCCTTCTCCTTGTAGTTACATATCAGAAAGAAGGCTGCAGAGCCACCAAACTGCCAGACTCAATGACTGGGTTACTGAAGCCAGTTTATGACTGTCTTTGAAACAATGCAAGAGGAAGAAGTCAAGATCCTATCATCTTCGTTCTTCATCACTGACTCCTGACTGTGAGCCCTTGCCTTATATAACCCCCTAGACTCCTCTTGGTTGCGGGGGCACAGTTCCTGAGGCATGAGCTTACCGTATTCCCCTCTCCACCAGCTAGGAATCAAAGCCACCTTTTTATTTTCCCCAGACTCTGTCTCCATATTTTTCATTCAGCTTTGGTGGGCAGAGAAGGCCAAGATTTTGGGTGGCAACAAGATGAGGCGAGGGGCAGCAGGCCTGGACCCCCAGCCTCTTGGGGACAATAGCAAGGACATGAATATTATCCTCAAAGCAGTGGGGGCTACTGGGGACTGTTGGAGCCAGGAGGAAACATGTGGACAAGAAGTCCCATGAAGACAGAGGGGTAGGGGAGCTTGGTGAGTATGACATATACTCAGCTGAACCTCAAGGTACACTCTTGAGAAACGGCTCATAGAAGTGCTGCTGCTTCTCCATCCACAGGGATGGCTCTCCAGAAGATGTGATGGCAGAAACAGCAGGACTGGAGTGATTCTGCAGATGAGAGGGGAAGTGGAGGCATGAGCTTGGGAAGGCCCTTCATCCAGTGGCCACACCTGGAGGGACCACCTGTCTGGATTACCCAACAACCCATCATTCCCTTGGTACCCACTAAACAAACACAGGTGCTTTCTCATGAAGCAGGTCACTGGGTTACCTGAGAGGAGGGACACAGAACTTGAAAGGTTCCCATGGACCCAAGTCATCACTCAGTGGGAAGCAGGGCCCCAGTGAGGTCAGCTCAGGGAGTGAAGGTTTGGTCTGGAGAGAAGAGGATACCAGCAGCTGGACAGGGCTCAGGCAGAGGGAATAGCTGGTGAGATCTGTATTCCTTGCCAAGCCTTCAGGGTCCCTGAACTCTGGGCTGTCACAACCTGGGGGACAACGGATGCTAAGATGACTGTTCTCTGGTTTACCTGTGATCCACGGGCCATTCTGAGGTCAGCCATGATCTGTCCAAGACCTATGAAGGCCAAACATGTCTCCCAGCACATTCTTCTTTCTTTGTTAGATCTGTCTTCTCTGTCTCCACCTGTGTTGTTCTAAGGATGGCTTTCCACCAAGTGTGGCTCCCACCTGGGAAGAGAGGACTTCCTGCTGGACGTCTGCTTGGGAAAGCCAGCATCACTCTGTCACAGCTGACTGGCCAGGATGTGTCACGTGACCACATTTTGCTGCAAGGGAGGCTGGGAAGTGTAGTTTTTATCTGGGTTCTGTCAGTAGGTAGGGGACCCAGAGGAGAAATTTGGAGAATGAACTGCTCTCAGACTTTGCCATAGAGACCCTGTCTTGTGAAGTGTGGGTTTGGGGTTTGACATGAAGGAAGCAGGGAGAGGAGAAAGTTGGCAGAGGAAGTCAGAGAACCCAGGGTATGAGATGGAGAGGGGCTTGGCAGGACCCACAACTCTGTTTTCCATCACCCAAGGTTCGCTCCATTCTTCTCCAAGTTAGAGTTCATGAGGTAATACATACTGCATCCAACTAAGTGAGTTCAAGTGGGGTTTCTTCCACTTACCAGCAACAGCCTGAACAGCATGTGGGGCCAAAGGGTCAGCCTGGAGCTGAGGCCCCTCCTCTGTGACTCAGCAGCTTCCCCACCTCCCCCACCTCAGGCTGATGTCTCAGGCTGCTTTGTGGAATTCCCAGGGTGGGTCCTGCCAGCCTGGACCCTGCTCATCCTGTTCAAGAGGTCCTTTACCTGACCCTCACCTGTTACCTTCCTCTGCACCAGCCTGGTACCTCAGAGTCACACCTGTCTTCACCTCTTTGAGCCCTTTCTGTTCTAGAACCTGCAGGGTTCCTCCTCTGTGGGGAGAGTGTTTGATGAAGGCTTGTCTTTGTTTCTTTTCTTCTTTTTCTGGTTTGTGTTTTTAAAGGACTGAAAGCAAGCTGTTATGTGTCATGGGAACATATGAAAAGAAGTGCGTATTTTCCACACACAGTTGCTCCCAATCTCAGACCCCAGGAATGCAAAGTTTTAGAAAGTAAACACCAATGGATCTGAGACCGAATGTTCCAGATGGCAGGGCTGAATTGGTGGGACTGGCTCCCTCGGAAGTTGGAACATTCCCTGCTGAACAGAAGGCTCCTGAGTCATTCTCGGTGGTGCCTGGGGAACTCCCACCTCTCTTCTTCCTCTTCTCCGAATGTCTCCCCTAGAGTCCAACAGAAGCAGAGAAGGACCATGAGACTCAGGTCCAACCTCCAGCATTCTCGCCTCCTCGGGAACATGAAATATGGGTGCCTAGGGCTGGGCAGTTCTTCCTACGAAGGAAGTAAGGTTGAGTGAGAGCCTGTGCGCCACGGAGTGCTCCTGGCTGGATTCCCACAGGCAGGCTCATGCAGGATCACCGAGTTTCCAAAATTCCACCAGTTCAGGGGCTGCTTGGTGAGTGGGGACTGTGGACCCACTAACTTCTTCCAGCTCAATGAGTTTTCCTGTGATCAAAGTTGAGATGGTTCCGGAGTCCTCGGAGATCTGGTAGCTCCAGGGCACCCAAAGGGTAGCATAAATGAAAAATATTTCCTGCATATCAATAAATAAATGATGTTGCGGCCATCAAGCCATCACATCACAGGCTCCCCAACAGCAAACCCTGAGGGAACGCAGGATGGAGGCAGGATGACTCCCATCTAGCAGCCAACAGCTGTTGCCACCCTGACGGTGCACCCTGAGGGTACTCAGGATGAGAAAACACAGGACACTGGCCTCAGATAGCTGAAGTGCATATCAGAGGAATGAGTTCAGTGAGCCCAGACTTTGCATCTTTCCATACATAGAAAAGTGCTAAATCCCTTAACTTGAGATATCTGGTTTTCCTTAATTTACAGCACTCTTTTGATGGTCCCACTACCAGATCTTTGTTGCAAAAGATACATATCCTGGGCCCTCCCTTGTCTCTTCAGAATTTTCTGAGGCTGTGTCCTGAGCTTGTGTCCTCAGTTTTGTCTGCTGAATAAAACATAGTCTCAACTTTTAGGCTGTGAACTTTTTCAGTCGAGACTAGAATACAGTGGCTCTGTCTGCTTTAAATTTTTGTGGAGAGATCACATGGGCGTTGTATGTTAGAGACCAATGGAACCAGACACGTTCTCTAAAGCTACTGAGAACATTTAACACCGATGAAATGCCAATGGTTCACGTCACGGTTCGATCTCATTGTTATTTTTACTGGGAGCAGGTTTAGGGTGTTGATGGGGGTGGTGAAAAGGATCTGAGGACCCTTGGCAGCATCGTGAAGTCAGACTTTGGGAATTCTTGAGGGTGGCTTGGCCCCAAACGGCACGCAGGAGTCCATCCCCAGGCATGCGTAGGTGTCACTTCAGGTCGCAGACTAACTGAAAGGACTTCGGATAAATAGAAGGTTTCATCACACACAACAGAGAAGGAAGAAGTCTGTCTGTAAAAGTCTTTGGTTTCAGGTTCCTTTGACTTTGAGTGGTGAAAAATAGACTTTTGAGCTACCTTTGACACAAAAAAGATGTGTTGAAGGCTGCCTTGGGGACCTGGGCAGGGGCAGATGGCAGGGTTCTGGCTCTCCCAGTGCGGCTTTCAGCTCTGATCCTTCACTACAAGGGGCTCCCTCCCAGGGAGGACAGGCTAACAACCCCAGTCTCAGTGCCCTCAGGGTCTAGAGGCTCATTCTGGTCTCTCCCCCCCACCTCAATGCCCCCGCTGTGGAATAAAAAACCTCAGGAGAGCACTTATGCCCGGCTAGATCAATCTGCATGAGTTATATGTGGAAGTGGAGGCTGGTCCAGGGCCATTTGGTGGGATAGAGGGAGTCCCCAAAGGAAGCAGGTGGGTGGGCTTGCTTGCATCCAACATCTGCTCTGCCCCATTACCCTGCCCAGTGCCGTGCATCTGCTGGCTTGGGCACCATGGTCTTCCCTGAAACCATTCATAGTTGTCCCAGGATTCTCCAGTGATTATGCCCCATCTCCACTCACGATTTCAGCTCAGCGTGCCTCAGCCTGGACAATTAGAGGTTGTGTCCCCCTGCATATGTGATCCCTCTAGAGAAGAGGACTCTGGGATGACAGTCCCTGCTGGGCTTGGCCAGGCACTCCCAGCCCCACAGAGGTGAGCTTGGCCAACCTGGAGCCAGTGTAGAGGAGCTGTGTTGGGAGAGATGTGTGCTCCTGGTGCTATTTTTGGATCCTTGATCAAGCCATGCCTGAACCCCTCATGCCTCTCAATTCTCAGTTACAGGAGCTCACAGATTCCATTTACTCTTCTCAAGCCCCCCCCCCAACTTGGGTTTTCTGTTATTTGTCACAGATAAAGTCCTGACCAGGAACTTTCCTGGTGGTCCAGTGGCTAGGACTCTGTGCTCCCAAGGCAGGGAGGCCAGGTTCAATCCTTGGTAGGGGAACCAGATTTCACATGCTGCAACTAAGAGTTCACATGTCACAACTAAAGATCCTGCATGCTGCAATGAGAAGCAACGATCCCATGTGCCGCAGCTAAGACCTGGCACAGCCAAATAGATAAACAGTTCTGACCAACCCACCAAATATTGCCTCAGAGCATCACATCAGCAAATGTAAAACATGTTAGCTGCTGGGAGAGTTACACTATGAATTCTCAGAAGCTTAATACAAAAATAGTTACTGCATTAAAAGCCCATGTCTCTCTATATACAATGGAATATTATTCAGCCATAAAAAGTGAAATAATGCCATTTGCAGCCACATGGATGGACCTAGTGATTATTATGCTAAGTGAATTAAGTCAAACAGAGAAAGGCAAATTGCCGTATGATATCACTTATATGTGGAATCTAAAGCATGACACAAAGGAGCTTATCTAAGAAACAGAACAGACTCTAGACATAGAAAGCAAATTTATAGTTACCGGAGCAAAAAAGGAGCTAGAGCAGGGGTAAGTTTGGGATTAGCAGTACACACTACTGTATATAAAATAGATAAATAACAAGGCTGTACTTAATAGCACCAGGAAATATAGGCAATATCCTGTAATAGATCATAATGGAAAATAATATGAAAAAGAATATATATATGTGTGTACGTATATTAATACATATATATGTGCATGCATGCATGCAAAGTTGCTTCAGTTGTGTCTGAATCTGCAACGTGCGGGCTGTCGCCCATCAGGCTCCTCTGTCCATGGGATTCTCCAGGCAAGAATACTGGAGTGGGTTGGTGTGCCCTCCTCCAGGGAATCTTCTTGACTCAAGGGTCAAACCTGCATCTCTTATGTCTCCTGCATTGGCAGACAGGTTCTTTACCACTAGCACCACCTGTGAAGCCCCTACATGTCTATATATATGCATAACTGAATCACTCAGCTGTACACCAGAAACTAACATATTATAAATCAACTATACTTCAATTTAAAAAAATGGTAAAAATAAAAAGTTTCTGTCTTTATCCAGTCACCAGGGGCTGGTTGGCAGGTGTGGCTTGACCCTGAGTGGTTGAAGTGACCCAGGACCCTCCTGTGTCCTACAGCTCTGTCCTCTGACCTCTGAATCTTCTCTATTCAGTCAGAGGTGGGACAGGTCAGTCAGAGGTGGGACAGAGCCAGGATCAGGTCCAGGTCTGGAAGAGAAGCGCATCGTCTCTGCTCACACACCGTTGGTCAGAACACAGTCACATGGCTATCTGCTCACACACCACTGGTCAGAACTCAGTGAAATAACTACACCTGGCAGCAGGGGAGTCTGGGAAACATAGTCCAGCTGTGTGTCCAGGTAGAAGAGGAGAGAAGGCAGTCTCCTCCCCCTTCTGCTGCTGATCTGCCCATTTGTGGGTTTGTTCCTTGCCACAAGCTGAACCGGTGCCCAGAGCTGGACACACCTCCTGCCCCTTCTCAACCCTGGATGTCAAGCTGATCTGCCCCAAATTTCTCACCGTCCAACCCTTATCACGTAGCATTCTACACCTGGGACCTTTGTAGACTAACAGAGGAACGTGGAAGGTTCTGAAATTATCTGGTCACGTTTTTGTGGAAAACATTCGAGGCACATATCAAAGGGAAGCTGTTCCCACTGATAAGCCGATAGATTAACTATTTCCAAGTGGAGTGGCGGAGGCAAACCTATTTGCATTATTGAGGATGTTCATGGCTGCCTGGAGAGGGAGAGAAGCTTAGCAGAGTCGTTTCAGAGCCTGAGCTGCTTGATGATGACCCTTTGGGAGTCCTGTTTTCAATGTGGCTAGCGAGCTTTAGAAACCAGTTTGCAGAAATTCCATCTCTTTCTCTAGACTAGTCCGGAAAAAGTGAAAGGATAATAATCAAAATAACACAGAGTCTAAGTGAGGCCCAAGCCCACTCATAGACCCACTTCTCACATATGTCTGTTCCTATATTTCTATTCCTGCCTCACTTCCTTCTTCCCTCCTGCGCTCACGCAGGACCTGCAGCAGCTCTGGAACTGGTAGGCGTGGGGATACTGGCAGGAGGAGCGGAGATTTAAATTCATCTGCTCGAGAAAGAGTTTCTTTGGGAAGGAACATACAGTACTGGTTCAGTCACCGTCCCTGATCCTCTTTCCTGCAGGGACAGAGTCTAGTCCTGGGGGCTCTGGGGAGGCACATGGAGGAGGGAGGAAGGAAGGAGAGGGGGCATTCCTGGGCATTTGACAGGGTCAGGGGAGGGATGGAGACCTTCGGTTCTTGGCTTGGAGACTTGGGACAAGGCAGCTAGGAGTCTGAGGGAGTCTGACTCATGATGCAGCAAGAGAATTGCTGCACCTACACTGTTTTTATATCTGCTTCTCATTATTTGCAGTGTCTGTAAGTCAGTCAGTCTCTTGGTGCCAGTTTCACCTATGAAATTACTGGAATCTCCACCTTATCTGGACTTCCCAGGTGGCTCAGTGGTAAAGAATCCACCTGTCAATGCAGGAGACATAAGAGATATGGGTTTGATCCCTGAGTCAGGAAGATCCGCTGGAGGAGGGCATGGCAACCCACTCAAGCATTCTTGCCTGGAGAGTCCCATGGACAGAGGAGCCTGGTGGACTATAGTCCATAGGGTCGCAAAACGCCAGATACGGCTGAAGCCACTTAGCACGCACACACCACCTTTTTTTTTTTTTTTAATCTATTATGGCAACTGAGAGCCTCAAAGGAAGTGAGCTCTGCAGTGAAATCCCCCTGCTTCTTGTCTAGTGCTCGTACATCTGGAGCGATTTCTATCATGGCCAGTGTGTGTGAACTGTGTGTGGGAAACAGGTCCAAATTCTCTCTCTCATCTTTTCACCTTCAGATTTTTAACATCCATTTTACAGATGAGAACATCTGACATTTGTTTCTGGGACCAGTACTTCTGGAACAACAACAGAGAAAAACAATACCTGGGAGGCCAAGCGTCTTACGATGATAGCTTGGTCAGGGAGGGCTCCTTGGCATGTGAGGCAGGGGTCTTGGGTTTTTATATGACTCCCTGGGGGCAGAGGGACTGAAACGGTCCCATAATCTCACTCCCATGGCTGCCTCTAGGGCTGTGCCAGCCTGTCTAGGGGGCCGCCAAGCTTTCCCAGCCTTAACTCCCAAGGAACCAGTGCTCACCCCCAGAGAGGCAGAGTTGGCATAGGTGAGATTCCTGGAGGACAGACCTTCCATAGTGAGAGAGAGCCCAAGGTCAGGAGAACATGCTGGTTTGTCCCTTTTGCCCAGGAGCCCCAACCAGAGCTCAGTGGGGTGGGGCATGGCAGTGCCCAGACCCCAGAGTGTCCACCTCTTACAGATGCTGAAGAGACAACTCGGGTGACAGCTTGTGCTGTTCATCAAGCGGCCCCATTTCTTGGGGCAGGAACTTGCAGCTGAGGAGATAAGGTGACCTTTGAACCCTGCAGAAGCCAGGCTGGGCTGGAACATTTCCAGAAACATCTTGTAGGATTGGAAAGGAATATTTCAAGGTTATTTTGATTTTTAAACAAATATTGATTGATTGATTAATTTGGCTGCCTCAGGTCTCAGTTGTGGCTTGTGGAGTCTTCGTGCACCATGTGTGATCTTTTGTTGCAGTGCTTGTTCTCTCTGGTTGTGGATCACAGGCTTAGTAGTTGTGGATCACGGGCTTAGTTTTACCATGGCATGTAGAATCTTAATTCCCTGACCAGGGATCGAACCTGCATCTCCTGCACTGCAAGGCAGACTCTTAACCACTGGACCACCAGGGAAGCACCCCCTAAAGCTATTTTGATTTTAAGTGACAGAAACCCAACTCAAAGTGGCAGAAGAGCAGATTTATTGGTCATGACAGTGGATTCAGTCATGACTCACTGCAGGGGTCTGGGGCCTCCCCGCTTGCCTGTCCCCTGCTGAGCTCTTCACTCTCAGCCAGGCTCCCCAGTTGCTGTGAATATGATCCCCAGCCGCTCCTCACCCTTAGCCCATCAGATGTGTAAACCCCCTGGGCAAAAAGCACCATTCGCCAGTCTTCCACAAGCAAGTCCAAGAATTGATTTGTGCTGACCTGTTGTGGGCTCAGCATCCACCTTCAAACAAGCCTGGCTGCATGGAATATAGTGACTGACTGAAGGGGCCCTGGACTGTTTTGGAGCTAGAAGTGGGGTCTACCTCACCTCTCTGTGGATTGGGAATAGGTGGTTTCTTGAAGAAATCTTGGCTGCCCAGTCAGTACCAGACAGCTATTACAGAAGACAATGGCAATGAATATCCTTCCATAGCCAGATATGGAGCCTAAGTGAGATGTACCATGTGAGCAAATTTCACCAACATATCTTTCCCAGGTCTGTGCAAGATGAGCGTTCTTAACACAAGATTCCAATCCCACCTTCACCCACCACTGCTCTCACCCCCACCAGCTCTGACCCAGTTGCACTAACTAGTACTTTCATGAGCCAGCAACACTTGGATACACTGAAAGATCTCCGAAGAGGTCAGAGGTAAAGAAATGAATCTGGGGAAAGAAAAAGAGACTCTCTCTATATGTGTGTACACAGGCATATGTGTATATAGATTGGTGGAGGAGGTGGAGATGATGATGGTGATGGTAATGATGATAATGATGGTGATGGAGATAGTGATGCTAATGGTGATAATGGGATAATGATGATGGTGATGGTGATAATGATAGTGGTGATGACAATGTTGGTGATGGTGGTGGTGGTGGTG
>ML663006.1:15883496-15998252 GCA_007570785.1 Antilocapra americana | reverse complement strand
TGATGGTGGTGGTAGTGGTGATGGTGATGATGGTGATGATGGTTATGGTGGTAATGGTGATGGTGATGGTAACAATTTTGCTCTTGGTATAGCAGATTTGAAGAGGGTTAAGGGTTCTATGAAGGTGATCCAAAACTTAAAAGGTAAAGTAGCAGACCTCCCTGGTGGCACAGTGGATAAGAATCCTCCTGCCAATACAGGGGACATGGAGTTTCAAACCCTTCTCCAGGAAGATTCCATATGCCTCAGAGCAACTAAGCCCATGCATCACAACTAGTGAAGCCTATGAACCTAGAGCTTGTGCTCCACAGCAAAGGAAGTCACCACAATGAAAAGCCCATGCACCACAGCGAAGATTAGCCCCCGCTCTCTGAAACTAGAAAAAGCCTGCACAAAGCAATGAAGAACCATTGCAACTAAAAAATAACACAAACAACAACCTGTAAAGTAACTGACTGAAACGGGCCAGATGGGAATTATGGCAAACTGGACTCTGCACATCCTTCTAAAAGGAGTAGTACTTTCTCAGGCCCATTTACTTTTTCCATGAAGAAATAGGAGCCCTATGTGGTGATGTCTCTCAGTACTTCTAGAGACCCCAGAAATCCTGTTAAACGTGAAATATTCTGATTTGCAAATATTGGCAAAATAATTCAAATTTTTGAAGACATGTTAGTGGACAAGAGAAAACAGATCTACTGAGAACACTTGTAAGCACTCTTTGAAATGAAGCTGTAGTGACAGAGGCAGAGTAAAATCAGCAGGGCTTTGGGGGCAAGAAGACCCATAACTTCTACTGCCCCAGTCTGGGGAGGCAGGGCAATGTCTCTCCCAGGGCTCCAGCCTCCAGGGGCTCCATGATCCCCCAAGTCCATCTCCCCCTCATTTCCAAGGCCTGGGGGTCCAGACCCCAGGGTCCCTAGGGCACCGTCTTCTCTCTGGCTCAGTGGGAATCGTGGCAGTATGCTATGTGAAGAATCTGGTGTTTACACTGAAATGGTGAATGTTTCGGAAAACTTAGTTCCACAGAAGCCTGTAATTGGAGCCTGTGGGAACACTCACACTTATGGAACAATAATGGGAAGTTCTCTTGCTGTTTCTGGGAGAAATTTTGGGAGTTTCACTACGAAGCTCTCTGAGAGCACACTGCCCCACTTCAGCCCCTTGAGAGAATAAGGAGGACATAGAGCCCTAAAAGGGGCTTCCCAGGTAGCCCAGCAGTAAAGAATCTGCCTGCTGATGTAGGAGACACAAGAGATGTGGGTTCATTCCCTGGATCAGGAAGATCCCCTGGAGGAGGAAATGGCAACCCACTCCAATATTCTTGCTTGGTGAATCCCATGGACAGTGGAGCCTGGCAGGCTAAAGTCCATGGGGCTGCCAAAGTTGGACAGAGAGCCCTAAAAGGTGATCTTTGCTGGGCTTGCCTGAGAGGAATGCCCCTTCCCTGGGCCATGGCCAATAAAGGAAAGAACTCTGGGTTAGGGAGATGGCAACAGATGAGCTGGAGTTTATCTGGAGGTAGCAGATAAAACAGGTTAAGAGCTGGGGGCTCCATTTTCATCCTGATGAGTAACCAGTGATGGCTGATGTATTATTAGCACACTGGGTTCCTCCAGTGTGTGTGACTATGCCAAAGCCTTTGACTGTGTGGATCACAATAAATGGTGGAAAATTCTTAAAGAGATGGAAATACTAAACCATCTGACCCACCCCTTGAGAAACCTGTATGCAGGTCAGGAAGCAATAGTTAGAACTGGACATGGAACAACAGATTGGTTCCAAATAGGAAAAGGAGTATGTCAAGGCTATATATTGTCACCCTGCTTATTTAACTTATATGCAGAGTACATCATGAGAAACGCTGGGCTGGAAGAAGCACAAGCTGGAATCAAGATTGCTGGGAGAAATATCAATAACCTCAGATATGCTGACAACACCACCCTTATTGCAGAAAGTGAAGAAGAACCAAAGAACCTCTTGATGAAAGTGAAAGAGGAGAGTGAAAAAAGTTGGCTTAAAGCTCAACATTCAGAAAACTAAGATCATGGCATCTGGTCCCATCACTTCATGGGAAATAGATGAGGAAACAGTGGAAACAATGTCAGACTTTATTTTTGGGGGCTCCAAAATCACTGTAGATGGTGATTGCAGCTATGAAATTAAAAGTTGCTTACTCCTTGGAAGGAAAGTTATGACCAACCTAGATAGCATATTAAAAGCAGAGACATTACTTTGCCAACAAAGGTCCACCTAGTCAAGGCTATGGTTTTTCCAGTAGTCATGTAAGGATGTGAGAGTTGGATGTTGAAGAAAGCTGAGTGCCGAAGAATTGATGCTTTTGAACTGTGGTGTTGTAGAAGACTCTTGAGAGTCGTTTGGACTGCAAGAAGATCCAACCAGTCAATCCTAAAGGAGATCAGTCCTGGGTGTTTGGAAGGACTGATGTTGAAGCTGAAACTCCAATACTTTGGCCACCTGATGTGAAGAGTTGACTCATTGGAAAAGACCCTAATTCTGGGAAGGATTGGGAGCAGGAGGAAAAGGGGGTGATAGAGGATAAGATGGCTGGATGGCATCACTGACTCGATGGACATGAGTTTGGGCAAACTCTGGGAGTTGCTGATGGACAGGGAGGACTGGCATGCTGCTATTCATGGGGTCAAAAAGAGTCAGACACAGCTGAGCGACTGAACTGAACTGGGTTCCTCCAAAGGGCCTGGCCCTGTTATTTACTTTTTATACTCATTCATTCTTTTTTTTTTTTTTTTTGCAGCCCCAGACTTTAATTAGGGGAGGAAGAATCTACTAGAATAAGAAAAGGTACAGTGAGAGTGGGAGCAGAGGAGCCTTAGAGGTGGGAGGCCTTGGCTGGGACATTCTGGCAGACTCACCTGTCCACCTGCAGCGCAGGCACTGCGCTGACAGACAAGGAGAAACAGCGGCCACTGTCTGCTCACATCATCATGAAGCACATGAACTTGTGGCATAACACCTTCTCCAGCTCATCAGCCTATTCCATAGCAATGCTGACCCAGATGGAGCTGGTGGAGCCCTCAGTCAGAATGTTTCCTTCTTCCAGTGGTCATGGGTGATAGCAGGAGCTCTCGGCTACTCCTGGCTTTTGCTTCCGGCTTGCTGTGTCCTTCCGTGACCTGGAGGAGTGAGTCTCCAGGCAGAGGGCAGCCTGCAGTGTGGCCCGCACTGCCCTCAGCTATGCATGGAGAATGTCGGTCATTGCAGGTGCTGGCTAGGCTGGAAAGCCTACATGTGTTTATTCTTCAAATCTCACAACCTAGGCTTCCCTGGTGGTCCAGTGGATAAGAATCCGCCTGCCAGGTTAGATCCCTGGTCCAGGAAGATTCCACATGCCCCAGAGCAACTAAGCCCATGGGCAACCACTACTGAAACCCTAGAGCCCATGCTCTGCAACAAGAGAATCCACCGCAATAAGAACTCATGCACCATAACCAATAGTAGCCCCTGCTCATTGCAACTAGAGAAAGCCCAAGAGCTGCAACAGAGACCCAGCTTGACCAAAAACAAACAAATAAATAAAAATGCATTGTTTCTTTTCTATTAACAAAACCTCACAATGTTAGGTAGAAAGCAAGCTCCATTTCTCAGTCCCAGAAAGGGAGTCTAGAGAGCTGAAGGGCTCTGCTCAAGGACACGAGCTCCTCATTGGCTATCGTGGGTCATGCTGTGCGTGTACTCATGTGTGCTAAGTCCTCTAAGTTGTGTCCAACTCTGTGTGACCCTATGGACTATAGCCTGTCAGGCTCCTCTGTCTATGGGATTTTCCAGGCAAGAATACTAGAGTGGGTTTCCACACACTCCTCCAGGGAATCTTTCCAACCCAGGGATCAAATCCATGTCTATGTCTCTTGTACTGGCAGGCAGGTTCTTTATCACTAGCTCCACCTGGGAAGCCCAGATCACACTGTATTCCCTCCCAAAATGCACACATTGACAGCCCAAACCCCAGTGACTCAGAATGTGACCCCACTAGTAAATAGGGTCCTTGCAATGTAATTAGTCAAGATGAGATCATACTGGAGTGGAGTGGGCCCTAGTCCACGGGACTGGTGTCTTCAGAAAAAGGGGAGGTTTGGACACAGCCTTGCACCAGGGAGAAGGCCACATGAAGACAGGTGCAGAGGAGGTGAGCTGCCATGCCAAGGACACCAAAGACGGCCATCAGCCCATGGGCGAGCCTCAGAGAACCAGCCCTGAGACTCTGGATCCAGGAAGCTACCTCCTCCAGTGGGGGGGCTGTGGGCCATTCCGTCAGCAAGCTCTGAGCACTGGCTGCTCCCCAAAGCTGCGTGGGTCTCCGAGTTGTGGGGATGACGGTTTCCACATGCAGAGCAAGTCCCAGTGAGCAATTTCCTTTGATAAAGTCGTTAAGAAAATTATATGTAGTACTGAAATTATATAACTGTTATTACAGCTTGTTTAAAAATTATTTGGATTTAATTGATCAATTAGATTAAATTATATAGTAGTGAAAGCTGGCAAAGCCCCAGGCCGGAGCTCACAGAATCAAGAAGCCCACGCTCCTGGCTCCGGAAGCCTTGAGGCAGCACAAATTTTTTTTTTTCCTAATGAGATTGTTACAGGTTATTTTAGATGGCTTGTGTAGAATGATATGCAGGGGGCATTGCTGTTTCTGAATAGCCTCAGGACGTCTGGTGGGGGCGGTGTCACATGACGAGGCTCATGGTGGTGTGTGCACCCTGTAAACACAGCGTTGGCAGACACTCTATGATGCACACCCAGCAGAAGGCATCCAGGTGCAACCCCCACTGTTTTTCTGTCTTTCTATTTTCCTACCTTCTCAGGACACCCTTGCAGATGGCTGAACCCCTAGAGATCCAGAGACCACCGTGGGGAACACTGGACTGCCAGTTTTCTGACGACAAGTAACTTTGTATACAGGTGGCCCCAGTCGCCCCCACCGCTGTGATCTCCTTCAGCAAAGTCTCAGACGTGAGGCCCACATTGCCGGTTCCAGTGACCATTGCCTGGAGCATCATGGGTGAGCCCACAGGGGACACATGTGTGCAGGTGTGTGGGGCCATGTCTGCAGCTGCTGCTGTGGGCAGAGGACAAGTGAGGTCTGGGAGCACCCTCTTGTCCATCTGCTGCCTCCTAGGTACCCCTTTGGCCAAATATGATCCCATTGGGTGGGCGATGGGAAGAACTGCACAACTGTTTGCTTTTCCAGCACAAGAAAGCATTGATTGACCCAAAAAATTAGCTCATAGAGCTATGACAGGGTGGGAAGCCTGGTGTCCTTCAAGGCTTGGAACAATTCAGCCACCCACACTCTCTCCCTGCTGGCTGCTCCACCACCCCCTTCTTTGTTAACTCAGTGAGTAATTGAGGGTTTGATTAAGCTCACTGCCAGCTCGCCTTCAGCAGCATCCCAAGCTGTCCCCTTCCCCTCCTTTCTGGATCTGTATTTGCAGACACACCAAAACTCCAGCTGGGCAACTTCTCAGAGGTAAGACCCCCCGCCTCAGAATTAGGTCCCTACTTTGACAAGAGCTTGTTAGGGTCCCCTAGAGACCCTCAGATCCTCAGCAGGGGTGCTGGTCCAAGGTCAGGTCTATACTGGCCACCCCATGTGTGTGTGTCCGCTGGCTTCTCTGAGGAACTGTGCAGCTCACCTCTCCTCTGTCCCAGGAAACAAGTGCCAGGCAGTGTCCCCACCCTCAGGAAGACCAGAGTCTGAGCTGGAGGCAAAGCCCAGACACACACATCCAGGACCCCTGAGATCCTTCTTCTCTGTGATGAAAACAGTGAAAGACAGTGAGAGAGACAGACTGTGAGGACTCAGATGGGGGATCAGGGCACACTTGGGGGTGATGACACTGGAGTTGGGGCCTGGCAGGAGAGTCAGATGAACACTATGCACGGCGGTCAGTAGATCAAGGGCGCCTAGAGCTAGGACTCTGAGACAAACAAGATGAATAGCTTGTGGAGATGTGGACGCCCACTCAAGTGTTCTTCCTCCCTTTATGCACCAGAGAGGGTGCATTGACACCTACCTCTGCACCCTGGAATTGTTCTCCCCATCCACCAGTTCTTGGGACTGTTCCTGTTGGCAAGAAGAAAGCCACAGCAGGGCAATGGCAATGACAGCACCTGCCCGGAGCTGGCTGTCCTGGAAAGTGCTCAGAGATGTCTGATTTATGAGCAATGCTTTCATGCATTTGGGACCAGGTCAGTCCTTCGCACTAAATGAAATGAAAGGCAGTGGCTGGGGTACTGTGTCCGAGAGCACACGCATGTACAGACGACTGTCATAAATCCTCCAGCTGATGGCTCTGTTCTGTGGCTTATCTTGGGGAAAACAGAGTTGGGGAGACTGCCCAGAGGGGAGAGGAATGGCAGAGCTCACAGGGAAGCTCATATTCTACCCAGACTCCTGCTGCATGACTCCTCAATGTCACCAACAGGGCTGAGCCTTCCTGCCACCAGCTTGGACAAAGTACTTGGGAAGTAAAGGTCCTTTTGTGATTCCTAGGGAGACTCTCTCTTAGAACTAAGAAATCATCTCTTGGAACCACAATACAACTGGGTTTGTATAAGAAAAATTTTGTTAACAAGCACCAGTCCCAGCCCAACAAGCTTAATCAAAACAGGAAAGCTACTGATTTATATAACCAGCGGTTGTATGATGGAGACAGGGCTTCAGGAATAGCTGGATCCAGGGACTTAAATGATGTCATTACAATTTACATGTATATGTGTGTGTGTGTATATGTAGTCTATTATCATTATTCTCAGTAATTATATTCTATAAAGTCACTGCAAATACTGAATTAGTGGATACTGAACTATTGTTCTTAGGGGTAAAACAGAGTTAGGTTTCTGTGAACTTCTCTGGTCATAGCATTTTCATCAACTAATCAACACATGATCTTACTTATGTATGTTTCTGTTTGTGCACTAAGTCGCTTCAGTCATGTCCGACTCTTTGTGACGCTATGGTCTGTAGCCCACCAGGCTCCTCTGTCCATGGGATTCTCCAGGCAAGAACACTAGAGTGGGTTGCCCTGCCCTCCACCAGGGGATCTTCCCAACCCAGGGATCTCTTACATCTGCATCTCTTACATCTTCCGCATTGGCAGGCAGCTTCTTTACCACTGGTGTTAAAGGTACTTTAATCTGTGTTGTTTATTCCGGAACATGGGCCTGGCACCCCCAGGCTGTAATCACTCCAGAACAAAATCCATCTAGTATGCATTTTCTCAGTGGCACGTCACAGCCTTCTTATCCTTAAGACACCAGATGGCACTTCAACTCTGTGCTTGGGGCTGTTTTAAACAGTGAACTCACCCACAAAAAGCACAGAAATGAAAAAAACATGGTCATAAACAGACACGAAGGGCACTTGCTTACAGTCCCAGAGCTGACACAAAATAACAGCGTCACCTGGCTTCACCCCTGCCAGGAACATGCATGTCGGGGCCAGTCACATCTCTCCTGCTCTGTCACGTTCTGAGTGACCAGCAAGAATCATGAGTATTGATTGTGGATTGATAGATGGTATTGATAGATGGATGCTACTGGGCAGGCACATTTGCAAGTACAGAATCCTTCAACTGGAGGGAGTGAATGCATGCATGTGGATGAATGCATGATGCATGGATTGCCTACACTCTGTGTTGTTTGTTTGTGTTTATTTCCCTCTTCCTCACCCTCCCTCCAGCCCTCTGTTCTGCTGCCCTGGGTGCTGACTATATTCTCAGGCAGGCTCCCTTCTGGAATTGCTGACAGGACCTCCAGATAGTCATCTCATCTTCTTAGTGACCCCAGCAGAGACAGGAAGTACAAGCAGCCCTCCAGCTACAGCCAGGCGGGCATCCCACTGCACCCCAGACAGAGAGTGAGTCAGCCCATGTGACCTGGGTTCTGGTTTCGGCCCACGGATTAGAGGCGGGGAGAGTCTGACATTAGACCACCTTTGTGTGGTCATTACATGGAAAAAGGCCTTGTCTGTGGGGAAGAAAGGGCCATGCTGGCCATAGTGGGGAGGGCATCTGATGCCTGAATGCTGTCCTGATGGGGAGCAAGGGGTTAACAAGGAGCCAGGGTTGTGGGGTTGAGGTAGTGGCGTGGCTGGATCTGTAGCCTCTGCGGGTGTCTGTGGTGTGAACATTCCCACCATGACCAGTTTCAAGCCCCGCAACGTGGTGTCAACCAGCTCCCAGAGTCCTGAGAACTGAGCGATTGGCTTCTGGCCTGACTATGTTCCCGCTTACTGAGCTCTGGGTGAAGACCAGGTGTGAGCCCCATGGGGTCTTTGGAGAAGCTGCCCCAGGTGTCTTGGACACAATGTCAAACCCCAGCATTTAAACACATGCTGCTTCTTGCTGACACTTAAACATTGAGAAATTCCACATGGAATTCGAAACTTCTAGTTTTCTTGAAAATTTTGGAAGCTCTGACAACATTGGGGCAACCATTGGCCAGCCATGAGATTTGTGAATCTCTGGCACCAGCGAGGACCATATAAACATAAAATGAGGGACTTTCCTGGTGGTACAGTGGATGAGAATCCACCCACCAATGCAGGGGATATGAGTTCGATCCCTGCTCTGGGAGGATTCCATGTGCTCTGGAGCAATTAAACCACAACTACTAAAGCCCGAGTGCCTAGAGCCTGTGCTCTGCAACAAGAGAAGCCACTGCAATAAGAAGCCTGCACACTGCAACTAGAGAGCAGCTCCCGCTTGCCGCAAGTAGAGAAAGGCCTCATGCAGCAAGGAAGACCCAGCACAATGAAAAAAAATAAAAATCAAATGAAATAGTCACTCCCCTCCCCCAAGCCCTGCAGACATTCCCTGTCCAATCTCATGATGGCAGGGACCACCACAGACTATACAGGAAAACAAGACTTCCTTCATTTATTCTGATGTCAATTGTTACTCTTTATATTTGAAGCTTGTTTTAAAGTCTGCATACGGGCTGAAAACCACCGGAGTTTATCCTCTCATCTTCAAGGCCAGAAGCCCAAGACCAGGTTGTCACAGGGCTGGTTCCTCCTGGGGCTCTGAGCGCTTCTGGAGTGGAGGTGGTCCCGGGTCTGTGCACCACACACTCTGGTCTCTGCCCTGGACTCTCCTGGCCTCCCTCCTGTGGGGGCCCCTGCCCCCTTTCTCTCCTCTCTTAGGGACCTGCCGCAACTGCAAGGCCCACCCTAACCCAGGATGATTCATCTCAAGATCCTCACCCCAATTCCATCTGCAAAGACCCTGTCTCCAAAAGTCGTCACCACAGGCCCCCCGGGGTTGACACGTGGATATGTATTTGGGGGGCTGCCATTCAGCCCATAGCAGTCAGAAGCCACCGGGCTTCAGGCTGCCCCCACTGTTCTCCTACTTCAGTGAGGCCCATGGAAGGCAATGGAGAGGCTTCAGAGGAGAAGGGAGATCTGCCCCCCCACCCCTGCTCCGGGTCTAGGCTCGGGGTCACTGGCATCCCCAGAGAACGACGGCCCCCTCCGCCCATTCTTCCTGGACACCAGTGTGCATCTCTTCCAGGGGGAAACCTGAAACACAAGTCTCCACAGTTCCTGACACCAATCCCCAGCCTTGCCTGTGCCTGCACTTGCCTCCTTTCTTTATTGGGGAGTCCCCCAGGGGAAGCCCCTCTCTCTGGCAGCATCTCCACCCTCTCTCAGCTCTTCTGCAAGTCCAACCTCTCCGCAGAGATGATCCCCAGCCACACCATAAATGCCCGGGTTTCTCCTCCTTTTGATGAGCTTTCACTCTGCTCCCTGCCCCTTGGACCACCTGCCGCACCGCAGAATGCCTGACCTTTTCTATATGACGATGCCCTCCATGATTAGAACGTGCCCCTCCCATCTGGGACCCATTCAAGCCAGGCCATGGGCCAAACACGTCTGGCTTCCCTGCGTCGTCCTGAACGCCCCTTCCCCCTTTCTCGCAGGTACCAGAAGGTTCCCTGACGCCACATAGAGCCCATCCTCACTGAGTCCTGCTGGGCCCCCTGTTCTGCCTCTTCCTCTAGGGAGCTTGGGGCCCCCGCCATCTACTCAGATCCCCTCTGTTGTGGACAGTCGCAGACTCTTCCCTCCATGCTGGATCCGATGGTCTGCGTGAGTGAGGCTGGGTCTCCAGCTTCCGAGGGTTGAGTAGTGGTGGGGGTGGGGAATGGAGGGTGAGGTGGGGTCTGTGTCTGGTTCAGTGAAGGGGCTGGGCCCCCTCTGCTGGTGCTGGGGCCCCCGTGGCTCCTCAGGCAGGGCTATGGCTTCTGCTCTCAGATGGCCTGTGCAGGGGGCAGTCACAGCCACCATGGGATAGATAGACGGAGACTGCAGGATGGCAGCGCAGTGAGGGTGGGGTGGGCGGATGCTCGTGCCAGGGGGCCCTTGAGAGGCGCTGGGCAGCCTGAGCCCAGGATTACGGAGACGTGAGCGATGTGCCTGAACACAGGCCCCCTGAGAGGTGAGTCCACCTTCAGACCAGGCTTCATGTCTCCATGGCCTGACGACCCTTCCAGGCTGTCAAGGTTGGGCCCACGCTCCCGCTCTCCAGATGTACCTACTCAGGGCATGGGAGGCTTTGGATGGGGTCACTTCCACACAGCCCAGGCATGGTGCCCATCCTTTGTGCTCAGAAGAACCCAGATCCACCCAAACATCAGGCTTTCATCCCGAGACTGTGCTCTGGGGCCTCACGGCCTCTGACTCCGGCCTTCCTTTCTGCAAAGCAGACTTGGGATCTGTGAAAACCAGTATTTCCCCTGCCCACCTGGCGGTGCTGCCCACTCCTGCTGAATCATTCAGGTCCTTACCACGAGAGGGAGGCACACAGGAATGCGCACACATAATCACACACACCACATGTGTGTGAAAGCACATACAACACCCCCCCACCTGCAACATGCCCCCCACATACACACACACCACCCACTCAAACATATATACACATATCGATAAAAAGGGGTCCCCACCCCATCCTGAAACAATACTACAATCTCCTTGCCCACCTGTCTCTGTTCACATTTTGGAAGGACACATTGCTAGGCATGGTTTTACTGTCAAAGGTGAGATGTAATTGCAGGGACTTGGGTTGGTGTTGCTAAGCCACCTCTAGAAAGTGCCCACTTACTCACCCTGCAGGGGAGACACAGTCCCCACCCCACACCATCCCAGCAACCTAATGCTGTTCTTTCAGCCCCAGTCAGATTAGTGGTTGCAGAGATATTTTATGGATATTTTATTTTGGATTTCTTTGCCAGTGAGGTTGACTGTTTCCCCATAAATGTGTTGGCCATTTGTCTTTCTTCTTTTGTGAACTCTGTTTCTAGGATGGGTGCAGACCTTCCTGTAGGATATAGGGCAACGCTGGCTCAAGGACACAGTCAGCTTGGCTGAGACATTTCAGCTGCACCACGGATGGCTCCTTGGCCCTGGGGCTCCTTCCCCTTGTTGTCCTGCAGGTGCCAGCCTGGTCTGAAGGCATCCCTGCCCACTTTGACTTTCTCCCTCCTTCCCTCTGCAGGCACTTCTTCCAGTAGATTTGCTGTACCTGTCATCTTGGCACTGAACTGTTCCTAGTCTTATACTGGCTTCAGGTATAGATTGATCCAGGAGCTCAATCACTGCCTCAGGGTCTTAGCTCTTCCCAACCCAAGATTCTAGTTTCCCTGGGGCTTGGCTGCCTTGTCCTTGAGGTTATTTCCATGCAATGGCATGGTTTGCTCCAGGGTCACAGCTCACAGCCCCCCAAAATCTATCTTTCCTGGTCACTCAAGCAGAAGTGTTGAGTCAGCTCTGACCAGATCCGACAGCTCAGCCAGTGTCCGTCTGTGAGTTGGCCATAGTTGCCAGCACAATGCACCATCTGATCCACCCATCTGATGCCTGCCTGGTGCCAGGGTTGACCCAAGACTTCTTGCATGACCCTGTCATGCAAGTTCCTGGATGAGGCTGAATGAGGGGAGGTCTCCCCAAACAGATACCATTTTTGGAAGAAGCAGTGATAAGTGAGTAGTGAAATCAATGAGTCTCCAGATATCACTCTCCAATCAATCTTCAGTTGCCCTTGCCAAAGCTGCCTTGCTGAGCAGCCAAAGGACCTTCTAAGATGGCTTCTGTTTTCACATGTAGTTTAAAAAGAAGACTGTATTAAGAAAATGTGTGGCGTGGGTGTGTGTGCATGCAAGTACAAAGGAACATGATTCAGCTTTGAAAAAGGAAATCCTGCCATTTACAACAACATCAGTTCAGTTCAATTCATTCGTGTCTAACACTTTGCGACCCCATGAACTGCAGCACGCCAGGATTCCCTGTCCATCCCCAACTCCCAGATCTTGCTCAAACTCTTGTCCGTCGAGTCAGTGATGCCATCCAACCATCTCATCCTGTCAACAACATGGACAGGCTTAAGTAGCTAAGCCAGACCCCAAAAGACAAACACTGTAAGACCTCGCTTACAGGTGGAATCTAAAAAGCTGAAAACATACAAGCTGAGAGCTGGACGGTTGCCGTCAGGGGCTTAGGTCGGGGAAATGGGGAGGTGCTGGCCACAGGGTACACAGTTTCAGCTGCAAGATGGGATCTGATGTACTGCATGGAGACTACGGTTAACAATACTGCCTTATGTACTTGAAATTTGCTGAGAGTAAATATTAATTATTCTCATGGCAAATGCAGAATGGTACCGACGTGGGGTGATGGATGTGCTAATTAGCTTAATTGTGGGGATTGGTTCACAGTGCTTACGCACATCAAACTATCATACTGCATACCTTAAGTATCTACAATTTTTATGTGTCAATTATACCCCAATAAGCTGGGAAAGGAGCTTCCCCAGTGGCTCAGTGGTGAAGAATCCGCCTGCCAATTCAGGAAGTACAGGAGACATGGGTTCAGTCCCTGGGTCAGGAAGATCCCCTGGAGGAGAGCATGGCAACCCTCCTCCACTCCAGTGTTCTTGCCTGGGAAATCCCATGGACAGAGGAGCCTGGCGGGTTACTGTCCATGGGGGTTACAGAGTCAGACATGACTGAAGCGACTGAGCATCCACAGCATGCAAGCTGGGAAATCACCTTAGCTTACTGTGTGAATGTTCTGTGTCTATGTCTTTCAACTCTGCCCTGATGTTGGAGCTGCAGGGCATACCTGCAGGAAGGGGCCCTTTCCCGTAGGCCTGCTCATTCCCGTCCCACTGTGTGTTCTTGAGCTTTCAGGCCACGAATGTCCAGGCCGAACAATCCCAGCCTCTCAGGGCTGTGGGTGGCATGAGGCAACTGTCACTCACTCATCTGAGCCCCATGCTGCTCTGAGAGCCTCGGTCCATGATGGCCGGCCTTGGCGACTGCGTGGGTAACACATTGAGGCCATTGGTCACTGGTTTGCACTGGGGCGGGCTCCACAAAGGCCTTGCACCTTCATCTGCTCAGATAGGACCTCATGAAGGCTGGGCAGCGAGTCCACTGGGAGCCACAGGTCCCTGCAAACGTGAATGGTGTATTTTCAAGTCATCCTGGGTTATTAGAACCTTTCGAAGTACCCAGTAAGGATGGGCTGCCAGCTTACAGGTCTACTCCAGGCCTGAAAGTCGATGAGAATGAAAACTGTTTGATGAATATTTCTTCCTCTGACAGAAAGAACAGCATCCAGTAACAGCCTTTTCCAGCTGAAATGTTCTCTGTAAGCTTTGAGCTAATTCTACCTATAGCAGGAGGGAAATCAAAGATCTCCCTCTGGGGACAATGGTAATTTCATGTTCCTAATGCAAAGATGTCTGGTTCTCTTTGATGATGCGCAGACCCAGGTCACAGCACTTCCCAGCATGACAGCAGCAGGAACTCAGGACAAAGGCCCTTTGTCGTGGTCCTCCCTGGGCCTCAGGGACGGGCTGGAGCCCCTACCTCCCTTATCCTGTCCTGGCAGCAGAGGAGCACCTCGAAATGTGCCCTCCAGGTAGCGGGGAGGTGGCAACCCTGGGCCTGTATAACCAAGACCCCTCACTCAGAATGTCTTGAGGTTCAATTTTGCTTCCAATGGGGCAGAGCCTGCTGGTGGGGGTGTAGATGTGGGTATGCATATAACTGGGGTATAACTGCCTTCATGCCAATCTGGGCTGTGTGGCTCCCCCATCGTGTGGCCTATCTGATCACTTCATGTCTTTGAGCTTCAGTTTCCTTGTTTGAAAATTGAGAGTGACAACACCCTTGCCAGCCTGGTTCCCAGGAGTTTCTGGAAAAGGACAGTTGAGCTGTAGCATGGGGGCACAGGGCAGGGTACTGAGGAAACTGTGCCAGTTTCCATTTTATTGAAGGTGGTGATGGGGTGATGGGGAGAAGCAAGAGGATGCTGGGAACATAGAGGAGAGGAACTGTGCAGAAGGCCTGGGGCTGGGGGCAGACTGTATCCTGGAGGCACTAGGGAGCCATGGAGGTATGTGAGGAAGAGAGGCACCCTGGATAGAGCTGTGCTTTAGAGGGAATTCTCATGCCACTTCTGGTGATGGATGGCAGGAGGGACTGGGGTCAAGGGAACTGACTTGAAAAGGTGAAGGAGACCTGTGCTGTGTGGTCTGGTTGGGAAGGAAAGCAGGGTGTGGTGGGAATAAGGAATGACAAAGTAGGGACCTCCGAACCACAGGAAGGACGGAGACTGGGATGGACCACTCACCTGGATAGACACAGGAAGCTGGGCATCTCCATCTCGTGGAGGTCTCTTCTCTCCTGGTCTTGTATCCCATATGTTCTCCACAATATGGGAAGAAGATGCTAACTTGGGACATTTGGACAGAAATGGAAGCGAGTGTGGATACAGTCGGTGGAGGGCGTTGAAGAAAGATCTGAAAACAAAGCCAGAGAGATGCCACACTGCAGAGCAGAGCAGGCAGACCAGTCCCCAGAGGAGACGGGGGAGGTGGGGCCACGGGGGACAGGAGGGAATGCAAGGAAGGTTGGTTCTCCAGCCAGAGAAGAGAGCTGCTGAGAAAGGCGAGCGCCCTGGTGTCGGTGCTGCCGAGATCGGCTGGGCCAGAGTGGCTCTGACCAGTGCACAAAGCCAGACTGGACATTTTCCCAGCTGTGTGTTCAGTGGTGTCCCATTGCCAGCTTGAATCCAGCCATGATGGGAGAACTGACATGGAAATTAGCAAACCTTGCACTCGGTCCTCCCCGCTATGCTCCAGAGCCAACTGCTAAACACTTACCAGCACAGTTCAAAAGAGCAGTGAAGGAGGAGCTGAGAGGAGATCCCTGAGTCTGGTGAGTGTCTTCAAGAAAGGCCTTCTGGTAGAAACATTGGGGCACCAACAAAGGGAGAATCAAGGATGTGCATCCAAGCAGGTAGTGAAGGCAGCTGCACCAAGAAGCTCAGCTGCGGCGGGCAGAAGAGAGGGACGTGGGTACAGGAGGCCCTGGGGTCTCTCTACTTCACAGGGGCCAGACTCCAGGTCATCATGGACCACAGGAGGGGTCCTGGCAGACAGAAGCAGATGTGGGCATAGCCAGGCCCAGGCAAGGTGGGCATAGGTAGGAGGGGGTAGTGCCTTGTAGGCCCTGGCAGAGCCTGAAGCAGTGTTCCCACCTAAGTGAAGTTTCCCCTCCTCGATCAGCAGGACGCTCAACTGGCTCTGAGGGCAAGGCCAACCAAGTTCATGGGGAGCTCCCTTGCTGCCTCTCTCACAACAAGGGCACCAAACTGCCTGCGGCTTCTGGCCTTGGAATGCTCTGGGTATCCTGGGCAAAGTGAAGATGCTGGCTGCACGCAGCTCTGAGCAGGGGTGATGAGTGCTCAGGGCAGATCCAGGTCAGCAGTGCTGGGTTTGCAAGTGACAGTCACTAAAAGCTCCTTGCTCACAACATAAGAATGGGAAGATGCATCACCCTTGTTCTCCAGAGAGGATGATAGATGCTCATGGGGGTTAATGAGTCAGGTAACCACGGAAGCTGTGCTTGTGGAGGATGATTGAGTGGTTCAGCTGGCCCCAAACTGTGGAGCAGCTTGTTAGGTGTGTCAACTAGGAATGCAGGGCGGAAAGCCTGGCTAATAGTGGCTCAAGTCACAGCAGTTCATTTGTCTCACATAATAAGATTCCACAGGCAAGCAGCCCAGGCCTGGGGAGCTGCTTGGTGATGCTTTCAGGGACTGTCCTCCTTCATTTTTTTCTGTTCTGCCTTCTTTAATGGGTATTGACCTTCATCCATATGCTTGTAGCTTCATGGTCACCAAACGGCTGCTGTTCCTCCAGGCATCACATTTGAGCTCCAGAAAGGGCAGCAGAAGGGGCAAGGGGAATATGGGTCAGATCAGTAGAATCAGTGCCTTTTAACTGAGAAGGAAATCCTTTCTACAAGCCGCAGCCTGCAGACTTCTGTCTCTACTCTAGGCCACAATTCGCTAATATGACCACCTGTCTTAGTGCATTCTTCCTATAACAAGATATCATAGACTGAGTAGCTTATAAACAGCAGACCCTTATTTCTCATAGTTCTGGGGACTGGAGGTCTAAGATCGAGGCACTAGCATGGCTGGGTGAGGGCCCTCTCACAGACTGCTGACTTCTGGCTGTGCCCTCATCTGGTGGAAAGGGCAAGAGAACACTCTGGAGCCTCTTTAATAAGGGCACTAACCTCAACCATGGGGGCTCCATCCTCATGATCTAAGCACCTCCCAAAGGCCAAATCTTCTAATAATACCATCACCTTTAGGGGCTAGGATTTCAACACATGAACTTTTGGGGAGACACAAGCATTCAGATCACAGCATCATTATAGACCTATCAAGGGTTGGTTTCAACTAATCAAGATTTACTTCTTGGTCTGAAATAGGTGCCTGTGGCCAAGAGGCATTTGCTCTTGCTCTTACATCAGGGGAGGAAAGGAGGTTAGGTAGCAACTGACAGCATCTGCCCCACTGAGACACCAGCCCAGGGTTTATGATGTTAGACTCACCTACTCAGGTGGTATAGTTGCTAAAACCTAAATGCAACTAAGAATCGTGCCCATTCAAATGAGACTCTTGACCCCACCAGAGGTCAGTCCTCCAAGCAGCTGACCTTGAGCCACATCCTCCCAACAGCTGGGAGATGTGCAGCAAGAGATATTTCATCAGACTGGTCATGGAGAGGCCCCCTCCAGGTGTCCACAAGGAAATATTGTCTGTGTCCTTCCCTTGAACTTAGGTGGGGGAGGCAACACTATCTGACTTCTGAGGCTAGTTCACAAAAGACGGTGTGGCTGGCCCTCTCAGAAATCTGGGTCTCAGCACCAGCCTCTATGCTGTGAGGAAGCCCAGGCCACACAGAGGGGCCAGTGTTAAAGGAGGGGCCAGCATGGGCGCTCAGGGAGTCCAGCCCAGATCCAGCCAACCACTGGCCACAACTAGAGACACCCGAGCAAACGAACCTTCAGATGATCCCATTCCACCGCAACAGGGGCCTCAGAGATGAGCCTGTCCTGTGAGTCATGCCTTGGTTGTAGACACACCTGTTCAGAGACTGAATGCTGTTGATTTAAGCTGATATCTGGTGGTTCTTTGAATACCCTGATGGAGTAATGGTTCAACAGCCCAAGCCTCTGTGGTGAAGGGACATCGTGAAGTTAGCATCATGGGCCAGTAGGAAACAGGAGAAATTAACCTTCAATCTGGCAAAAGAAAGAATATATTTTAGGGCACTTTATGGGCAGAAGAGGCAGGTGAGTGTAGAGTTTAAAAGCTGAAGCCAGATGGCCTGAGTTGAATCCTGCCTCTATCTCCAATATCTGTGTGACTCTAGGCAGTTATGAAACCTCTCTGTGCCTCTATTTCCACATCTACAAAATGAGCATAATGGCACCTTCCTCTGAGGGTTGCTATGAGAGTTAAGTGAGTGCCTTTTGTACAGTACTTGGGATCAGCATCTGCATGAGGTCAAACACTCTTTACGTGTTTGGTAAATAAATTAAGAGTCAGATACTGAAGGTCTCCCAGATAATGTTATTTTCTGTGTGATACCAGCGAGAAATAGACATTTGAACCTGCTGATGATTACTGTTGGGGAACAGATGATGCTATTGTGCTGGAGCAGTTGTGAAGCTGGGTCAGCTTTGGGACCCAAGAGATAGAGGTGATTCAGCTGTGAGGACACTCACAAATTTAATGAGTGTCACCCTTTTAGAATGTCTTGGGGGGGAAAGGTAGCAGAAAACAATATCCAGCATCTTTCATTTGGATTAACGCTTCCTTGTCCCCCACCTCCCAACAAAATCTTTCTCCATCTCCTTCCCCCTCTCTCTCTCCCTCCCCATCTCTCTAACACATCCCTCTGACCTCCCTCCCTTCTGCTTACATGCACCTTCCTGTGATCCTGTGCTTCTTTCCTCTCTTGACCCAGTGAAACGTGGCCATTCTGCCTGGAGAGGCCAGGTGGTGGCCTGGCCTGTAGATCTCAAATCTCCCTGCCTCTCCTGCCCACTGGGAGCCTGTATCTCCTGCCTGAGGACTGATGTGTCCATCTGTGTAGCTAATGGGCTGTGGGCCGACCAGCTGTCATGGGGAGGGCATCCAAGAGGGGATCTGTGCTAATGAATACACTGCCAACATCTCTGTTGATGTTTTTTTAAGATGTTTTGATACAGACCATTTTTTAAGAGTAATTTTACTGATTTATAGCTGTGCTGCCGCACAGGTTACTCTCTAGTGGCAGTGCACTGGCTTCTCAATGTGGTGGCTTCTCTTTTTGCAGAGCATGGGCTCTGGGGCACACAGGCTTCAGTAGTTGTGGCACATGGGCTCACTAGTGGCTCCCAGGCTCTACAGCACAGGCGCAGCAGTTGTGGCGCACAGGCTTAGCTGCCCGTGGCATGTGGGACCTTCTTTGATCAGGGATCGAATCCATGTCTCTTGCATTAGCAGGTGGGTTCTTTACCCCTGAGCCACCTGGGAAGCCCTCTGCTGACTCTTTTAAGCTTCCTAGAGTCAAATCTAGTGGCCTAAGTCGCAGATGGGAAGGCAGGACTGGAGTTGGAATCCTGGGGTGTCATTAGCTCCCCACTTCATCTCTGGGCATGAACTGGAGCTGTCGGGGTGTTTCTGCAGCTCATTGTTCGGAGGTCAATCACTCAGGGAGCACTTGACCTGCACAACCTCTGCCCTCACCTCTGGCCACGGCCAGCTGAGAATCTCCACCAGGAGGAGCCACGATGATTTAGAAGCTCAAATTTCAATTCTCAGAGGATCTTGGCTCAGGAGCAGACGCCTGAGATCCAACCTCATCAATGAATCCGGTCTTAACCAAAATTCACCACGTTTTTTTTTTTTAACCTTCATCGTCTCTTCTATAAAATGGTTGCTTTAAATTTTAATTTGACAACAATCATGCAATGCTACCCTGGGGAGCCTGGTGATTGGAGTGTTGGGGGGGAGCAGTTTAGAATAAAATCCTGATTTTCTGTAAGGTTGCTGTGTGGATCATGAGCGCCTTTCATCCAAATATCTCCAGACCGCCCTCTTCCAAGCGCACAGTAGAATTTCAGTTCTATCCCAGCTGTTGGTGCTGGGTAGTCTACATGATGCTATCTGGATGATACATTTTGAGTGGAAATAGCAGGCATCACTTTTAGACTTGGTGTTTAATGGTCTCGTGAGGCCCTCCTGAGCCATCTTCTCCCCTCCATACAGCCGTGGGCAACACTCAAGGTGGCTACTCTCTGAAGACTGGGTCCTGAAGTAAGTGGTTAGCAGAACTCCCCTGTTGACCCCCATAGATGTGGAGCATGTTTGAGAATAGCCCTCCATTGTTTGAGCTGTTCAGATTTGGGCATTTGTTTCTACATCACCCAGCCTCTCCTGACTGATACCTTTAGATAATAAAACACAGCACTCCATATACTCAGGCTGAATTCTGAATAGGACCTGTCCTCTCCATGAGCCAGGAAAGAATCCTCAGCAAATCTTGACTTTCAGTTTGTGGTCCACGCAGGGGCAAGACCCAACTCAGAGTGAATTCTGTTCAAACCTCAGCATCGTCTCAAGGGGGAACTCGCAACGGAGGCTGACTTCAAGGACATTAGAGGATCCAGCCCATCCCTTTCTGCGGGGCCACTTCGTGTTTCCGTGTTCCCACCCTCTCATGGTCTGCACCAGCCTGACATCCACGCTCCTCAAGGTTGCAACCACAAGACTCCCTTAGTCCATGCATACCTGCCAACGTGGTATCTGAATACCAGTGAGGGTTTTCCCAAGCCAGCAAACCAGCACTCTGGCCTTGCAGCTCTGAAGAGGTGGCATCTGAGGGAGCCCTGGGAGGCCAGAGCATTGTCAGAGAGAAGACATTGGTGGTGGAAAAGGGGCGGGGGGCTTCTCCTTCCATGGTCCTGCCTCAGATCCACATTATTGGTAGCACAGCTCATAGTTAAAATATATTCAGTATATTTTACAAAATCAGGTTGCTAGCCTACTAGACGCATTCGCCTCCCTGCAAAGCAGCCCCTCCTCAACTTTCCAAGGCAGTGTGGTTATATTTCAAATGAAATGTCACCAAATTTTAATGCATAGTGGATGCATCATATCCTACTAAACCTTAGAATGCAGCAGAACGTATTTACATGGACAAAATTATGTTTCCTCTAGCAAAATCACTTTAACATTGCATTCAATAGACATACAATGAAAAGTGCTTGATTTTTTTTTTCTTGAATGCCAGTGGCTACTAAATTTGATTCTGGAGTCAAAATGTCTGGCCTTGAAGCCCAGATCCATGCTTTGCCCTTGATGTGACCTTGAGCAAGGCGTTTGCCCTCTCAATGCCTCAGTTTCCTCATAGTTTAATTAGATCATGCCAGCTTGTACCGTAATGCTATTGGTCTTAATCAGTTAATGGCCATAAAGGACCTAGAACAGGGCTTGGCAAAATCTTACCACTGCATAAATGTTAACTGTTTGTATTATTATTCCAAAAGCCATCCTTGTAAAACGGGGAGACATCCTAGAACTTGGCATTTTATAAACAGGAAAATGCAATATTTCTTAAGGAGAGACAGGGGAATGGCTATTTATCAAAAACAGACCAGTGTTTATCTAACTTGCTGCATTGTGAGACTCTCCTGGAATGATGATGAAAACAGAATCCAGCTTCCTCTCAAAGGAAGTGATTTATCTGGTGAGCACCCTGTGGACAGCTGGCCTCAAGTCCCAGTGGCTATGTCCTTCCTGGTGATGGTCCTCTGAACTCTTGGACTAATGTCCTGAGAAATAAAAGAGAGTTTTGATGAGGGAGAGGAGCAAGGAGTCTTTCAGCTCTCAAGAGAATCTACCCAGAAGCACAAAACCTCCAAGCCGGATAGACTGGTATGGCTGAGGTCTAGAAATGCATGTTTGCAAAAAGAACACTGAACTAAGAGCCGGAAGACCCCTGAAGTCCCCCAATACACTCATACATGGATACACACACACACACAGACACACACATAGACACACACCCATGGACATACATACAAATGCATACATGGACACACACATAAATGCAAACACAAATACACAAGTACACATATGGATGCACACAAATGCATTAATGAACACATAAATGCATATACATGGACACACACAGGAACACACACTCAAGTGCACAGAGACACACACTCATATATGTATACACACATGTGCACATGCACACACACACATGCACACCAAGAGCTCCCTGAAGCCCAAGGGTCCTTATTCATCTCTGTGTAGTGAGCAACCAACACAAATCAGCTCTTAATGAATGTTACTGCATTTATTCACTGAACAAATATTTACAGAGCACCAAGCATCAAGCCCTGGGGAGAAAGTGTAAAGTAGATACAGCCTCCTGCCTTCTCGGTGCTCAGGGTCCAAAGCTGGGTCTTTACTCTCTTGAACCCCGGCTGTCTCACCTATAAAACGGGGGTTTGAGGTTATATTAGAGATTGCTGTGGAGTTGGGGTCAGCCAGGTTTGCCCTTCCCTGAGGTCTGAGGACCGCGTCTTGGGGCACCCGATGCCCAAGAACCTGCGCCTCCCCCGTCCCCCCAGGCGGTTTTGCCTGGGTGTCCCTGGGTACCACGGACTCTTCAAGCCCTGTGCAACAGTCCTTGGACTCAGCTCTTCCCAGCCCTCTGCCCTGCAGAGAGGGAAGAGGAGGGAGGCCGGGGGGTTGATTCAATCTGAGTGAGGGAAGGGTGGGACAAACCACCAAGGAGGGTTTGACCCTACTGTCTCCCCTCCTTCTCACAAAGACCCTCCCCACCCCACCCCCACCTACCCCTGCTCATCCATGCAGACTACACCGCTTTGACTAGACATTCACGCCCCAAGATCTTGCTTCCGCAGGTCAAGTTTGGGGAGGGGGGGGTGTGGAGAGATTGTTCGCGCACTCCGTCCCGCCGCACCCGCCGCACCCGCCGGGACGCCCTTGGTCTGGGTCCCCTGAACACGAGGCCCCACCCGTTTCGGGCGCCGGGAGCGCGCGCCAGACCTTGCGCCCCACGGGGTGGGGTGGGGTGGGGTTGGTCCCTGAGGGGGCGGTCCCGGAGGGGCGGTCCTGCGGGGGCGGGCTCGGGGCCCCGCGTGCATGCTGATGAGCTGGGCGGCCGCGTCACTCCGCACCGGCGCCGTGGCTGCGGGGCGGGCAGGAACTGCACACCAGCCGAGCGCCTGCCGGCTCGCGCCTCCCTCTCTTCTCCCGGCCCCGAGGCCCTCCCCGCCGCCCCTGAGAGGGGGCCGCGCCCCTCTGAGGAAGATGCCGAGTGCTCCCCGCGCCCACGGCCCCAGGCAGCCCCTGCGCGTGGGAAACCCGGGAGGCAGAGGGGCGCGCTGAGGGCGCGGGTGGTGCTGAAGGGACAGCTCCCGGGCGCCGGCGGCAGAGCGCGCAGCCCTCCCGCGGCATCCGCCTGCAGCCCCTGCCTGCAGCTCCCGGCCCGCAGCCCTCCTTCAGCACCCCCAACCCGCAGCCCGCGGTGAGCTGGGCTGGCTCATGGTACCTGAAGCAGCGGGCCAGGCGGAGGCTCCTGTGGCCACCGGGCCCACGGGGATGCCTCGCGGGTGAGGCAGCCCCCAGCTTCCAACCGCGTTCATGGCGGTGGCCAGGAAGATCAAAACTTTGCTGACGGTCAACATCCTGGTGTTCGTGGGCATCATCCTCTTCTCCGTGTATTGTCGCCTGCAGGACCGCTCAGAGGGGTTGGTGCAGATTGTTCGCAGCGCCGACCGCCGGGTGCGCAGTCGGCACGCCAAGGTGGGCGCGCTGGCGGAGCGCGAAGCCATCCTGCAGCGCCTTGACCACCTGGAGGAGGTAGTCTACAACCAGCTGAATGGTGAGCTGAGCCAGCGCCCCGCTTGGGACAAAGAGGCTGGGCAGAGTGGGTTGCGGAAGAATTGTTACCAGGCTTGGGACGCTGAACTGTGTCCCTGGCTCTACAACCTCAGAGGACCCCAGGGACCTGGTGGCCAACCAGGGCTAGGATCGATTTCCTGTTACTTGGGGGAGTGAGTCAGGTAGAAGGCAGATGGGAATACAGGCTCTGTGTAGCTGAGGGTGCTGGCCTGAATGACTACGCATACACTTACATGCCCAGAGGACACTTGAAAACCCCAACCCACTAGTACACATGAAGGGACTCCACCTTGTTCCCCGAGGAACTGAGAGAACTTCTAGAGGTTCAGGACCTGTGTTAAGAGCAGGCAGTGCCCAGATCCAAGAACAAGGGAGTCTGCCATGCTGTTTCAGGAGCTGTGGGGCATCAGGGCTGAGTCCAAACTCACTCCCCTCTCTTGGGGAAGAAGTGGAGAGAGGCAGGATGGCTATGCTGCCCTTCAGAGGTGTTCTTTAGATGTTAGTGGAGAAAAGTGGACTTCCCTGGTGGCTCAGACAGTAAAGAATCTGCCTGCAATGTAGGAGACCTGGGTTCGATTCCTGGATTAGGAAGATCCCCTGGAGAAGGGAATGGCAACCAACTTCAGTATTCTTGCCAGGAAAATTGCATGGACAGAGGAGCCTAGTGGGCTACAATCCACAGGATTGCAAAGAGTTATGCCCTAACCACTGGAGCTGTTCAGTTCCCTATCCTGGGGATGCTCAGGGATCAATTAACCAACAGCTGTGGGCCGAGTATGAGGCTATGAACCTGTGACTCATGGACAAATAGAGTCTAGGTCCTGGCAGGGGCTTGGCAGATATTAATTACCTAAATGGACCCTGGGCCATGGTGCCTGGGAACCTGGAGTCCTTGGAAGCTTCTACAGGAAATGGCTTCTGGAGGTGGACTCTTTGTTTCATCCCAAGTGGATGTGAGTCACCCTGAGGGTCAGCGTGGGAGTCAAGGAGGGTCAGGGCCAATGTGGAGCCAGGTGGTGGGGGAGGAGTACTTTTCCACATTGGGTTGCAGCAGAGCAGAGTAAAGCAACTGCTGCTCCCTGGGCTTACTCTGCGCCAGTGTGCAAAGAGGAAAGAGGAAAGTTTATGTTTACCCCATTAGTAGGCTTTCCCCTTCTGTCTTGTGCTATTCTGGTTTCTGTATCAGCAGCCCCTGGCAATGCTCTTTAGGAAGCATCAGTAACAGGCTCCAGCAGGAGCTGTCTGGGAGCCAGCTTGCATAGACGGGGCCTGTTTCACACGTCACTCAGTCCAATGTGGAGGTCCTCTTGGGATTTCCTTCTGGATGCCCAGCCGGCCTTGGAGCAGTGGCTCTGAACCCAAGGCTTGGTGATACTTGGGATACGGGAGCTGTCTGCAGCCATGCCTGCCCTCTCTGGGGGAGTAGCACATCCTCTGACTTCCCAAGTGCCTTCTCACCACCCCTGAACTCCTGGGTTTTTGTCTGGAGGTAGTTCTGGTGGGCTGCTCAGCTTTTCTGATCTTCGCTATTCAGCTGGAACCACGAGGGGAGAAAAGTTTAGTTCAGCTGTCACTTGACCATTCCAGTAGTGATTCATCTCCAAGAAGGCGGTGTGTCCCGGTAATAGCACACAGCTTTATTGAAGTGTGTTTGCCAGGGTGTTATGGTCTGTTTTATGGGGAGAAGTGGAGGATTATATAAAAACATTGGCAGCACGTCGGGTTGTGTAACATCCTGACGGCCAGCTCAGCGCTAAGAGCCACTCTCCCCCTCTCCCACGTCAAGGTGAGAAGGAGCCAGGATTCTAGGAGGCAGAAAAAGCCAGGACCTTCGACCGACTTTCTCGACCCTGATGCGAGATGATGAAGTGTTTCAAGAAAGTGGAGTGTCATTCCCCAGCCCACCCCAGCCTCTCCCCCTCCCTTCTCCTAGCTTCTTCCTCCTCCCTCCCCCCTTCTCTCTTCCTACTCCTCCTCTTCCTTTCTCCTTTGAAAAATCTTTTCTCCCTTTTCACTTCACCAAATCTCTTCCTCCTATCGTTTCACTCTCTTCTCCTTTCTTTACCCATCTGGTTTTGTTTTCTTTACCCCAGCTGTTTTGTCTCTCTCCAATCTCTGTTCTGTCTCTCCCTCCAATCTCACTCTTTATCTTGCATCCCCATCTCAGACCATGTGCCTAGCATAGCGTCTTACCCAGGGGTCATTCAGTATTTGTTTCTGGACAAGACAAGAGAGCCCCAATCTAGCACTCAGCCCCATCCCTAAGGAGAGGACAGTGCAGGAATGGGTTTGACCTTTGTTCAAAGAAGCCCTTTGAGAATAGTGCTCACCCTTCAGACTGGCACAGATTCCTCTGTTAAAGGATTTTGAAGAACATCAAGGAGAGTGCTTCCCAGAGGAGGCAAGCCACAGCCCTTTACACTAGTGTCTATTGTGTTTTAGATCCAAGAAATAGGATATGGATTCCTGGGAGTTTCTACTTGATACTAATTCAGCTGAGTTTAGAAAGGAAAGGGAGAAACCTCAACAAAATTGATTTACTGCTTATATTTCCTTTGCCTTGACTGCTTCCTAGAAACACTTCTCCTGGCTTGAAGGAGCTGGTGGGGAGGAAAGAGTGTCCCTGGGGAGCAGGGCCCAGAAGCAGAGCATCCTCCCCAACACCCCTCACAGCCTTTCTTTAGCTGGTCCAGTGCCCTTTACTTGAAATGTCTTGTTGACTCAGCAAAGACTTATTAATGGTGTGTATAGATTCAAACTCACAGGACCTGAGGGGGGCGGATTTTCTTTAAGGAAATGCAGTGTAGTCACATGCTGTATGTACATGAGAGTTTCCTTCCAAGTTTAGTGCTCAAGGCAAGAAAAATATTTATAGGCAAAAATCATCCTTCCAAATATCTTATACTGCACATCAAGTACAGCATCTCTGGTTTCATGCCTGCAACTGGCACAGTGAGTCTTATGAAGGTGGAATTGGAGAACCTCTAAGCTCAGTGGGCTTCCTTGGTGGCTCAGACAGTAAAGAGTCTACTTGCAATACAGAAGGCCTGGATTTGATCCCTGGGTTGAGAAGATCCCTGGAAAAGGGAATGGCTACCACTCCAGTATTCTTACTAGGAGAATTCTATGGACAGTGGAGCCTGGTGGGCTACAGTCCATGGGGTCACAAAGAGTTGGACAGGACTGAGCAACTAACTTTCAATTTCACTTTAAGCTCAGTGAGAAGGGAGAGGAAATCCCATTCAGTTGGTCATATGTTCAAGCCCTTCTGCCTTCTATGACCTCTTAGGAGCAGAGGCTGAATTGGAGCTGGGGATGGGAGGGGAAGGTTTCCTTTTGGGTTGGTTGGCTGCTTTTTAAAATTCAGACACATGTGTGTTAATTCCCTCTAACTTGACCCTCTAACCAGCCCAAATCCCTCACAATCAGAGGTCAAAGCCATGTGTCCATTGTACAGATGGAAAAGCTGAGGGCCAGTGAGACAGCAGGGCTTGCTCAAGGTTGTTTAGGAAGTTAGTTGTGGCAGCTGCTAGAAGCATACTTGCTTCAGAATAATCTACATTTCTGCACTTCTCAAAAGTTCAAGTTAAAATAACAGAAGGTCCAATTGTGGTCTATTAGGTGATGGCCTTGTACATCTCAGGTGCAGGCCGCCTCCCACCAGCTCTGCCAACACCACTTCCCCTCCACTGGGAAAAGGTACTTGCTGGCCCTGCTCTCTCAAACTAAAGATATTCACATAAAACTGGTACTGGGTTTTGCCATAATTGTGCACCATACCCGTTCCATTGTTCATCTGAGGGTGGGAATTTTTGTCTGTTTTATTCACAGTTCTAATGCCAAGGGTCTTGGGTGGTACCTTGCACACAGTTCATGCTCTGCAAATATTTGTTGGATGAGAAGGTGCGTGGATCTTTCTCTAAACGATTGATTGTTTTTGTTTAGAATAAATTTATTTTAAAAAACATTTGCAAATCACCACCGTACCTGTAAGCAGGAGGGGACTAAGCGAATGAATGTAATGAAAACAAAATCATGCTCTTTAATTTCAGCATGACAGGGCTGTCAGCAGAGGCTCTGAGCCAAAAACCTGCCCTCTCTTTGTTAGAAGGGAGATTCTCAAGTGTGGGGGATATTTGGCATGAAACCAAGACTTTCTCCTTGAAGAAATCAGGGGATTGAGACAGCCTTTAAGAGGGGATCAGTCTCACGGCGTGAGTCGATGTTATTTAATGCTGTATTCGTTTTCTGCCAACAATCCTGTGCCACGTGCTGGTCCTCCCAGGATTCTGACTGCACACTTTGGGAAGCCTGGGTCTGTTGCAGAGTATTGCTTAAGGGGATGTGATGGGTGAATTGGGTGGGAAGAGTGGGAAAGTGGCTGTTAGGTTGCTAAGAGGCACTTGTCCTTGAGGCTGCATCCACTGCAGGGGGCCCAGATCAGGAAGCTGAAATCCTAATAATAGTCTGAGCACCATGAGTAGTGTTTTTTTTTTTAAGTCTTTATTGAATTTGTTACAATATTGCTTCTGTTTTACCTTCTGCTTTTTTGGTCATGAGGCATGGAGGGGGTTGTTTTACTTGAATCGCTTTTTCTGTTCTCCTCCATTGGATCTCAGTTCCCCGACGAGGGATTGAACCCACACCCCTCCACTGGAAGGCAAAGTCTTCAATACTGAACTGACAGGGAAGTCATCACCCTGAGTTTTAGTAATCGAAGAACTTTGGAGTTGAGACCAGGAGGTGCCTGGGGAGAGGCGAGGAGGAGGAGGATGGAGAGGCCAGGTGGTCACCCCGTGTTTGCCTTGGCCCCTCGGGCTGCAGGGGGAACGAACCCCTCCGTGTGGAACCGTCTTTCCTGCACTGTGGTGCTTGCTTTGGCGGTGGGCTGGTGTCACAGCTGAGAAGCTGAATTTGCGGAGGTGTCCAAACAGTTCCCACCTGGCGTGGGAATTCAAATATCACATGAGAGCACAAACCACGTGAGGACAGCAAGTGCCTCAGACCCTGGCTTGAGGTGGATGCTGGATCAGTGCCCTTCAAGTGACAAAGGATGACTCCCGCAGGTGGGTGGAGCCTGCAGGAGAGTGTGGTGGAGGAGGGGCGGGGTGGGTGTCTGAGAGGGGCCTGGAAGCTTCCTGGGGCTGGCTGCCCCTCTGGACCACTCCTCACCTCTGTGGTATACCTGTCCCAGTCTGCCCACTCCCGAGAGCCCGTATGTGTAGAAGGTGCTGACTTCTCAAGAGGGGTTTTCAAGCCCTTTTCTATGCATGAGCAGCTCCATTTTGAAGATGCCTAAGATATTCCACTTGCAGGGCATGTGTGTTTCATCAGAAAGATTTCCCTAGTCACTGTGAATTTTAATTCCAGAAGTAGCTCCCTGCTGGTTCCCGGGCCCTTCCAGCTAGAGTTCGTCAATCTCCTCCATCTTCCTCGAATCTGCTTTATGAGTTAAAACGTCCTGCATTGCTGATCCCAGCAGTCAAAGCCACCATGGCCGGAGAAATAGTTGCCATTCGTTCAGGATTTAATCACAGGTCCTGGCAGGTCTTGCTTCAGAATGGCAGCAATTAATTGGTTGGCCATTTCCTCCCCCCACCCCCTCCCCCGCCCCAGGTCATTAATTGGCTGGCCTCTCCCCCGGCATCTGTCTCACATCCCCCACTGTTGTTAATTTACTACAGAAAGTGAAAAAATAGTTGGTGCTCCCAACCAGAGCCCAGGCTTTTACACAACCACGGCCAGTGGGGGAGCTTTTGACACGAACGGCTTTTTCTGTTCTCCTCCATTGGAGCCGCCTGCAATTACATTTCACTCACCCTGAGAAGATTAACAGCATGTTGGTTTTGCTTTTTTCCCTCTTCTTTGCCTGCGCTCCTCTGCCTGTTGGTCTGACTGTGACCCCATCTAACCACCCACCACCCATGCTAGAACAGCCGAGGCCACTTCCGGTCACAGAGGTTAGCGCTGTGCAGTCCTGGACCTTGGCATCTGGGGCGGTAAGAAGCAGGGGTGCTTCACCCTGAGATAAACACCTCTCATGCAATTCCCCTGGGAGGAACAGAACTCACTCTGGAGGGGCTGGCTCTATCCAGAGACTCTACAGAGCCAGCGGGGGCCCCGCTTCTAGGAATAACTCAGGCCGACCGTGACCCCCACCTTGGGAGCTTTCGGGGACTGAGTGATTGCATTTACAATTCAGCTCAGCAATTTGCATATTTCAGAGGTTCGGCACTATTTTCTCAAAGGACAGTTTATCCTTCGTTGGCTGGTAACTCGACAAAAATAAGTCTCTTTTCACTTCCATATCCCATGTCCCACTGGGGACATTCCTGCCTGGGATCCAGCCCTTGGAACAGTTTGGTCAGCTTTTCTGTTGTGCTCTCAAAAAGCACAGGTACCCTTGAAGGGAGGATAGCCAGGTGTCGAAGGAGGGACGGGGAGAGGCCGATGGGGGATGGGGATGGGTCCTTGGAAACTGCTCGGCAAGCTGAAGTTCTCTCGTTCTCTGGAATGAAGGCAGTATCTCCTTTATCCTTATCATTCACTCCTCATGTGTTCCTGATGCTGAGTCAGGGTGCAGGAATGAAGGAGATGCAGGTCCCTGCCTCTCAGGGCTGACGTCCTAGGAGGGAGGCAAGTGAGCAATGAATGGTGTGAACAGGGCAACTCCAGACAGAAAAAAATGCCACCAAGAGGGAGAGTGATAGAGAGTGGGTGGGTGGGCAGGGTCCCACTTTAGATGCTTGAATAGCATTTCCCCAGATTCATGTCCTCTGGGAACCTCAGATTGTAACCGTGTTTACAGACGTACGTAGATGAGGTTGTACTGGAGTAGGGTGGGCCCTGATCCAGTGATTTATAAGGACAATAATGTCCTTATGAGATGAAGAGGCACACAGACATAGAAGATAGAAGGCAGAGGCGGAGACTGGGGTGACGCGTCTATAAGCCAAGGACTCCAAGGATGCCAGCAACTCCGGAGGCTGGAAGAGGCAGGAAGGACCCTTTCCTGGAACCTCCGGAGGGAGTGTAACCATGATGCCCTGAGTTCTGACCACCAGAGGACCACAGTGGCCATGTGCGCTGGGACATTGACACCGAGGGTGGGTGGGGAGCTCCTCTCTGATGATTGAACTCAGATGTGAGTGAGCTGTGAGGGGATCAGGGAAGGGCATCTGGGCAGGGGCCATTCCCACGTGAGTGGTATGTGCTTAGTCGCTCAGTCTGGCTCTTTGTGACCTCATGGATTGTAGCCCGCCAGGCCCCTCTGTCCATGGGGATTCTCCAGGCAAGGATACAGGAGTGGGTTGCCATGCCCTCCCCCAGGGGATCTTCCCAACCTATGTGAGTGGAGAGCACTATGAAGGAGGAGAGTGGTGTATGGCTATCAGGGAGGACATGGGACTGTGCTCTTAGGAAGGTGTGCTCACATACCATAAATGTCCTGTGTGCCAGGAATGCTTGGACTTTATCTGCCACCATGGAAGTCTGTGCCTCTGTCTAGCTGTTGGATTTTTAAAGCCCGTTTATGATCTCACTCAGATCCATGGGACCAAAATGAAACTCATAGCAGTGACAGCACACAATCTCTCCAGATACCCGAGGGATGGGATGCTCTTGATTCTGTGCCTGCTCAGCCTGTGGCCTGCCTTGGGGTCCCTAGTCAGGGCTTCTCAACATATTGCTGTTGACATCTCGGTCAGGTAATCTTTGCACATGGTGGTAGGGTGCTGGTAAGTTGTTGAGCAGCATCTCTGGCCTCCACTCACTAGATACCAGTAGTTCTCTCCACTCCCACCTCCAGCTGCGGCACAAGAAATGCCCAGACATCGTCAAGTGTCCCCTGGGGGCAAGAAAACTCCTGTGGAGATCCCTACCTTTTGTCTAGAGCATAGAGGTTGACTGACTGGGTTCATACCCAGCTCCACCTCTCAGGCAAGTCAGTCACCCCGCTCTAGTCTCAGTTTCCTTGTCTGCATACTGGGGATGATGGAAACACCAACCTTAGCAGAACCTTGTAGAGGCAAAAAGAATTGGCTTGAGTGAAGGGGGTCATCCTGTGTCCAATGTGATGGCTAAGCTCACACTGCTGAAAGCTCAGGATCCTGCTGGGCACAGGGAGATTGCCATCCTGAGGGCTGTCCCCCATCCATCCTCTGTTGACCTTGCTGACTGAACCAAGACAGTCTCAATTCAACGGCAACATGACTCTTGCATGCTCTGAACTTGCCCATCTACCTTTAGAGCCACCCCCAGGCTCAGCATCCTTGGCTGACTGTGTATCCAGCTAGACTTTAATAGCCAAATGCTGTTTCATTTTCTGTTAATTAACATTTTGGACAAAGGATAGAGGTCTCCTATTTTGAGTATCAATACATCACTTATTTAAGAAGCATATTCACTTAATTCAAAAGTGCATCAGTTTAAAGGAAGCTATTAAGTAACATGAATTGAGTGGTCTACAGAGACATGGATACTGCAGGAAGGCTGGAGGAAAGACTAAAGTGGGGTTGCTGTCATGGATGATCCTCAAGGCTCCGGGCCTTAGCACCTGGTCTTAGAAAGTGGCCTCCCCTGGAGTCGTGGATTGATGGCCTCAGAATTGATGAAGGGAGATGCTAGACTCTGGATCTGTGCTCTTTCCAAGGCTTTCTGAAGCTCCCAGTCTGATAAAACATAAATAAAAATAAAATAATCCATTTGTGCAGATGTGGCCCTGACTCCTGGCTCCTCAGAAGGAGGCAGCAGTGGGTTGACCATACCCCCAGGGCACTGCCCAGCACCCCCTACCCTGCCTTGCTTCGCAGGGGTGGTCCACCTTGGCAGGCAGTCCTGCCGTATATGTCTGGCCTGGCTTAAGGCAACGATCTTCGACCTTCCAGTCCTGCAAAGAGGGGCTCTGCTCAGAAGCCTTAGCTGTTGGGTTTTATTTTTAAGTAAATGAGCCCAAGTATGGTGGCTCTTAAAATACTTCCCCAGGCCTGGCAGTGCACCAGAGAAATAAGATCTACAGGTGCCCTGTCTGTGATGGATCTTGGCCCTGCTAACCTCTCCAGTAGCCTCCTAGCTGGCCCAGAGTAAACCCCTTCCTCCTCCCTGAGGTTTCCACCCTGGTTAGAAGTGAGGCTTGATTTCAAGGCTAGAGGGGCAGCGTGTGCCCAGAGCCAGACACAGGGTTGGTACGGGGTGGACAATGGCTGGGATGTGGGGAGGTCCTGATGGTTCCAATTGTGTGTGGGCTGAATCGCCAGACGGGACCTTCTGGAGGTTGAGAGGCTCAGCCACAACTGGTTCATGAGCTGCTAAGTATATTTCTTTAAAAAATGGAAGAAATTTCGATAAGAAGTTACCAAAATAGTCATATATTTTAAGACATTTGTATGTAATGAGTTAATGCTTTTGACACTGGAGTGCAATGTAGTTGTGCTGTTTCCAGGAAGATCATGTAATCTGTAGAAACACTGGTTCTTGCAGATGTCCTGGACTGAGAATACAGCATGTTTAGAGGTGTGTGATGAAAGCCTTCTTCTCAGGCTCCTGCAGGTCAAAGGCTGACATGGGTCTCCTGGGGAGGGTGCCCTGCAGAGGCTCCGAGAGAAGCCTTTTCCTGCCTGCTTTCTTGTCTTTCCTGGGGGTTCAGCACCCATATCCTGCACCCACACCTGGCCTCCATCTCCGAATCGAGAAGCATTTTGCCTCTTTGTGCCATTCTCCCAAAGTCACAACCCAACCCCCACTCTCCTCTTCACTTTCCTCTTCCACCTTTAAGGGTCCTTATGATCACAGGGTCCCACCAGATAATTTAGCTCAAGCTCAGCTGATGAACACCTTTAATTCTCTCTGCCATGTAACCTAACATATTCCCAGGTTCTGGGGGCTGAGACGTTAACACCTTTGGGGTCCATGATTCTGCCAATCACAGTGAGCAAACTGAACAGGCTACGGAACATGAATACATGGTAGGGGGCAAAATAAGAGAGGAGGATAAAGTGTCAGGGGAGAGGCACTGGCATCTCCATGAGGTGTCCGGAGAAGGCCTCAGAAAGGGAGTGACTTTTAAGTGAAGTCTGAAAGTAAGGGCGGGGATGTGACCTGCAGAGATCTGAAGGAGGGAGCTGCAGGCCCAGCAAGTACAGGAGTCCTGAGGCACAGTGTGGCTGGAGGGTTGGCTAGAGAGCTGGTCAGGGAGCTTGTGCTAGAGACTCACACTGGGAGCTGTATGAGTCTGCTCCATCTGCTGGAACAAAGTACCACACATGGAGGGATTAAAGCACAGAAATTCATTGTCTCACAATTCTGGAAGCTGGAAGACCAAGATCAAGGTGCTGGCATGGCTGGTTTCTGATGAGGCCTCCTTCCTGGCTTGCGGGATGGCTTCTTCGGTGTGCACAAGCATTCCTGGTGTCTCTCCCTCTGTAAGGCCACAGTCCTATTGGATTAGGGCCCCCTAGTGACCTCATTTAATCTTAGTTAACCTCCTAAGGCCCCTCTCCAGATACAGTCACAATGAAGTTAGGTCTTTAACATACAACTTTTTTAAAAAAACATTTATTTATTTGGCTGTGTGGGGTCTTAGTTGTGGCATGCAGGAACTTTTGTTGTGGTGCACAGATTCTCTCTAGTTGTGGCACACGGGCTCCGGAGTGCACAGGCTCAGTAGCTGTGCCATGCAGGCTTAGTTGCTCTTTGGTATGTGGGATCTTAGTTCCCTGACCAGGGATCAAACTCATGTCCCCTGCATTGCAAGGGGGTTTCTTAATCACTGGGCCACCAGGGAAGTCCCTTCAATGCACAGCTTTTACGAGGATATAGTTGAGCCCGTAGTAGGAGTTACCTCCATGCAGATACTATCGAAACCCACACAGCCTTATGATCTCACACAGACCAGGGAGTGAGTGCAGGGGAAGAGATAGGTTGGCTGAGCTGGGACACTCTGCCAGGAGATGAGGAGTAGTCAGAAGGGAGGTGAGGCAGGCCAGTGTCTGATCCCAGGAGTCAAGGGGACCAGCACTGCTGAGTGCTTTGATGAGTCACACTCCATGAGCACTGAGGGCTGGGTGGGGGTGACCTGAACAAAGTCAGCTTAGATGCAGTTTGGGGGTGAAGTTGGAGGCGGCAGACACGGGCCCTTCTGTAAAGCACTGTGAATGTCGGGGCTGGATGACTGTTGGCGGTGGGACCCCCACGGAACGTGGGACCTGAAGCAGTAGCACTGCTCCCACCTCCACTCACCAGAGGCTAGTAGCACCTCCTCCCAGTTGTGACGATCTCAAACATCTCTGAGTACTATCAAGTGTCACCTGGGGGCATCCTCTCCCCCAGCTGAGAACCAGTCCTGTGAAGGATGAGATGAGGGTTGGTCCTGGAGAGGGAGGTGGGGCTGACAGAGGGCATTATTCCCAAGATAGGAATTAGGTGAGAGGGAAGGATGGGGTGCTGGAGCCCATCCTGGAGCCCATGGAGAGGGTGACATCCCAGGTCAGGAGCTGGGGCTTAGACAGCACCTTGGACAGCTCCTTCTGTCCAGAAGGCAGGCCTCCGGGTAGGGGGACAGTAGGTGAGCTGGGGTGGGGTGGAAGCTGGGGTATTCTCTTTTTTTTCTATTTTCTCAGAGAGACAGCAAATAAGTTATCAGCTGAGGGTTTGGTCCCGGGGTCTGGAAGATCCCCTGGAGAAAGGCAAGGCAACCCACTCCAGTATTCTTTCCTGGAGAATCCCATGAACAGGGGAGCCTGGTGGACTATGGTACATAGGGTCGCAAAGAGTCAGACATGACTGAAGTAACTTAGCACACACGTACTATTAAATGGGTTTTTAAAAGAAAGTATATGTCTGGTTATGTATTATCTACATCCTATTTCAGAATAGGGGCCACTACAGATGTGCGTTATGAATAGGGACACTGAATTGATGGGGCTGAGAACGTCTGATCTATAAGGTGGGACCCCCTCACAGGGCAGGCAGAAGCCTGGGAGGGGCTGCAAGGGCCTGGGCAGAGAGGGGCCTTGTCACCTCCCAGCCACGAGGGGAGCTGATCTCCTCCTCCTATTCCCCTCAAGGGTAGTTCATCCCCAGGCCTTTTCTAGGTAGCAGGGGCAAGACTGAGAAAGATCCATCTGGCTCCAAGGGTGAGTGGGCACTGGGGGGGGCTGCCCAGCCAGCTGTACCTCCTCTGGGATTCTCATCTTGGACACCCCTTCCTCTCTGGCACTGTCACCCCCACCATCCTTCACCTCCACCCTGAAGATGTTGCCACCTCTTGGAGAGTGTTCTCGGGTGAAGGGCTGTTCTCCTTCCCACACCCTGAAACCCCCTTTCGAGGCTTCACATTTCTGGGGGAGACTCCAGGACAGACGTTGCTCACAGCACCAGTGTCGAGTCCCAGCCATCGATTGGCATCATTCCGAGATGCTTCACACTCACCTGATGGTAACAATAACCAAGATGGATGCATCTTGCTATGGGTTCAAGGTCTGTGACCATGTTTGGAACTCACAGCAGCCTGTGAGGGAGATAATATCTCTCTGTCTTCAATTTGCTGCTGAGACCATGGCCAACAAGGTCAGCCCCCACTGGCAGCAGTGGGACTGGGACCCAGGCACACTGGTGCCAGGGTCCCTGCCCTGCACTGCCTCCCCAGTGATGAGCTGGGAAGACATCAACTTAGTGAGCTCAGCGGTAAGGACTGACTTCCTCAAGCAAAAAGGACTACTTTTATTTTTAACAGAATAGTTCAGTCATATTGGTTCTATGTGCAGCCCCCATTTGAAACCCAGCAAGCTTCAATTTTATTCCAGAGAAAGACAATAACAGAAAGTGCCTGGGACTATTTTCACACTATTTGAGCATATTGTGGAAAATGTGTTAATATTCTATGTGCTTAAGCACTTTGCAGTGGACACAGGGAAGCAAACAAGCTTTTATCTTCCTTGATGGGGGTAGAGCCTTGTAGCTGCAATGTGACTGTGGAGTCAAAACACCCAGGTGAGCAGCCCTGCTCCCTGGAGCCTTGTGCAGGTTCCTTCACAGCCTTGTTCCTCAGTTTCCTCACCTGTAGAATGGGATGAAGTAGTGATTATCTCTTGGTTTTATTTGAGAAGTAAGTGGAGGAAGCATGTAAGCTCATAGGGGTAATACCTGGCATGGGGTTCTGGCTCGGATGACCTGGCTCAGCACCAGCTCTGGTTTCTGCTTTTCCACAGTTTCTCTGACCTCCTTTCTCCCAACTCCACCAGCCCTGTGGTTCTCTTTCTGATGCAGCCCCACCCCTGCAGAAAAACACAAGGCCCCAGGATGAAGATGGGGGATCAGGGAGTTGGCTTAATCCAATTAACACTTTATTCACAGCACATGATCTGTAGGAGGGTGTGCCCAAAGCTCGGGGGCTGGGTGCCTTCCTTTGAGAATTTACAGTGAGGTAGGAAAGAAGCATTCTCTGTCCTCTAAGGCATTGAGTATCAGCAACAAAAGGGAGCACTGAGTTGATGGGTTGTGTTGAAGGTCAGGAGGGCTTCATGGAAGAAGAGGAATTTGCAGCTGCACACTGGACTTGGATGGACCTGGGTCCAAACCCCAGCTGGATGACCATGTCAGGCCAGTTCTTGCTGAGCTCTGCTTTTCCCATCTGTGAAATGGGAAACATGATCACCCTTCCATGACAGGATTTTGAGGAGATTCGACAAGGTGATGCATGTGAAAGTGCCTGACACATAGGAACTCCTCAGAAATGTCAGCAAAGACGATGGAAGGAAAAGAATTGAAATGGTGCAGAGTTTGAACAGATGGGATAGCATGATGCCTGATACATAACATTTTCTCAACAAATATTTATTCCTGGGATGGGTGGGTGAATTTATGGATGGGTGGAGGGAGGGAGGAGGGAAGGAGGCTTGAATGGATGAGTGGAGAGGTGGATGGATGATGAATAATGGACAGGTGGATCTTCAAGAACCCACTTGACAGTGGGCCTATGACTCTTACATCTTGTTGGGAGTGTCTAGGATGCTAAACGTGGGTGGGAGAGACCCAAACAGGAGAGAAATGCAAACACTGTCTCCGGGACAGAGTTCAAGGGCAATGGAGAGCAACCTTAGCTGTGCAGGCAGCTCAGATCTGAGGGGACAGCATGGCTGATACACATTTAGGGAAGACTTTGACTTGAGACTTCCTACCTGATGCTGGAGCAGATAAAGGCTCTGTGGGCTGTTGGGATGGAGTGAGTGTATTTTCCATGACAGAAGGATGTGAATTTTGGGAGCTGGGGTGAAATGCAATGGACTGAATGTCTGTGTCCCCCACATTCTTATGTTGGAGCCCTAACCCCGTGGGGCCTCTGGGATGTGATTAGGGTTAGGTGAGGTCATGAGGGCAACCCCCATGATGGGATCACTGGCCTCCTAAGAAGAGGAGGATGGGAATCTCATGCTCTGTGCATGCACACACCAAGGAAGGACCCTGAAGACGCAGCAGGAAGGCCGCCCTCTGCAAGCCAAGGAGAGGGTTTTCATCAGGAACCAAACTGCTGCCTTGATCTGGACTTCTTGCCTCCAGAGCCATGAGAAAGAAATGTCTGCTGTTTTTCCCCCTGTCAGTGGTACTTGTTATGCAGCTTAAGGTGACTGAGCTGAGGGGCCACACCGGGAGGGGGCACTCTGCCTTTTTGAGGTCAACATAAGCTTTCATGCTTATTCATCATTCTTTGTTTGGAAGGTCACTGTCTGCAGGACAGAGCTCAGGGACAGTACCCCTGGTTCCCATTCTGTTCCTTCCCTCAGGGGCCTGCAGTGGCCCAGTCATTCATGCATTCATTCCTTCATTCATTCGTAAGCACCTACTATGCACAAGGTCCTGGGGCTCCAGCCTGAGCATGGCAGGCAGCTGCTGCCCCAGAGGGCAGCAAGCAGGTCAGAGCGGGGCCAGGCTCTGTCCCCAGTGAAGCTGGGGGCACTGAGTCAGCCTCACTCTCTGGGCCACCCAGGCTCTTGGCTCCCTAAGGACCTGAGTGTAGCCTCCGAGATCTCCTCCTGCCTGTGACCCCCAGAGCTGGGCTGGCCCAGGGAACAAGCATTTCTTGGGAGACTCTGCCATCAGGACTGGAGTCTGATGCCATGGGCATGGGGGGATCAGGCCCTGGCCACCCTGATGGTCTCGGGAGGCTTTACTCAGAGCTATGTCACCTGGAAGTGACAGGACACCCAAACATCCCCCATTCCTGCTCCCTAGTAGCAACCATACCCAAATCTGGGGACATATTCCTGCACAGAGCTGACAGAGGGACGTTCCATGGCCCCACGTGCTTAACAAAGTAAAGGAACCAGGAAATCCATTTTGCCAGATATTTCCAGTCATTCCTTATCTCCCTTGCTTTGGTCCCATAAATATTCATATTAGTTGAACACAAGTACTATGTGTGAAGATTTATCAAATACTATATTAGTCTCAGTGAGAATATATTTTACAGGTACTGCCGTGTCCTGCGAAATCTTCATGACTTCATAGTTTCAGAAGGGCAGTCAGTCTTCCCGCTATTGACAATATGTTATTGGTTTGGGTCCCCAGGGAATCTTAAAAGACCTGTCTGTAATGAAATTACCCGTTGTGTTTGGAGAGAGTGGATAAAACGGAAGCTTGGAGGGACGTTATCTTCAAAGGCAAACCAGGGGCTCTTGCTTTTATCTTCACTTTGTAATCATTAAAATTAATAGCCAAGCACGTAAAATCAGCCTAAATTCTCACTGGGGAAGAGAGAGGGAAGCCAGGGCGGTGGGATGTTTGGCTTCCCATCAACCACCCGTTGCCACCCCTCAACCCCCAAACCCATGCTCCGTGAAGTCACTGGTCAAGGTCACGGGCACGTGGAGGATTGTCAGGAGCCTGGTGGGTGATGAGTGGGTCCTGGAGGGTAGGGCTTCTCCACTGCAAACCGCAGAGTCCCACTTTCTGGGTGATGCTAGGAGAGGAGACTGATGGCCTCTTTGTTTTGTTCTGGCTGCACTGGGTCTTTGCAGTGCGCGGGCTTCTCTCGCTGTTGTGTGTGGGTTTAGTCACCCCATGGCATGGGGAATCTTAGTTCCCCAACCAGGGATTTAATCTGCGTCCCCTGCAGTGGAAGGTTGATTCTTAACCACTGGACCGCAGGAAAGTCCCCGATACCTCTTTGATCCCAGGGGAGTGTAAGGACCCACCACCCGGCAGCACCCATCTGGAGTCTGTCTGTTCTCCTCTAGTGTCCCGGCATGTTTGCTGTGTGTTGGTCACCTTCAGAAAACATGGATTTATGGTCTCATTGGAGGCCTGGAAGGGCAAGTTTTGCATCTTCTCCTCCAGGCTCATTGGGGGGTGAGGGGCTGGGAGGAGGAAGGTCTTCAGGAGAGCCCCTCCCTCCCATACCTGTTCAAGGCCTGTGGGTCCCCATGCCTCCCAGAGGCTATGTGCCCCTCACAGGGTTCCATCTGGCCCTCTGATTTCCTCACCTCTGTGTCCCTAAGTTCCCAGTGTTCAGAGCTTCCTCAGGGAAAGAAGCAAGTCCTGGACTCAGTCATCTCTCAGATCCCTTCTGTTCTTCAGGTTTGTCCTAGTAATTTCTTCCCATCTTGTCAGACGCTTCCTACTTTTTCACAATTGATGTTGCTACTTTGTTTTATTTTTATTTATTTATTTATTTTCCTTTTTTTTTTATTGTTTTTGCCATACAATGCCATGATATCACCATGGGTTTACATATGCTCCCCCTCCAGAACCCCCCTCCCTCCTCCCTCCCTCCCCCCTCCCCCCGGGAAATCTCGATGCACCAGCCCCGAGCATCAATCCTGGGCTGGCGATTGATTAGACATATCATAATTAACATGTTTCAATGCCATTCTCCCATATCATCCCACCCTTACCCTCATCCACAGAGTCCACGAGTCTATTCTATACATCTACGTTCCTTTTGCTGTCTTGCATGTTGCTACTTTGTTTTAAATCTAACATTCTTAGGTGGTTTTAGGGGGCAAGTTGGCCTGACTGGCCTGGCCTGTCCCTATGGGCCCCCTACTGATGGAGTCCCCTTATCTGGGCTGCCAGCCGCCATGTGTCCCCAGGGGTGTCCTTCCTGACATTCTAGTGAGGACAGCCTCTGACTTCCTGAAGGTGTCTCTGTCCTACCTCTTCCTCTCAGATTATCTTGTGACCGGCAGCCTCTCCATTTGGGCAGCTTCCTCTCTCAGAATATTGGCTTAAATCTCTCCGTGACAGATGGAAATCAGTGACTCAAAGACAAGCTGGAAGCTTGAAAGCCACGCTTCCTTCCAAGTTGAAAAATCACAGCCGCCCACATAGCCCAGGTTTCTGTGCTGGAAGGAGTGGGTTGGCCAAGTGTGAAATGACTTTGCTGGGGGAGAGGAAGTTTGGAGGGGCTCATCTGGAGCTGGTGGCTTCGTCTGCGTACCTGGAAGGCCCTTGGCCCGGGATGGGCAGCCAAGTTCTTCTTGGGTGGGAGTCCACTGGGGAAGGTGGCCTGGTTTTTTTTTGTTGTGGTGTCTTCTTATTCCTAACATGGACCCCCTTATTTCTCTGGGTGGAAAATTCAGAGTCCTGACAAAACCCTGATTGATGTGATGTAACTGCACTATGCTTTGTTTTTCTTATGGAACATGAAATCCAGAGGATGGTAGACATCCTCAAGAGCCCAATCCCATTTAAGTTCCAGCCCCCACCTTCCTCTTGTGTGACAGTCCACCTCATGGTCACACAATGGCTGCTCGGACCCCAGGCATCGAGTCCTCATTCCAGGTAGGAGAAAGGGGGAAAGAATGTAGATAAAAGGCAAAAAACAAAAACAGACCTCACATATACTGGCTGAGTCTGTGCCTTTTAGACATGTTTCCCAGAAATTCCACCCAGAAAATTCCATTTAAATCTTATTGACCAGATCTTGGGCACATGCCACTTCTAGCTGCAAGGTCAGCCCAGGGAGGCGAGCACTTTAGAGTTTTTTTTTTCCCCCTATCCAAAACAGATTGTGGTTCTACTGTTGAAAAGAATGGAGAGAGTAGATGCTAGATGAGCAACCACGGGGTCTGCCGCTGGCCTTTTGCTTACAATACCCCTCCCCCGTCCTACTCCTCCCCTTTCTTGTATGAGTTACCTGGGGGTGCTGCATAACTAATGACCACAAACAGGGTAGCTGTAAACATCAAGAATGTATCCTTTCCCTGTCCTAGAGGCCAGAAGTCTGAAATCAAAGTGTTGGCAGGTTGAATCCTCCTGGAGGTGCTGAGGCAGAATCTGTTCCAGGCCTCTCTCCAGCTTCTCTCAGTTGCTGGCCGTCCTGGCTCCTTGGGGATACTTGGCTTGTAGGCACTCCACTCAGATCTCTGTCTCCCTCCTCATGTGGCTCCTCTTTCTGTAAGTGTCTCTCTGAACTGTAAGGGTGCTCGTTGTTGGATTTAGGACCCACCTCACCCAGATGACCAGTCCTTTCCTTAGTTAACGTCTACAGAGACCCTGTTTCTGAATAAGGCCGTGGCCACAGGTTCCCTCTGGACAGGGCTTTGGGGTCACCTTCAACCCTCCACCCCTGTCCATTCACCTAAACGGAGGGCACAAGCCCTTGACCCCTCAGGGCTTTGTGTGGAACCCGCAGCCAGGGTGGGGCCCTAGGCTGCAGCCTGGGAAGAAGCAGACCTATGCAGCCATCCTGCGGATCCTTCCAAAGGAGAGGGAGTCAGGCTTCCACAAGACCTGCATGCGTTGATTTCTACGAACACCACGTGGGGACTTGGCGTGCCCAAGTCCTCCTTGGCGTGCTTCTGGGACTTGATCCCCATGCCGTGCCCCTTGGTTCTTCCTGTTGGCTATTCCCCTGCAGGGTCTGGGCCGTCTGCTGAGGGTTAGAGCCCGAGTGTCCTGAGGTGCATCCAGCCTCTGGGCACCCCAGAACCCAGGCTCCTGCACTCTAGCTGGCTACCCTGAGGTTCTGAGGTACCCAGTGGCTGGACCATCCCTCTGGACTCCAGGGTCAGGGTACCTGGGACAGCTGGGCTCCAGACCTGGCCCTGCCTCCACCTGGCTCCTGTGGCTTCTCAGCAGATGCCTTCCGCCCCCTCTCCCTGGACTTCTACATCTGATGGTCTGTGCTCCCACCATCCCTAGGGCACTGTGGTTCACATGCACTGACTGTAGACAAAAGTTGTTGGACTGCCCAGCCCAGGGCTCCTGGGAAGGACTGGTGAGAGCAGACCATCCCAAGACCCCAGTTCTGGGGGCCTCCCCACCCCCAGGAGACTGCACTTCGGCAGGCAGGTCTCCACCCAGCTCTTTGCTTGGTCCCTTGCCCCATCCTGAGGATGTCAGGATGTCAGGCCTGGGGCAGAGGAGTGAGGAAGGGACCACCCAGCACATGAATGTCTGTAGCTGTTACAGTGGCTTCTTCTGTCATGTGTGTTTCTCCACTGCTGCTGTGACAACTCATGGGCTGGGGGGGTGCTTAAAACTACACAGATTTTTTTTTCCTCTCACAGTTACAGAGATCGGAGACTAAGATGGGTTTCCCTGGGCTAAAATCAGGGTGTGAGCAGGGTCACACTCTCTGTAGGCTCCAGGTAGATCCTTCCTGCCTCTCCCAGCTTCTTCGGGGCCCAGGTGTCCCTTCCTTTGTGCCTTCGCTGCCAGCTAAGGCTCCATGCCACAGGCCTCCTCTCTGTCAGATTTTCCCCCAACCTCTCCATTCAAGGACACTTGTGAGGGCATTTGGGGCCCTCCTGGGTAACCCATCTGTCTCTCATCTCAAGGGTCATCATACCTTAATCCCACCTGCAAAGTCCATATAAGGCAATGCGTTCACAAGTTCTGGGGATTAGAACCTGATACCTCTGGGAGACATTACTCAGCGCACCACACCCATCCCAGCTAACTAATAGACACAGACCCTATTTGTTACCTTACTGTGATTTTTTTCCAAAATATGAATGAGTTGCTGATATTTAGAGATACGAGTATGTACTGTTGCCTTCTCTTGGAAGTCTAGAAGATCTAGTGTTTTTGGATTCATTAGATCTGGAGCAGGGGCTGCTGCCCATGGAGTGTGTGCCCCCATTCATCCCATCCCCACGACTCCCTTCCGCCCCCTGACACGTGCCAAGTGACGGTCCTATTTATCATTAACAGCCGTTGTCACTTTTCTCAGGGCACAAGAGAAAGCGTCTGGGAAACAGGATCCAAACTCCTCCTAGCCGCTCCCCCCTCCCCACCCCCCACCCCCACTATCCTGCCTCCAGACTCAAGTCAGTCCCCACTCCCCCCACACTGCATGAATAGCATCTCACACCCATGCTCTGATAGAGCCATCTCCTCCTCCCTGTGGTGGCTTCCAAATTATCTCTTCTAATTAGAAAAGTGCGTTCCCTCAGGTCACAGGAAAGGAACTTCCAATGATTATTCCATAAAAGTAGAATTGCTGTGGGCCTTCAGCAGCCTCTCACATCCGTGTGCAATCTCTGTCAATTACAGCCGTGATGATGAATTTGAGAGGGGAGGGCCCTCTGATCACCCCAGTCCTCAAACAGAAGCCACTTTTCCTCTGGAAAGTCCGATCTCTGCCTCGGAAACCAAATGCATTTCACCAAATGTGTCACCTCGGGCTCTGGACAAGAGCACCAGAGCAGAGAGAGTTCTGGACACACACTGCATCTGCAGAGGCGTGGTGGGACTTTGGATTTGAAAAGGGTCCACGAATTGTGCCTGCCCCCTCGGAGCTCAACCTTGACGACTTGCTTCCTTTAGCCCAGGACCCACCTCTGTTCCCTGCACCTGGCTGGGCTCCCAGTCTTCTGGGCTTCTGGGAGAGCCACCCACCTACCAGGCCTCTGTGTTGGGGTCTCAGGCACCTGTTCTGCCTTGGTGAGTCCAGCTCCTGTCTGTCTACCTGGGCTGAGCTGGAGCACACCTGAACAGGTTACCCACCTGGGCTAGAGCACAACTGAGTGGGCCACCTCCTTTTGTGTAGACAAAGATGGCCAGCACCTGGCACAGCTCTTGACATTTGAGACACATCATATATTTCTGATGAATGGATGAAATAAATGGTACAATCACAAGATGAGATTTTATGTTTGTAGCCATATAAAGTTACACTTCTGCAGAATTTTTAGTGACATAAGAAAATGCTTAAGATGTACTGATAAGAACAGAACATGGACTTCTATATACATCATGTGTATTTATTAAACTTGTTTGAAACTACTATATGTAAACTTATAAAAATAATATAGGGCACTAAAGTGCTGATACTGGTTTTCCCTATGGAGTGACATCCTGGGTGATGCATGTTTTCAGAATTTTCCACAATAAGTATTTATGATCTTTTCCGTAAGAGGAAATGCACTTTCTAATCAGAAAAATAAAAACAGATATTGCTGGCCACAACATAAAGCAAATCAAACCCATTTGGAAAGCAATTTGGCACCAAGATCCACAAAAATATTTTATCCTTGACCCAGTGGTTCAATTTCTGAAATAAGAACATGATCCTAAATATGTAAAATAAGTAAATGTATAAGCATATAGGAACTGTTAAGTAAATGTTTAAATATCATGGTGGTTTAAAAGATGGTTATTATAATTATTTTTGACTCATATATCACAGTGTGGGAGACAATGACAGTAACTTTATTCTTTTTCATATTTATTTATTTTCATGGGGTCTTAGTTGCATTGATACGAGACCTTTCATGGTGGTGCAAGACTCTTCAGTTACAGCATGAGTGCTCCAGAGCTCTCAGACTTCAGTAATCGCTGCATGTGGGCTTTGTTGCTCCAAGGCAAGCAAGTTGCCTTGTGGGATCTTAGTTCCTGGACCAGGGATCGAACTTATGTCCCTTGCATTAGCAGAACAATTCTTAACCAGTGGACCAACAGGGAAGTCCTGACAGTAATTTGAAGTGGCAGCAAAAGCAGGATGCAGGTTTGCCCCTTGTGCTCCCCTGTGCTCCCCTGGCCCCTCTGCAAGGGCGGTGCAGAAGCCAGGAGCCAGCGGGTGCCCACGAAGCCTTGTTCATCCTGGTGTTCCCACCGAGCTGGAGAAGCTTCCTGAACGCCAGCTGGCAGCTCATTTTCTGTGAAATGTGATGCCCTACTGGGCATGCAGAGGACTGCTGTGGATCCCCTGACCAGGCTTGTATTCAGTCTAGATGCTGGGACATGGCCACACTGGTTATCCGCCGTAACTTAGTCGGTCCTCAAGCTATGCTAACTGCGAGTGTTCCCACCACCATCCTTACCTCTAACCCCAACTGAGAGAGGAAAAGGCTGGCATCCACCCCATAGAGGGAGCCCTTTGCCCACCTGGAGGGGAATTATGCAGCCAGGAGCACCATGGACCCGCAGGTGCCTTTGAAGCCTTCTGTCGCTCATCTGTGGTGAAGGCCTGGTGTTCACCCCCATGCTGTCCACCAGCCTGGGCCAAGGGACAGCCAGAGGCCCTCCACTAGCATATTGTCATGAGGGTGAATCCTTCCTGCCCAGGATGTGGTGTAGCCCCTTCTTTCTTGGGACGGTATTGATAGTCGTTGTTCAGTTGTTCATTTGGGTCTGACCCTTTGAGACTGCATGGCCTGCAGCACATCAGGCCCCCCGTCCTTCACCATCCCCCTGAGTTTGCTCAGTTTTGTGTCCATTGAGTTGGTGATGCTATCCACCCATCTCATCCTCTGTCGTCCCCTTCTCCTCCTGCCCTCAATCTTTCCCAGGATCGGGGTCTTTTCTAACTAGTCGGCTCTTCGCATCAGATGGCCAAAGTAGTGGAGCTTCAGCTTCAACATCAGTCCTTCCGATGAATATTCAGGGGTGATTCCCTTTAGGATTGACTGGTTAGATCTCCTTGCTGTCCAAGGGACTCTCAAGAGTCTTCTCTAACACTACAGTTCAAAAGCATCAATTATTTGACGCTCAGCCTTCTTTATGATCCAACTCTCACAACTATACATGACTACTGGAAAAACCATAGCTTTGACTATATGGACCTTTGTCGGCAAAGTAATGTCTCTACTTTTTAATGTGCTGTCTAGGTTGGTCATAGCTTTTCGGCCAAGGAGCAAGTGTCTTTTATACTCATGGCTTCAGTCACCATCCACAGTGATTTTGGAATAGTAATAATTGTGATTAAAATGTCCCTGGAGTCAAAATGAAAAGTGGGTGATCTTTATGAGTCCTCTCTAAGATACTTCTTTGAGATATCTTTATGAGTCCTCTCTAAGATGCTTCTTTGAGATACTCAGAAGTTTAGAGCATTTGGCTAAGAGGCTGGGTCGCCAGGGAGAGCCTCGGGGCTCTCTGTGAAGTGAATGCACTTGGCACAGAAGGGCCCGTGGGGAGTAAAGGAGACACTTGTGGGCTGCACCTGTCATGGTCTGGCCACCACAGCGACCTCTGGTCCCAGAAATGCGGAGAAGATGGTGGCTTTTTTTGTCTCTCGGATTGTCTGAAAAGTTTTCCAACAGAAGTTTCAAAGGCTGAGCTAATAAATGCAAATTTCCCATTGTTCTCAAAATCACATCTATTCAAGGATGAAATGAGAAGCTTGGGTCACCCTCCCCTGGAGGAGGAAGTAGAGGGTTTCAAACAGGAAAAAGCACCCCTCTGCTCTTGTTAAGGAATCCCAGCGCCTCTGAATAATCTGTACCTGCATTGGCAGAGATCGGCTGGACCACAGGCTGAGCGTCTGTGAGATGTGACTGTTGCTCCACCCGGGCAGGCCCAGTTCTCGGGATCCATGTCCTGGTGGGTGGGGTGAGGTTGCATCTGTGTGTACGTTTCCTGGTGCCACTCTGACAAAGTGCCACAAACCCAATGGCTGAAACAGATGCTGCCCTCTCACAGTCCAGGAGGTCAGATATCTGACACCAAGGTGTCAGCAGGGTCGAGATCCCTCTGAGCCTCCAGGGATAGATCTGTTGCAGAAAGGGGGACCCCTTCCATGGCCTGAGAATGGGCTCTTGTCTAGCATTCTGATATGAATTGTCCAAGGAGACACATGTGCTGGCAAAGCAAGAGACTTTATTGGGAAGGGGCGTTTGGGCAGAGAGCAAGAGGGTCAGGGAACCCAGGAGGACTGTTCTGCCATGTGGCTCCCAGTCTTGGGTTTTGTGGTGATGGGATTAGTTTCCAGGTTGTCTTTGGCCAATGATTCTGACTTAGGGTCCTTCCTGATGATGCAAGCGTCACTCATCCAAGATAGATGCCAGTGAGAAGGATCCTGGGAGCTGGTAGGACATGTGGTGTCACCTTTTGACCTTTCCTGAACTCTTCTGGTTCAGTTCAGTTCAGTTCAGTCACTCAGTCATGTCTGACTCTTTGCGACCCCATGGACTGCAGCATGCCAGGCTTCCCTGTCCTTCACCATCTCCCAGAGGTTGCTTGAACTCGTGTCCATCGAGTTGGTGATGCCATCCAACCATCTCATCCTCTGTTGTCCCCTTCTCCTCCTGCCTTCAATCTTTCCCTACATCAGGGTCTTTTCCAATGAGTCAGTTCTGGTTGGTGGTGGCTTATTAGTTCTGTGTTCCTCACCAGGGCCTCCTGTCGTAAACTAATTCACGCACATGGTTACTGTGCTGCCTGGCCAGTGTGGGCAGTTCAGTCAGTGTTTCCCCTAACAGATCCTTCTTGCCTCTTCCAGCTCCTGGCAGCCCCAGGTGTCCTGGGCTCGTGGCCACATCATTGCTGTTGCCACTTCTGCTGTCACGTGGCCATTGTCTCTGTGTGTGTCCAACATTCCACTTTATATAAGGGTCCTAGTCATTGGGGCCCCATTCAGGATGACCTCATCATAACTACATCTGTAAAGATCCTCTGTTCAAATAAGTCCGCAGGGTCAGGAACTTAGCATATCTTTGAGGAGGAGGCCACGGTTCAACCCACAATCATCTGCAGAATCTGGTCTTTTGCTTTTTCAGGGGCCCTTGAACCAAGGACAACTACTTGGAACAGGAGCCCCCGGAGGCAGGGCGGGAAGGAGGGCACCTGGCTGTCCCCCCACCACCACTCCTACCCCTTGTGCTGTTTACTTGGTGGGACTGGGAGTTGGCAGATGTGAGGAGGAAAACCCAGTGCAGGTGTGACTCCAGGAGGCCTTGGCAGGCCCTACCTGACCATACAGGTTCAGGGAAATGTGGGCCTCAGATCCCGTGGTAACGGCTGAGCCATCTTTAATCTTTACAATTTTCCTCTCTCTCCGTTTGCCCTCATTTCCTGGGGGGATCAATCAATCCTGCCTCTTTAGAAGGAATTCTTTGTGAGAAAAGATGTGAGTCAACGCCAGGATGTGAGAAAAAAGGGGAGAGGAGAGCTCCGGGAACCCTGCAGGGAAGCACCGATGTGTGGGACTGTCCTTCAAAGCGAAATCGGTCCACGGGGTTTCAGTCAGGGGAGCTGTGACAGACGTCTCCTGCTCCAGAGAACTGTGATGAGGACTATCACAGACCCGAGGCTGGTGGGGCTTGCCTCCCTGAGGGGGTGCAGGGGTGCTCTGGAGGGCCAGCCTCTCAGAGCCCCTGCAGCCTCCCCTGGGTCCGCCATCAGCAGGGCCAAGAGGGCCCAGGGCGAGGCCCAGAAGTTATCCACCCAGGGCCCCGCCCTGACTATTAGCCCCTCTAGAGCCCAGAAGCAGCGTCTGTACATTTTTCCTGTCTGCAGTGCATCATGTACCCTTGAAAAGGTGAAAGGCCATGAGCCCCTGTTCCATGCACATCAGAGTTCCTCCAAGTGGGATCCCCAGCCAGCAGCATCAGCATCCCCTGGGGGCTTCTCAGAGATGCCAGCTCTCTGGCCCACCTGTACCTGCAGAATCAGACACTTTGGGTGGGTTCCTGTAGCCTGTGTCCTCCAGGGGGCGCTGCTCTAGATTGATAACCCCTGTTCTAAGGGCAGCTGTTCCTCCCTACTCCGGGGCCCAGTCTCAGGGGTGTGCACCCATGGAGCTGGCTTACTGGTTTGCTGCCCACCCTATCTACTGGGCTCAGTCACTCCTCCTTTCACTCTACCAGCTCATGTCCCCTCCAGGCTCCATGGCTGTTGGGAGATGAGCAAAGAAGAACGCAAGCAAGGCTCCTGGGGCTCTGGTTCCAACTGTGACCATGTCCAGCTGGTCCCATCAGCATGTCCACAATGGAGGCTAGAATATTGTCAACTAAAAAAAAATGCACAACACGAGAATTGCGAATTAAGTTTTTCTGATAGCTATGAGAAAACTGTTCCAAAGATAGGGGAGAAAGACAGTATATATATATATATATATATATATGATTAGAAAAGGCAGAGGAACCAGAGATCAAATTGCCAACATCCACCAGATCATTGAAAAGGCAAGAGAGTTCCAGAAAAACATCTATTTCTGCTTTATTGACTATGCCAAAGCCTTTGACTGTGTGGATCACAATAAACTGTGGAAAATTCTGAAAGAAATGGGAATAGCAGACCACCTGACCTGCCTCTTGAGAAACCTGTATACAGGTCAGGAAGCAACAGTTAGAACTGGACATGGAACACCAGACTGGTTCCAAACAGGAAAAGGAGTATGTCAAGGCTGTATATTGTCCCCCTGCTTATTTAACTTATATGCAGAGGACATCATGAGAAATGCTGTACCTTGTAGAGGTAGCTGGCAAGTGCCCATGGCAAGTGCCAACTTGAAGCTGATAATATCAAAGGGCAGCCCTGCCCTGATATTCACAGATTCTGCATTTGTGAACCCACTTGCTCAATAGACTTTATTTATAACCCCCAGATCAACATGCGTGGTGCTTTTGTAGTCATTTGTGGATGTGGGCACCTGGCAGATGGCTGATTCAGGGAGTAAAGACTTGGAGGGTTTTCTGGGAGGGGGGACCCTCACAGCAGGGATTTCCTTGAATCCTGCACCCCAGGCACCTTGGTCTAGTCCCAGCCTTGCTGTGAGGGGAATCTGTGAGAGGAACCTGGACCCCATCCCATAGTCAGGGGTTCGGAAGCTCTTGAGAGGCAGCAGCACATGGAAGGAAAGCAGCTTCCTATGGTGCCACGTTGCCTGCCTGCAGATGCTGGTTCTGGTGCTTGCAAACTGTGTGACCTTGAGCAGGTCACTTGACCTCGCTGTGCCTCAGTTAACTCATCTGCAAAATGGGGTGAATTATAGCCCTACCTCACAGGGGTGTTGTGGGAAATGAATGTACTCGATTCTAAAAGATACATGCTGCCTGACTGTTACTGACTGTTATCATCCTTATGTTTGTGGTTGTTTAGTCACTAAGCCATGTCCGACTCTTTTGCAACCCCTTGAAATGTAGCCCACCATCCCCTTCTGTCTATGGGATTTCCCAAGCAAGAATATTGGACAAATGTGTGTTAGTTGCTCAACTGTGTCCGACTCTTTGCAACCCCGTGGACTGTAGCTCACTAGGGTCCTCTGTCCATGGGGTTCTCCAGGCAAGTTACTGGAGTGGATTGCCATTCCCTTCTCCAGGGGATCTTCCCAACCCAGAGATCAAACTTGGGTGTTGTGCATTGCAGGCAGATTCTCTACCAACTGAGCCACCAGGGAAGCCCAAGAATATTGGAACAGGTTGCCATTTCCTTCTGCTTTCACTCTAGGAAGCTAAGATGCCGGGACTTCCCTGGAGGTCCGGTGGTTAAGAATCCGCCTTCCAATGCAGGGGACGTGGGTTCAATCTCTGTTCAGGGGACTAACGTCCCATGCGCCTTGTGGCAACTAAGCCCCTGTACCATGACTAGAGAGAAGCCCTCTGGATGAAATGAAGATCCCCTGTGCCACAGCAAAGACCTGCCACAGCCAAATAAATATTTTTTAAAAAAGAAAGTCAAGATGCAAACCAAAAAAAAAAAAAAAAAAGATGCAAACCAAAATATGCATACTTGGGGGAAATTAACAGAATGTCAGAAAAAAACCACCAATGTTATCTTGACATTTGAAAATTCTTCACGAGGTGCACGGGTGCAGTTAATGATAGAATTCCACTTTGGTCCTCATGGTCCCTCATTGCCTGGCTCCACAGAGGATAATATTTACATCATCACCATGTGGCAAATGTGGCCCCCTCTCTCATCTTAGAATCAACACTTGGATCAATCTGCAGAAAGCTCGATCGCAGTTACAGAGCAAAATGTAGATGTTACAAATGGTCTTTTAAAAAAAAATTTATTTATTTGGCTGCACTGGGTCTTTGTTGCTGCATAGGGGATCTAGTTTCCTGATCAGGGACCAAACCCAGGCCCCCTGCATTGAAAGTGTGGAATCTCAGCCACTGGACCACCAGGAAAGCCCTCAAATGATTTTTGACACCATGAAAGTGATGGCAAAGCTAAGTGGAAGATGCAGAGAGAAGTATGTTAAGGTTTTTTCTGTTTTTTTGAAATTCAATTTTATGAATTTTTATTGTGGTCAGAACATTGAACATGAGATCTGCCTTCTTAACACATTAAAAAAATTTTTTTCCACTGGAATGTGGGTGAATACAAAGCTGTGTTGGTTTCAGGTGTATAGCCAAGTGAATCATTAACACATTTTTAAGTGGACAATGCAGTACTGCTAACTAGGCACAGTGTTCTGTGTTCTGCAGTAGACCTCCAAATTTGTTCAGATGTATATGTATATATATCTCTCTCTCCCTGAAACAAATATATACAACTGAAACTTTATATCCATTGAACAGCAAACCTGGGAGTATGCTAATTTCTCACCTAACCTGGTAGGGAGTCCATAGACAGCAGCTAAAGTTGATATTTCCTGAAATAGATCCTTAAGTGTTCCTTTTAAGGTCACAAAAGTAACCATGAGAATAACTAAAAATAATAACATAGCTAAGAAAAATCAAGGGAGGGAGGAAGGGGGACAGGGATGTAGGCGGTAGGACTAAATCCTCATTTTTCATGCCAGGAAGTCAAGGGAAATTGTCTCAGGCTGACAAAGCAAGAACTAGACCCATAAAATTATTATGCGTGTCTGCAGTGGACAAAATGAGAAAGCCTAAAACCAGAAGAAAATTATTTCCTTTGAAGAGAGGGAGATAGCACAGGAAATGTTAAGTCCTCGTTTTATAACTTTCTGGATGGTTTGAATTTTTCAGTGTGTGCTTTCTGCTTTTGTAAGCGGAAACTGGTGTGAAGGAGCCCGGCTGCGCTGTCAGGGCCTGACTATAGAGGGTGGCCCCACCCTGACCCCCTTACACACAGTCTCTAGCCCCCATGAGCCATGAGACTTTCTCTTTAGGTCTGGAAGTACATGTGCCTGTGGGAGACATCTATTTACAGACCTTTCAAAGAAAACTGCAAGTACAGTACAGACGTTTAAAAACAGCATGATTATATATATTTTGCAGTATTAAAATAACTGTAAGTGATTTGCGTCATGTGGTTTTTCAATTTTACATCCAACGAGTATCCTTCAGTTCAACATAGATACCAATGCTACATTTGTCATTTAAAATGGAATATTCTGGATCATGGGAGGTCCCTGGAGCCTGTGGCCATGGCTCTGGTGAGCACATGAGCCCCTTGGGTGTATGGAGGAGGGAGGTCAGCCCCCCACATTCCTTCCCTTGCTGGAAAGTGTTAAAAGATAAACTGAGGCAGATTACAAATCTTAAGGTTATATTTGGGCTGGGGAATTCCCTGTTAGTCCAGTGGTTAGGGCTCCATGCTTTCACTGCAAAGGGTGCCAGTTTGGTCCCTGGTTGGGAAACTAAGATCCTGAATGCCACGGACCAAAAAAAAAAAAGAAAGAAAGACCACGTTTGGACAAAAATTGACTGGAATGGGACCACTTCCAACAGGAAGTGGTAGAGCACCCCACCCCTAGAATCTGAAGAAAGTATAGAGAAAAAGTGTAGAAGCAAAGGAGTTGTTGATTGGTAGGGCTTAAAGCCCAGCTTTGTGTAGTTAGCTGTGATTGGCTGTGTGTGATTGGGATTTCCATTTCCTAACCTTGAGGCATTCACAGGCTTAGGTTTGGGTTTACTTGCATAGGCACCATGCACTAGATCCCCTCAGCCAAGTGGACTTCTTGCTTAATTAATTTAAAACCTTTAGGAGGGAGTGGGTATCCCAAGAGAAGAGCCTGATATACAGCGTGGAGCAACATGTGACATCAGTGTGAGATATTTCTCAGAGTTTATACTTCTAGTGGCCTGAACTAAGACCAGAAACTTCCCTGTGAAAGCTAATAAATGCATTTTTGAAATGGGAGTTCACTTCAACTCTTTCTGTCTTAAGTTTCTGCTCCCTGGACCTCACCCTCAAAGCCAAGATGCCCCACAGTTGTCCATCCCAGAGAGAGCAAGGTGTGTGGTCCTTGCCTGATGGGCACTGCTCTGGTCCCTGGTTCCCCCTGGGATGATGTCTCCTCTGCTGGCACAAGTAACAATATAGAACATTCCAGAAGACCACTCCCCTGGCTTGTCCTTCTCAGGCACTCACAGGTCCTTGGCTCCAGTAAGCAGAGGAGACCCTTCAGCATGTGGAAGATGGAGGTCAGCCCTTTCCCAATCCCTGCCCTGGTCACCCCAGGAGGGCTCCTTTTCAGCAAGCGCCACCTTCATCCTGGACGTCTCCTGGTGTCACCATAGAGTAGCTTCAGCTGAACTTCTGTAATGTCAGCTTTAAAAAACTGCACAGCACGAGAGTTGCAAGTTAGGTTTTTATTTGAGGCAGAATGAGGACTGCGACCCAGAGAGAACACCTGAGAAACTGCTCCAAGGAGGTAGTGGGGAAGGACAGTAAACATATGTGATTTTGGTGAAGGGGGAGTACAGGCAATCAAGCACTTATTTTTCTTGTAGGAAGTTTCTGCTTACCTCATGAAGCTTCTGCTAGTTCCAAGAAACAGTTGCCACCATGAAGGATTTTAGTGCTTTTCTAGCTATGAGGAGGTAAAAGAGTTGGGCTCATAAGATCAGCTCCTGAGAACATCCAACTATCTGAAGACCTGTCCTACCAGTTGTCCCAGAGCCCAGAGTGTTGAGGTGGTCTAAGCACAGATTGGAAAAGAAATTCCAGACACAGAGCATTTCAGAAGGGAGTGAGTTTATTAAGAATAAAGAGCAGAGCTAATGTGGGTACTGTGAGTGTCGTGGGCTAACCTCCTGACCGACCTGGGAGAGTTGACAGCTTTCATGAGTTAATAGCCAATTTTTATCGCCTCAAGACAAAGAAAATGCCTGCTGGAAGGCTGGCATCAGGTGATTGATTAGGGGGCCATAGGGTGGGTACCAGGATGGGCACTTTTGCCTAATTTGGGGTCAGGAAGCCTGCTGGTGGTGATCAGGGGGCTTTCGGTAAATTACAAAGGGGGTTCAGTCAGTTCCAGAGAGGACCTTGTTTCTGGGCTTTGCTTATGTGGTCCTGGGGCAGGACCCAACACAGAGTGCCTTGTTTCTGCCCTCCACCCTGAACTGCTTCAGGAGGTGTGGAAGGTCAGCAGCTACAGCAGCATGTACCTTAATCCTTGTAGAGGCAGACGGCAAGTGCCCACAGCAAGTGCCAGTCTGTAGCTGACAGTAAATGGAGTTGTACTTATGTTTTCCTCTGTGTCCTGGGAGGCTTCTTGCTCAACAATATTCGTGAGACTCATCCAGGTTGTTGCATATTTGGTAGTTCCTTCCTTTCCATCCCAAAGTAGCACCGCATTGTGTGGATGTACAATTAGTTGGAATTATGAAGATCTGCAATATTAAGGATTGGGAGCAGCTGCTTTACATTTTTAAAGTTCATTTATTTTTATTTGACATTTAAAAAAAAAACCAACAGAGTTCACTTCTTTGAACAGTTCTGGGTTTGCAGAAACACTGAGTCAAGAGTACAGAGAGTTCCTGTGTAGCCCCTCCCCAGACTCAGTTTACCCTGTTATTCACACTTTGCATTAATGTGGTACATTTGTTACAATTAATGAACCTACATTGACAAATCCTAATTACTCAAAGTCCATAATTTACACAAGGTTTCACTCTTGGTGTCCTACTTGCTCTGGGTTTGAACAAATGTATGTTAGCATGTATCCATTATCCATAGAAAGTTTTGCTGCCCTAAAAATTCTCTGTGCTCTGTCTGTGCATTCCTACCCTGAAACCTTGGCACTGGTCCTTATACTGTTCCCATAGCTTTGCCTTCCTGCAATGTCCTATAGTTGGAATTCTGCAATATGTGAGAAATTGGCTGTGTTTGCGTCTGAAAGAGAGGGGCTGCCAGGGCGAGGCTGGGAGGAGGGCGGGGGAGGGACACAGTACGGCCTGGGACCTGCCTGACCTCTTTTCTCCCCCCAGGCCTTGCCAAGCCCATTGGTCTGGTGGAGGGCCCAGGAGGCCTGGGCCAGGGCGGCATGGCGGCCACCCTGCGGGACGACAGCCAGGAGACGGAAGGCAAGTTTGAGGAATATGGGTACAACGCACAGCTCAGCGACCGCATCTCCCTGGACCGTACCATCCCGGACTACAGGCCAAAAAAGTGAGTGCATGCCCCCTCCCACAGGTGCCTCCAGGCAGCACCCCTGCATGCCCGGGCTCCTGGCACCCAGACATTCACAGGGCAGAGCGGAGGGAAGGGCACCCTGGCTGGCGGGGCCCTCCCCATCTGCCTTCTCCAGGTTCTCTGCCCTCGGTGTCCTGCCCCCTGTGCCCTGGGTATCCTCTGCAGGTGCCCAGCACAGGACTGAGTCTAGACCTGCCCAGGAAGCTGGGCCTCACCAGTTGATGCTCCAGGGGCCACCACTTTAGATGACACAAGTGACAAATGACACAAGCTTGAAGCATCAGACTCTGCCGAGTACATTTGTCCTCCCTGCTTTGGTCCAGGAACTGTGACGGTGGGTGGAGAGTCCGCCTGAAACGAGCCTTGCCTATGTCTGAAAGATATTCCCATGTCTGTCAGTTGCCTCTAAACCCCAGGCCCATTGATCCCCAAAGCCACAGCAGTTGAGTCAGCAAAGTCAGACCCACGGATGGCTGTGGCCTTGCTTTCCGGTCCACTGACTGATTCCTGGTCTCAGACCACTGCATCCTGTACTAAAGCTCACTAGGTCCTTTGGCAGAGGCAAGACTGGAACAAAATGCCATGCTGAGTGGACCTCATTGCTTTAATAAATCAGCCAAGCAGGATGCCTGGGCACTGGGCATGAATGAAGAGTTTGGCCAAACTCCTTGCTGTGGCTCCAGCCACAGCTGGGAACCTGGAACAAGGAAAACACTTTCAGCCACACCTTTCCAGCAGAGACCAGAGTTTAGGCCTAGGCTGGGCTGAGCAGCCATGTAGTCAGAGTTGATACTCTGGGTCCTGAGTTGGTGACAGGTCGTGCCTTGGCCTCTGAAGCAGTCTTTCAGGAAAGACAGATGGAGGGTGGGAGTGTGTCTACTTTTAGCTCCTATCTTGGTTTACCCCTCTTCCTGCTGTGGCCTCTGAGACAGGGCTTTGGTTTGGAAAGTGGTCCCAGAAGCTCTTCTCAGATGGCTCCGTGGTAAAGAATCTGTCCGCCAATGCAGGAAATGCAGGAGACATGAGTTTTATCTCTGGGTCAGGAAGATGCCCTGGAGAAGGAAATGACAGTCCACTCCAGTATTCTTGCCTGGGAAATCCCATGGACAGAGGAGCCTAGCAGGCAACAGTCCACTAGGTTGCAGAGTCTGATAACTTAGCAACTGAGCACAAATACACACCCAGAAGCCCTGGGAGGGAATGGGAAGGCTGACAGGGAAGGATTGGACCCTGAGAGGGTGCATCATTGTTGTGGGTTCAGGTGGATGGTGGCAGATCAGTTCCACTGGGGATGGGGGCAGCTATGGAGTTAGCCTTGGGATTACCCCAGCCCAGGGAGGACCAGGGAGCAGTTCTCATAGATTCCTTATTCATCCAAACTTGAGGGCTTGCTGCAGGGGCAGTGAGGTGAGATGCCCAGAGACCAGTTTTCGGGGTGCGTGCGGCAGGCTGGTGTGAGCACGCAGCCACAACAGGGAGTGCTGGCCTGGGAAGTGGTAACCAGCCTGTCTGCCCCATTCTGATTCCATGAACTAGCCTCACCCTGTCCCTTAGGTGTGCAGGCATGTTCCGTGGACAGCTTGGAGCCACACAGTGGGAGGTTAAGCTCCCTTGTGACTCCATCCCTAAGAAATTCCCCTTCTGTCCCAGTTACAGAGAGCCTAGAGCGGGTGGCTCCCACCTGCTCCACCACGCGCTGCGGGTGATGGTGCTTATTTTATTTTCGTCACATTTATTTTCATGGTTACCACTGAAATAGCACAAAGTAGTGCCTCTTTCCGTTTGCAGGGATGACGTAAAGGTCCCCTTTTGAATAAAAAGTGCATTTAGGTGTAAAAAGCCCAATTTGGAGAAACATCCTAAGTAAATAATAAGGCAGGGTGCTGAGATTGACAGCAAACAGGCACGGACCTGAACTAGTCAGGTTTGGGAAGCCCCAGTCTGTGTTCTGAGGGTGCATGAGCGTGTGCATTTGCACGCGCAAGAATGTGTGTGAGTGCGCACGTGTTCCAGTGTGACTCGATTTCTGAAAGCCACCCCCACCCCCACCCCTCGATTGTGTCCTGACTTTGGAGAAGGACCCCAGTTATCCAGCCAGCAGAATCAGCACAGCTGCGGGACCTTAGCACCATTCTTGGCTCTGAGCCCCTGGGCAGCCATGGTGCCCTTCGGAGGACCCCCAGGGCCAGCCAGCTTCAGTAGCTCACCAAAGGACCCGCAGGGCTCAGCAGAGCTGTTCGGCATGTGGTGCAGCTTGTTGTCACTGAAGGACAACAGGAAGGAGTCCCAGGTGCCCCTCAGAGCCGTGGGGCTCCTGGGGACAGTGCCAGACCCTCCCGGCAGTGAGGTGTGAGCGCACTGTGACGGGCTGCTACCAGGGGTGCCCTTGGGCCTTGGTGTCTGGGTTTTCACTGGCTGACCTCAGTCTCCAAGCTCCTGCAGAGGTCAAGCTGAGGCCCCACATGAACTTGCTTGCAGCAAAGATTACCCTGCGAGGCTCTAGGCCTCCAGGTGAAGGCAGGCAAGGCTCCAGACCTCTCATCAGGCAGGGTGTTCCAAGGGCTCAGAGGTCACCTCCCAGGAAGCACAGGGCATGGACAAGCCAGACTCCCTCCTGTGACCTCTCCCCATGCATGCGGTTCTGGCGGGGACACCTCGGCTGACTTGGCTCAGAGGTGGCGCCATGCTCCACCTCCCTGTGTCACGTGGCATATCGGGTCACAGCACCTGGTTCCTGTGACTCCGGGGAACTTGCAGCCACTGGACATGGGTCAGAGACAGTAGGAGGGTGTTCATTCCCCTGCTGCCTCTCTTCCTTCACCTCATAGCATTCGTTGTCATGACTGAAGAAAGCCCTTTCTTACCCTGTTTCCCAGTTACCATATCCTTTCTGTGGTTCTGTGGAACCTTCTAGAACCCTTCCACGCTGCTTCTGCATGGTGGTACCCCTTGCCCAATAGGTATCAGGCTTGTGTCCAGTCACAAAGAAGTTACAACGGTGCTGAAGCCTCTGTGATCCCCTGATTCTCCCAGGGCCTGTTTTCCAAGTAGTCCCAGCCCTCAGGGCTCAAGATGACTGGACCTCAGGCATTCCAGCCCACCACCCAGGCCCGGGGCCAAGGGCAGGGCTCTCCCAACGGTCTTACTAAGTCTCCAGGCATCACGGGGCAGTGGCAGTTACAGAACAGGTGAGAGTCTGCCTGTAACAGACTTGTCCTTTGCCTCCTCCAAATCCACTTCTCTTTCTTTGGGTAGTAGCTCCCGGTTCAACGTGGAGACCAATGGAAATGTCCCACTCCTGCTAGAGGGTGGGTCACATGACCCAGGGCTAAGCCAATCGGAGCTGATGGTCAACCAGCCACAGTGATTGCATCAGGAAGATCACATGGTCTAGGCTGGTTGAGAGTGCGTCTTGGAATTACTTGAGGCTGTGAGGGAAAAGTTGAGCTTCCCCCCCAAAGTAAAACTGCAAGTTTAGGAGCCTGGAGAGCTACACCATATTATCATCAGGAAGGAGCAGCTTGAGCTCCCAGGGCTCACCTGCGAAGAGAAAAAAATCCAGTGCAGGGCATGGTAGAGCTGGGAGGTGGGGAGGAACTGGGTCCTAGTGTCATGCTATGAGCACTTGGATCTAGCTGTCCCTGAATCCACTTGCAATAAATTACAAATAAATAAAACAATAAATCTTCTAGACTCTGCAGGAAATTAGAATATGCGCACATTCATTGTTTTAGTTACTAGGTTGTGTGAAAGTCTTTGCAACCGCAGGCTCCACTGTCCATGAGATTTCCCAGGCAAAAATACTGGAGTGGGTTGCCATTTCCCTCTCTAGGGTGGTCTTCCTGGCTCAGAGATCGAATCCACGTCTCCTGCTTGGCAGATGGATTCTTCACACTACACGTGTATATATAATTTTTTTGCTTAAGCCAATTTGCATTGGCCTTTCTGCTTTTTAAGCGGAAAGTGCTCCACCTGATGTGTGTGGTGTGTCACTACACACCCTCCTGTCCTCAGAAGCATCTCCCAGGTTGCTGGGCCTGGGATTTGCTCTAGCAGCAGGAGCAATTCTGACTTTCCCTTTGAGGATTCAGACCCTCCCTCTGCTCACAGAGCAGGCGGGCCACCTGTGAGGAACCTCAGTCTGCCAAAATAAAAACTGACAGAGCGATCAATCCCAGTTGTCATTCTCATGTTACAAAAGAAGACATCAGGGCGAACTTTGAAAGAGCTGACATTTACAATCCACCTTAATTGATAGAAGCCCGATTTACAGAAACTCTGATCTGCAGGGGCAGAGCTCTCTGCCTCCCTGAATTAGAGGATGTGGATTTTATTTAGTTACCTGTTTGTTTATATACCAATTCTTCTCCCAAAAAGAAATGAGAAGTCTTTGGAACCAGGCCCCCTTATCCCCATGGGCAATGTGGCTGGGGAACTAGAAATAAAAAGAGGCCTTTCCCATGCCCCTCCCCACGCTCCTCCCTCATGTCCCTCCCCCATACCCTTCCCCCTTGCCCCTCCTGCCCCACGCGCTCTACCCTGGGTCTCTCTGGAGCTTATTGCCTCCAGTCACTCAGCCCAGAGCTTCCCTATACGTTCAGCAGACTGCATCTAGGGGATTATTCAAGGCATCTTGAGAGCATTGCATAAAACGTGGGCCCCAGTTTGCTGAGTTGGTAAGACTTAAAACCCAATTTAAAATGACTTAAGAAAAAAAAGGAATTTATTGGCTTAGGCACTGAATGGTAGGCTTTCAGGTGTGACTTGATCTAGGGGATGCTGCTGTTAGCCATCGGCTCTGCCTGCCTTCAAGTCGGCCCCAGGATCAGTCAGGATCCTGGAAGGAAACTGACAGCATCCTCAGGTGGGATGTAGGCAGAATCTAGGAAACCCACGAGGGATGCTGAGGCATCAGAGAGGACAGTAATAAGTGCTCAATAAAATATAGTACCCTTGTGCCTTATGTTCTGCAATGGGGTAGGGGAGTGTCAGAAAATCTTTTCTGAAAAAGGCCATGTGTTAAAAAAAAAAAAAAAAAAACAACTCACTGTTTACTCTTACAATGGTACCACACTCACAACAATTCTGGTATCAGATGTGTAAGTTTTCCCTACACTGAGCTGCGTGTCCTACAGTTCGATTCTGTTCTGACACTATCTGCTTGGAGTCAGTGTTAGACCTCACAGATGAAGCTCAGTTGTCAATCTCAAATCTAGGCTGCCCCTGGCACTTCTCTCCCCTCCTTGGCATCAGACACTTGCTAGAACTGCTCACAGAACACAGGGAAACACTTGTGTTCACTGGCCCCTTATGTAATAAAGATATGATAAAGGTCACAGAGGGACAGCCAGATGGGGAGTGCCCAGGGACATATAGGAGGGTCCCGAGCACAGGAGATTCTCCTGGAGGAGTTGGAGTACCCACCCTCCCAGCTTCCCAGGCACTCATTGTAAAGAACCTGCCTGCCAATGCAGGTAGATGTAGGAGACGCAAGTTTGATTCTTGGGTCAGGAAGATTCCCTGGAGGAGGGCATGGCAACCCACTCCAGTATTCTTGCTTGGAGAATCCCATGGACAGTCTGGTGGGCTACAGTCCATGGGGTCACAAAGAGCCAGACATGACTGAAGTGACTTAGCGTGCAACCTCTTGGCACGGGATATTTGGGAATCCAGAAGCTCCCTGAATCATCTGCTTTAGAGACTTTTATAAATGCTTCATCACATAGGCACAGTCCATTTTAGCTTCACTTTCAGCCCCTTCCTCCCTGGAGGGTGGAGATAGGGGCCATGTTCTAACTTCTAATCATGGTTTGGTCCTTCTGGTGACCAGTCCCCAAGCAGGACCCACCCAGAGTCACCTCATTAGAACAAAACTTCCCTAAACCCAGGAACTTTCAAGGCACTCAGGAGCTCAGTGTATATACTCTGACTTTGTCCATCACCCTGGAGGTTCCAAGGGTGTTGCCCAGTGTCAGGAAATGGGGGCAGAGACCAGTACGTACTTCTCATAATTTCATGAGGCAGAGAGTAAACGTTTCAGGCTTTTGGGCAGGGTTGAGAGCAGCCACAGTTGATATATAAGTGAACGGGCTTGGCTGTGGCCCCACAAAACTATTTATACCACCAGGAAGCAGCCTGTGCCTGGTGAGCTTTCCCAGTCTTACCTTCCTCACATCACCCGGTTGACAGATCACATTTTTCAAAGGTGGATTCAAAACCCTCCTCTGGAGCCCTGCCCCACCACCATCAAGAGGTGGAGAGTGTCCCTCCGCTTGCAATCAGGTGGGCTTGTATGGCTGGTCATCCCACTGAGGAGGATGGAAGGGAGGCAGTAGGGCTTCGGGAGTCCCCACCCAGCCAGGCACGGCCCCTGGCCCACGAGCCGCCATGTTGTAAGGAAACCCCAGCCTGTTCTGTCAGAGCATCCACCTGGCCAGGCTCAGAGAGCCAGGCTCAGAGAGCCAGGCTCAGAGACACGCCAGCCAGTGCTGCCCCGGATGCCACCCCACAACCCAGCCTGCAGTACCTGACCTGATATTGCCAGCCGAGGCTTCTAGGGGCCACGACAGGGAATCAGAAGATGACGTGATGCGCTAAGGATGCCTGGCGCCCGAGGGAGAAGGTCCGAGCCTGGCCCTGCGGCGAGGCTGACAGTGGCAGCTGGCACGTCGTGGCCATGCCTGGTGCTTTCGAGGCCCTCAGCAAATGTCCATGGAGGATTAAATGAGCAAACACACAAATGCAGGCTCAGTCTACGCCCGCTGGAAACTTTCAGGGTTTGGTTTCCTGAGCAACCTTTAGCCCCTGGAGCCCCTCCATCCAATCAGAAACTGCCCTACTGACTGGTTCTGGCAGGTGTAGTCCTCAGAATCACACATGAAGGTAGGATCATGTGCATGTGTGCACTGGGCCTGCACACGTGTGTGGACGTGTGCTAATCCCAGCTGGCAACCCCTTCCACTCTCAAACCAACGTTCTCTCTACCTTTCTCCATTAGGTACACTATCGATTTCCCTTTGTCTGGAGGTAGATAGGTTTTCTAATTAAGCAGCAGCTTTAATTATGCCACAAAGCACATAGCATAGATCTTAATTATTAAGACTGGGCCTCGGATAATGGAAGGAAGACCGACAAACCCAAATTAAACAGCATCATAAAAATGAATGGACTCATCTGAGACCCCATCCTGCCCTGTGTTAGGTGCTGGCGAAGACTTAGTGCCTGTTAATCGTCTCCGCTGCGCACGGCTTAGCTGTCAAGTGTAATAGGTGCAGATTTAGTGGATGGTGACTGCGAGGCACTGGAGGCAGGCTCCGCACGCTGATCCGACTCCACTCCACGCAGTGGCTCCGACACCGCTGAGACACCCCTGCTGGCGAGCTGAGGGTCTGCGAGTGTAGGTGGTGCCAGACAGATGGGATGGGATGGAGCGGAAACATGCTGGTTTTGTTCCTCCTCGGGTGGAACTGCTGCAGCCAGTTGACCCCCTTCCCCTCCCACCAGCTCCCAGAGCCCCCGGAGCCTCGTCTGTGCTCAGGGAAAGAGGTGTCTAGGGAGGGCAGGGACCCATCAGATGAGTCTGCTTCTCAGTGTGGGGTGGTCGCTGCTGGGAACAGACCCCCACCCTCTTGCTCTCCTGCAGACAGGGCTCTTCCTTGGAGCCGCCTGGTCCTCTGGCTGTAGGTCCAAGGCTTTACTGGCTTCAGGAGACAGGAGAAGCAGGGGCTGCCTGTCCAGTGGCTCTATCTCAGCTGGAGATGTGCTGGATCGGGGAGCAGGGCCCGGTCAGTGTGGGACTGGATGAACACCTGGGGTCCCGTGTCTCCCTTCCCTTCCACTGTCCTCCCCATGGGCTCACCGAGCATCCTCAGAGGCCCTGCTGGGGCTGCTTGAGCAACAGAATGAAGACATCGGTGCTGAGCTTCACTCCTGCATGCGAAGGGTCATTGGCCTCTGGCCCAGCAACCTCAGGGACTATCTGAGAGAGGGCCTGGAGGGACCGGAGGTCATAGGCCCTGAAGATTGTGAACTTGGGCCCTGATGGACCTTGCTGTCCAGGCGGAGGCGCTCCAGGAGGCCCAGGGCTCCTCTGTAGCATTGCACCCAGGGATGTGCGGCCTGGCCACTGGTGCAGTCCACTCACTTTCCTGGGTGCGGGCAGGCCTCAGGGCACCTGGATAGCGACCATGCCCTTCAGCCCACAATCCCAGGTGTGACTCCCACCGGGCCCCTTATGAGGGGGATGTGGGAGAGGGCTTTCTGTGCATGGCCCAACATTCTGTTTGTGAATGGCTTTTACTCTGAGCTCTGAGAGTGGTGTGTGTGCTCAGATCTCCTCAAATATGTGGTGTCAAGATTCTAATGCATCACAGCTCATGTGTCTCTCCAAGCGTGTGTGCAAGTCAGCCTGCAGCTGCTTACTGCATGCAAGTGGGGGCCTGTGTGGAAGAGGGAGTACTCCGTCTGTTCTTAGTTCTATGCATGGCTACATTAAATGTGAGCCATTTGGCTTCCCTCAAATCTGCCTGCTAATGCAGGGGACATGGGTTCCATCCCTGGTCTGGGAAGATCCCACATGCCTCAGAGCAACTAAGTCCTTGTGCCACGGCCACTGAGCTGGTGCTTTAAAGCCCAAGAGCCAGAACAAGAGAAGCCACCACCATGAGAAGTCTGGGCACTGCAACTAGAGATTAACCCCCACTTGCCACAACTAGAGAAAGCCCTCCATCAACAACCAAGACCAAGTACAGCCAAAAATCATTAAAAATAAATAAATATATAAAATGTGAGCCATTGACCTCTCCATAGTGTGTGGCCGTGTGCAAGGTGCCCGCATGAGAATACACTCATGGGAATGTGTAATATGTGGGTGTACATCTATGTTGTAGGTATGTGTATTTGCATAGTGTTTTACTTGTGTGACAGTGAAAATCACTCAGTCGTGTCTGACTCTGTGTGTGGTCTTCCTTGGTAGCTCAGCTGGTAAAGAATCCACCTGCCATGCAGGATACGCTGGTTTGATTCCTGGGTCGGGAAGATCCGCTGGAGAAGGGATAGGCTACCCACTCCAGTATTCGTGGGCTTCCCTGGTGGCTCAGCTGATAAAGAATCTGCCTGCAATGTCGGAGACCTGGGTTTGGTCTCTGGGTTGGGAAGATTCCCTGGAGAAGGGAACGGCTACCCACTCTAGTATTCTGGCCTGGGGAATTCCACAGACATGGGGTTGCAAAGAGTTGGACACGACTGAGCAACCTTCACTTCACTATTACTTGTGTGCACTTACTCTTATGCACCTGTGCAGTGTATGCACACAAGTGCGTGTGTGTGCACATATGTATTGTTTCTGGGAGGTCTTGCAGCCAACTCCCTGGACAGAAGGGTGGACTCAATCTTGGAAAGACAGAACCCCCAAGCAGGAGGCTCTGGTGTTTCTCATCCTGCTAGTCTCCAGTTCCTATCTTCCCAAGCAGCCTCATCTGTGCTGGTTTTCTGTGGGGGCTGCTCTATCTCTGTGCCCATCAGAATCCTGCCTTGGACGTTGCTGTGGCCTGAGCTAGTTGGGGATTCCAGGCTCACCTCGATGTCCCCAAGAGGGCAGGAGCATGTTGACCTAGCAGGTAGATGCCGCTGCCTTGGTGACAGGCTTCCTAGAACCCTCCTGGCAGCTGTTCCCTGAAACATCAGTCTCAGCTTCCCCGGCCTGTGCTCAGCCCAGACCTGTTTCCTCCACCCGGAGATGGATGTGTGTCCTGTTGTCACCAGGCGAAGCTTGCTGTCCCCCTGGGAGGCTGCCGCCACTTCACCCCCTCTCCACCCTGCATTTATCTCTCCAGCGGCACAAAGGGCGTCCCCATAAATTTCCATTAGTGTCACTGCCGTGGCCCCGCTTCGCGTGAGGCCAGCCGGGACACCGCCTGCTGCGCATTCCAGCCACGACCTCGAAAGTGGCTTTGAGAGCTCGTAACCGCCTGCTGCTCTCCAGGTCTATAAATCCTCTGCCAAACGGCTTGGTGGTTGAGGATGTCTGACTTCTCTGGCTCCAGGTGGGGCACGCAAAGGCCTAGTCAGAGCCTCTTGGGGTTGGGGGGGAGGCACCTACAGCCCAGCTCCTCCTGCAGCTGTGATCTGGCAGGAGTGGGGGCAGGTGTGAAGCCTGCCAGCCTGCGGGAAGCCTCCACTGTGTGTCCAGCACCACGCAGGACACCATGTGTCCAAGAGAAGGATGGAACTGCCAGACTTTGGGCAATGTACCTGTAGCAGTTACAACTGCTGCTCAGTCAGCTGTGTTAAACCACATTTTAATGGACTCAGAGGCAAGGGGTCAGATGGGTGCAGGAGAAATAGACTCTCTGCACTGTGCCTTCTGGGACTGCTCTGGGAGGGAGTGATGTTGGCTGGGGAACTCAGTGATGGGGGCTGGAATCATTGGGCTGGGCCATCATGTACACGCCTGGCAGCACGTGGGCAGTCCACCGAGTACCCACATGTGGCCCTTTGCATGTCCTGCACCTTCTCACAGCCTGGCAGCCAGGGCAGAATCAGGTTCCCCCTGTGGTACCACTTGGCCCCAGAACAGAGTCCCAGCACACAGAACCTTCTTGCACTTCATGGCTCAGCTCAGAAGCCACATGGCATCCCTTCCCTGTGTTCTGTTGGCGAGAGGCTTCTGAGCCCCTGAGGTTCAAGGGGAGGGAGTTAAAGTCCCAGGAGGGTTGGGAGCTATCATTGCAGCATCTTTGGAAAGAATACTCTGCCATAACACCCATCTCAGACATCATGGGGTGACATTTGGGGATACAGGGGCTAGATGACATTTCAAGGGAGAAGTGGGATTCCCCTTAAAAAGAATGGATGTTCCATGTCAGAAAGAATACTTTCAGATGAAAAACCCAGCAACTCAGAAGTGGCTGCAACTATAATGGAATTCCTGATCTCAGATAACAAGAAGTCCACAGGCTTGAGGGGGGCAGAGCTGTGCATTGGTGGCTCAGTGACATCACCAGGGACCTGTACTCTTTCCAACTTTCTGCTCTGCCACACTCAGTGCATTGGGCTTATGCCCCTCATGGCCACAATATGGCTGCTGAAGCTCTCAGCATCACATCTTCATAGGTCAGATTTCCAAAGGACTAGAATAAATACGTTCCTACATCTTGTCACTCTTTAAGAACAGAGGAAGCCTTCCCAGGGCCCCCTCATGTATCCTGGGTTGTCTGTGTGTCTCACCTGTGAACCATGAAAGGTAAGGATGCTTTCTTGATCCTTCTCAGAGCACCTGCTGAGTTTGGTTTGTTCATTCTCTGCCTCACAGGATGATGAGGATACCCAAGTCTAGGAGATGGGAGTTTGCTGAGAATTTAACTGAGGGGGTTGGCAGTTGGCTCTCCCCTCCTCTTGAGGCTACCAAGGTCCCAAGCTGGGACCATCCTAGACAGGGACAGGGTTAGGATGAACCAGCTGGTATAATCTCCACCAACAATATGAGAAAGCCCCTAGCTCATCTGGACAGAGACATCTTGAAACGGGGTGTGCTATGGCCAAGGCAGTGGCCAGGCTGACCCCTGTGAGCACTGAACCCACCAACTCCCCTGTCTTCCCCTCTCTGCATGGGCAGGGACTCCAGGACGCAGTAGCCAGGAAGATCTCTCCTGAAGGGCATCCTTGATTTCAGACAAATGTGTCCCTGCATGATGCACATTTTAGGAACTGTGCTGGATCAGGACTCCTTCCATCACAAGTGACAGAAAATCCATCTCAAACTGGCTTAGTCTGGAAAAAGAGAGGAAAGGGGAGAGACAGAGAGGGGATATATGATTCCTGCAACTATGAAGTCTGGAGGAAGTGTTGGCTTCATGTTGAGTTGGATTTGAGGATCAGCTGATGTCATCTGGACCTGGCATCTCACTGTCTCTGCTCTGCTCTTGCCTCAAGGCTTCATCCTGACCACTGGAAGCAAAATGAATGCAGCTGCTCCAGCATCACATCTTATCTCTCCAAGGCCTCAGACAACCTTTTTGTGGCTCTGTATGTCTATTCTTGAGCCTACTGGTGAACTGCTTGGCTCAGACCTAGTCACATCCCTCACTGCATCCAGGGACTGGGACTTAGAATGTGATGATGGGAAGTGGACTTCATGTGTTACTAGAGAAGAAGAAGGGGCTGAGCTGGACCACAGCAAATGTCCTCAGCCTGAGACAGGATGGACAGGATTCTGGTTGGTGTTCAATTTTTAGGGGAAGTAAGGGACCTCGAGAGGGTTGCACTCCAACAAGTGTCAACCACCAGGCACACTGGGATGGGTGCCAAGAGCCTGATGATGCTAGAATGGTTGCCGAATTCAAGCCCTCCAGGGTCAGACCTCAGATCCTGGACCAGGGCTCCTTACTGGGTAATGTCATCTCAGGGCACATTTAGAGATGTCTGGAGGCACTCTGGTTTGTCTCGACCTGGGTGGGGGCCAGGGATGCTGCTAAACACTATCATGCACAGGACAACCCTCACAACAGAGAAGTAACCGAATTATCCTGCCCCAGAAGTCCAGAGGGCTGAGACTGGGAAAACCTGGTCTGGATGGGTTACATATGGCTCAGCAGGGACTGAAGTCCCCCGAATAAGGCAAATGCCCCCAAGAGGGGTACACAACTCCTCTTTCAAGGGCTCATGGGTGTGTGTGGCATGTGTGAGTGTGGGCATGCCTGTGCCCATGTGGGGTATATGTACACATGTATCCTCAAATTCAGCTTGAGCCTCACTCACGTTTAGACTTCTGATGTTTCCCCCATACAGAATTATCCAGAGGTTTGTCCACATGTGTCATAGCTTTAAATGTGCCTCTCACACCCCACCTTTGAGTCCACCAGTAGCTGTGATGATATGTGTTGAAGCCTTTGGAGCATCTGCAGTCCTAGGTGCTGGCGAGGAAGTGACCAGACACAGAGGAAGCCCTGCCTGGGGCTCCCAGCCCAGGAGGCAGAACAGAAGAGCAGTCAGTGATATGGCCACATAGGGGAGATGTGTGCCAAGCAGGGAGGGTGTGCAAAGGCCCTGAGGCAGGAGCAGACTCTCGTGTTCCTGGAAGAACTTGGAGCCACAAGGGGCTTTCAGGTGAGCAAGAGGAAAAATACAGAGGTCAGGTCAGAGGGAACCCAACTCACATCCTAGAGATCACGCCTTTCTTAGTGGGTGGTGAGAACATGCAGGAAGAGGGTTGAGGGAGAGGTAGGGGAGACCAAAGTTAAGGCCAAGGCTTTGCCAGAGCAGGTGGGACTGGAAAGGGATGAGTTCATTGCGAAGGGGAGCAGAGAGGGTGGTAGCAGGAGGGAGGGGAGCAGAGAGACAGGGTCTCGTTCTCTCCTGACCGTGACTGTCTAGGGAAGGGTGGGGACACCCCGCTGCAGGTTTGAACATAAAAATGTTATGTTGATGTAACATTCAGTGTCAAGTTGAAATCATTATAGTGTATCACCTGGTCTTCCCTCAGTTTTACAGTAGGCCAAGAGTGTGGGAGTGTGCCCTGGGTCTCCTCCCCGACCTGAGGGGAGTGATGAAGGTCCTTCTCCCTCTTTGCCCATGTCCCCCCCTCTGTCTCCCACATCTGCCCCACTCCTGGGCCCATTCTGGGTCACTGTGATTACGGGCTCTCAGAGCTGCCCTCTTGCTGAACTCTGATTCTTTTCAAATACTGTCAACTTGGTTTATTTCCTGTCTGACAGAAATAGGGCTTTTAATTACAGAGACGAGCCTTCTGGTTCTATTTAGACAGACTTATTCCAGGACTGCCGCGTGGTGGTCAGTTTTGTTTCCACCATCACATCCAGCCCCTGCCTGGCTCCAGTGCAGGGAGAGGAGACCACCGAGCCCTGAAACTGAGGCTGATTCAGGCACAGAAAGAGACATGGAAACGCAGTGCCACTGCTGGGAGGAGAAGCAGGCATATCGTGGGACAGGCTGGCCTGGTGGCCAGTGGAGCTTGTGCTGATACAAAGGCAGGACTAGAGGAGCTCGGCCTAAGGTCAAGTTCACGTGCGCTACGGGCTGGGTACCTGGGATCAGAGACTGTAAATAAAAGCATTGAGGAGGAGGCTACTTTGGACGGTAACATTCCTGACCTCCAGTGGGGTATTAGCATGGGTTTCTTCCTGCCTCATTGATATCTTTCCTACTTGTGTGTGATAAACAAACCCTTCTATCTGCTCAATATTTATTTTTTTAATTTTTATTTTTTGTGGCTGCTGCAAAGCTTGTGGAATCTTGGTTTCCCGATCAGGCACTGAACTTGAGCCTTCAGCAGTGAAAGCGAAGAGTCCTAACCACTGAACCACCAGGGAACACCCCTCTGCTCAATATTTAACACAAACAATTTTATGTTCCAACTGAGAAGGGGATTATATGCTAAGGAAAACAGATTATTTTTATGCAAATTTGTGCCAGAGAAAAATGAGCCACCTGTATTGCACGATTTCTAACTTAAACAATAATTTAGCAAACATTAGCTGCAAATGTTTGCAATGGGTGTGATTTGTTACATGTAGACAAACAATAAAGCGAGACAGCTCATCACCCAATGGAAAACATTCCCTACACACTTCCAGCCCATGAACGGCCTGGTCCTCGCCTGGCTGGGTCCTACTTATCTTTTGGGTCTTGCTGTGGGCTGAATTGTATGTCCCCCCAAATCCATATGTTAAAGTCCTAACCCTAGGACCTCAAGATGTGACTGGATGTGGAGATGGGGCCTATAAATGGGTGACTGGGGTAAAGTGAGGCTGTAGAGTGGAACTAATCCCACAGGACTGGTGTCCTTATGAGAGCAGATCCAGACGCAGACACGCGGGGAGGAGATGGCTATATACATGCCAAGGAGCGAGGCCTCAGAGGGAACCAGCCCTGGGACACCTCGGCCTTGGACTTCCAGCCTCTGGACCTGGGACTATAAATATCTGGGTGTATGTTTCCGGAGCCCCTATGGACTGTTTTGGGACCCCCACACCTCCTCCGCTGCCTTGTCCAAAGACACCCCCCTGTGACCACTCTTTACCCCATCACCCCACTCTATTCTCTGCAGTCAAGACCTTTGTCTCCGTGCTCGCCCCCCTCACCCGCCCCCTGAGCCCTCACCTTGTCCCTTCTGGCCAGTACGGCCTCCAGCCCCTGGAAGGAGTCTCATGTGTGCTGTGTCCCCAGGAGATGGCTGCAGACGCTGGTGGCTTCTCCACACACAGCGCCAGGTGGCTCTTGCTGGTTGAAATCTCTTCAGAACAGAGGTTTGTGGCCCTGTGGCCAAGCCAGAGAGGTCCCTGGCCTCCTAACCTCGTCATGGAGGGAGAGGAAGGGGGATGAGAGCTCCCACACTGCCCAGACTCCACCAGCTTCCTCCACACCCTGAACACAGTGGAGGTTCCTGCTGCGCTGAAGCCGCTGTGCCTTGAGACAGGGGCGGGGGAGCCCATGCGTGTCAGGACCTGGCCGTGCATGACTCATTTACTTGTTCTTTCTTCCTCTTGTCAACCAGTGCTCGTAAGCCCGACCGTGTGACCAGCTCTGAGGTCTTGGGGTACAGCAGTGAAGGGGCCTGCTCTTGGGGGTCCTGCAGTGGGGGGCGAAAGACCATAAAGAAGCCACGTGAGGACGCCTGAGGACGGTGGGCTGGGAAGAAGGCTCAGGACTGACAGCGCCCAGGCCTTTGGGATGGGGAGGCAGTGGGGGGCGCTGCAGCCCCTCCCCCGCAGGCCCCCAAGAACCCCTCCTCCAAACCCGTCCTTCCTGTCTGCAACTGCAGCCGCAGTTACTCTCAAGATAGATTTCCTCCTCAAGGTGCTTTTTTTTTTTTTTCTGTTTTACACATTTTGCAAGTTCATGAAAATCGTACATTCCAACTTTCTTCCGCTACAGAAAAATGGAGTGAGGTCTTCTTGTCAGAAAGCATTTTCCTGAGTGATGAACTCTCCCTGCAGCACCGCAGCCCATACCAATGCGACAGAGACGACAGAGACGCAGGGCTCCTTAGTCGGAGTCAGGCTGGCGCTCTAACCCCAGCTGGGAGCAGGCAGGGAGGGAGGGCCCCTCAAGGCTCGCTCCCCGCTGGCTGGGGGCAGCCAGCACCCCCTCTGAGGGCAGCACTCACTCCTGAAGGGGGCAGTTAACCGCCAGGGGAGTTAACTCCCATTTCTGTTAGGGCTGCTCAGGGAGCTGGAGTGCTGAGACACACAGAGCAGCTGCTAGGCACTGGGGACCCTCAGCTGTTGCTGTCATCCTGATTGTTGTCACCATGATTGATTACCCGTTAGTGCTGGTTATTATCGCAATTGGTTATCATCAGCATCAGTTATCCTCATTACTATTTATCCTCATGATCAGTTATTCTCATGATTGATTATTATAGTTATTGGTTATCATCATGATTGGTTATGCCCAGTATTGGTCATCCTTCTCAAACAGCTTTACCTCATTCTCACCCTTAGTCCCCAACAACTACAATGACTCCCCATCTTTATTTTTATTAATATTTATTTTTGTTTATCTGTTGATTGCACAGGGTCTTAGTTGCAGCAGGTAGGATCTGGTTCCTTGACCAGGGATCAAACCCAGGAGCCCTGTATTGGAGTGTAGAGTCTTAGGCATTGGACCACAAGGGAAATCCCCCCACACCACTATCTTTAAATAAAGCTCTTTCTCCAGTTGTGGGATAACCATGACTGATCATGGGCTAAGTGTGTCCTCCAAAAGATGTCCAAATCTACCTGCCAGGACCTCAGAATGTTTCTGATTAGGAAATGGGGTTGTTGAAGTTGTAAGTAGTTAAGATGAGGTCATACTGGGGCAGTGTGGCCCCTAACCTAATGACCGGTTAGCTGACAAGAACAGGAAGCACATGGATGGGTGGGGAGGGGGCTGTGATGGGAGGGGGTCGCTCCCCGTGTGGGCCCCATGGGACTGCTCAGGTCACAGGCCCACAGACCCAGCCGAGCCTGTGAAATTCTCGCTTCATAAAAGTCTAAAGTTCTCTGTTTTGGAAATACATGACCACTTTCTGTAAACGTCCTATGAGCCTAAGGGAACAAAAATTTTTCCCTGAAGGAATTAGGGGCTTCCTTATGTAAATTCCTTCATGGTCTTACTTTTTCAGTGTGCCCAATCTGAAGGTGATGCACACTTATGTTTCCATCAAACTCTTCTTACTTTTGTAGTAATTTTTCCTTTTATATCCAGCTGCCAGTTCATTTTGGGATAACGGTTTATAACTATTCTGTCTCCTTCATAAAGAGCCTTCTCCATCCTGTGTGACATCTGTGCTGAATGTCTGGCTTAGGGAGGCAGTATTTGTCTGGCATCTCTTTCTCACTTGTTTATATTTCCAATCTTATTTTTTTTTTTAAAAATCGCTCTACTTTAATTGTGTTTATTATAAACCACAAATAGCAGGGCTGTGTGTGAGTGAATATGTGAGTGAACGTGTGTGTGCGTGTGTGTGTGTGCATTAGCGTGTATGTATGTGGCTTCACTGAACAGCCTCTGCTAGTTTAAAGAGAGAATTAGTTTCCTTACATTTATCATAGCAGCCAACATACTTGAGTTCCTTCTGCCTTACTTTATTACCTACTTCAATTTTTGTTCCTTTTCCCCCCACTTTGGGAGAAGGCACTGGCACCCCACTCCAGTACTCTTGCCTGGAGAATCCCATGGACGGAGGAGCCTGGTAGGCTGCAGTCTATGAGGTTGCTAAGAGTCAGACACGACTGAGTGACTTCACTCTCACTTTTCACTTTCATGCATTGGAGAAGGAAATGGCAACCCACTCCAGTGTTCTTGCCTGGAGGATCCCAGGGACAGGGGAGCCTGGTGGGCTGCTGTCTATGGGGTCACACAGTCAGACACAACTGAAGCGACTTAGCAGCAGCAGCAGCCCCCCACTTCTCTATTTTTGATAATTCCCCCTGTCCCCTTGTGAATTTATTCCACTGTATTACATTAACTGGCACCCACCGGCCTCATCCCATGCTCAGTAATGGAATATTTTGCTTTCTCTGCTCCCTTCATTTCCTCTCCCACGTCCCTACTTCCAAGATAAGACCTTTGGAGAAGTTACTTCATCATTCTATTTTATCTTGAGGCTGAGGTTAGGCGGGGGCCACGGCTAGGCTGTCCCATAAAGACACCTCTCCTAGTTCAACAGCCCTCACCTGACACTTGTCTACTTGTCATCACTGTTTACTCAGATCCCACTTCAGAGGACAGTGTCTGTTGAGCATAGGACCCTCCCAGTAGATGCCTTCTGTCTAGCAGCTGCCAACACCATGACCACCTGGGGCACAGATAGAGCTGGGCATGGGGAAGGGGCTGATGTGGGCTCCAGGCTGGGGCTCTCCCGGACCCTCCACTGGGCTGCACCACGAGATGATCACCTCCCCTTCCCTTCTCTTTCTTGCTTCCCAAGTGTGTCAAAAAAAGTTCCATGTGATCTCAATGGGATGTTAATCCCTTACAGGTGCAATTTCCCTGTCTTTCTGCAAAGCAGGGTCCAGGGTCGGAATGTGGAAGTCAGGGTTTCTGAGATGAACATCATCACCCTGTTTCTCTCACTGTGCTCATTCCTTTTCTAGCTGTGACATCCCTATTGCTCTTCCATCAGTAGCAGGATTTAGAAGTGGTCCCAATGGGCATGCTATGGGGGCTCCAGGCTCCCACCACCCCGTCCTGTCCTGACCCTGACCTCTGCCCCCATGCCATCCCTCCTGCAGGTGCAGACAGATGACCTATTCAGACGACCTGCCCCAGATCTCTGTGGTGTTCATCTTTGTCAATGAAGCGCTCTCGGTCATCCTGCGCTCTGTCCACAGCGTGGTCAACCACACGCCCTCCCAGCTCCTCAAGGAGGTGATCCTGGTGGATGACAACAGCGATAATGGTGAGTGGGGCCAGCTCAGCACCCCAGCGAGGGAAGCATGTTGGAGCCCTGGAGCCCAGAAGTCTGTTTCAGGGTATGGGTAGGGCCACGTTTCCTCCAGAGGCTCCAGGAGAGGGTCCTTCTTGCCTCTCCCAGCTTCTGCAGGCTATTGGTATCCTTGGTGTCCTGGGCTTGTGGCCACACCTCTCCCGTCTCTGTCTCCATCTTCACAAGGCCTCTTCTGGTGTGTTTGTGCCTCTCCTCTTCTTATAAGAACCTTCGTCCTTTTATTTAGGGCCCATCCTAATCCAGAAGACTTTCATCTCAAGACCCTTAACTGTTGACATCCACAAAACCCTTATTTCTAATTGAGATCGCATTCTGAGGTTCTGAGTGGATGTAAGTTTGAGGGGGAGTGACTATTCAACCCCTACAACCATCATCCAGAAAGGCCCCCCGTGTGTTGAGTCTCCCTATGCTAATCACACCTTCACTTCTTGTTCGTGGACAAAACTCTAGTGGGAGGCTTGCTGATGGGGAAGGGGCCGGTGCTCACAGCTGGAGCGTGCACCCCAGGGATCTCTTATCATGGCCCCACGTCAGCCTCCATCCAGGCCAGGCATTTATCCACACCCACCAGGCACATGGGGCTCCAAGCCCCCAACAAGGGTCTGGAGGTTCCTGGCCTGTCCTCATCTGTTCCTCTGCAGAAGCAGAGAGGAGTACAGACCCCACTTCCCGCGGCTCCCACACCGAGGTCCCGGTGCGCTGAGCTGTGACTGTTGGGTCTCTCCATCACTGCAGTCTCTCCTTCTTGTGTCGGGAGTCAGGGGCAAGGGTGGAGGAGTGGGGAGAGGCCTCCCAGAGCCCTCCTGGCCTAAAGGAGCTCCAACCTCGCCTGTACTCTGTGTCTATGTCAGGAGAGCACCGCCCGACACTGGCTAGGGAGCGAGAATGAGGCCTGGGGAGGGCAGGACAGAGCACGGAGACACTGCTCTGGGGCCCACTGGCTATGCAGCTGGAGCCCCCCGTTGTGCCAGGCTGCCCTCCTGGGAGTATCCATTAGAGCCTGGTGATGGGCACGTAGGGGGAAGGCCTCCAGGTGGTGGTGGTCTTCTGCAAGGAGTCCCCACAGCCAAGGTGTGGGAGTATTGACCAAGGCCCAGGAGCAAGGATCCAGTTCAAACCCTCTCAGCTCCTCCTGCTCAGCCCCGAGCCCACTCCCAAGCCCTCTGCTCCTCCCTGTACCTCCTCCCCGCCCCTCCCCCACCCCTGAGAGCAGCCAAGGCTGTCCCCACACTGCTCCTTTCCCATTTCTGTGATGTCCTCCTCTCTTTCCCGGCAGCTCCCTGTCCAGTCACAGCCCATGTGTCACTTTCACAGGCCGCCCCTGCCTCGCAGACGGAGAGAAGCCCCCGCCCCACTCAGACGCCCACTACTTTTAGCCCTCAGGAGCTCCCTCACAAAGACTCCTGGGCCCTCATCCATTTTTTCAATGATTTATTGAGTTGAAATTCTCATAACATAAAAGTAACCATTTACAAAATAATTGTAGAGTTCGGGAGTATCAAGGCCGTTTGCATCATTGTACAGCCATCACCATCAAAACCTTTTCATCTTCCCCAAATGAGACTTTGTCCCCATAAAACACTAACTCCCCACCCGCCTTCCATCCTGCCTTCTGTCCCCGTGGACATGTCTGCTCCAGGGACCTCATGTAAGTGGAACTACACAGCACTTGCCCTTTGGGGACTGGGTTATTTCACTGAGCATCCTGTTCTCAAGTTTATTTACCTTGTAACATATATCAGGATTTCCTTTCTAAGTCTGGACCGTATTCCATTGTATGGATGCACCACACTTTTTTATCCCTCCATCTGCCTGTGGACTGCATTCCTACAGCTGAGTAATTCAGCCCCGTTTTCTCCTGTCCTCATAACACGTGCTTCTGTCTGGATCAATCTGGCTTGATTGCTCATGGTCTCTCCCACTGGAACACAGCTCCACAAGGTGGGGGTCTTATCTCTCCGAAGTCCCCCCAGCACCTTGAGCCATGTCCAGCTGTGGTGTGTCCTCTTCAAGTTTATGAAGTATGGATCCAGGGCACACAATGACCATGGGTCCCAGTGACCTCGGGTCCTCCCACAGTGTCATGCCTGAAACGTTTCTGTGTCTCCACAGTGGAACTCAAGCTCAACCTGGACCAGTACGTCAGCAAGAGATACCCGGGCCTGGTGAAGATCGTCCGCAACAGCAGGCGGGAAGGCCTGATCCGGGCGCGGCTGCAGGGTTGGAAGGTTGCCACGGCCCCCATCGTTGGCTTCTTTGATGCCCATGTGGAGTTCAGCACAGGCTGGTAAGGCTGGGGCCTGGGGCCAAGTGGAGCTGTGCCCTGGGTGGGGCCTGCCAGGGCCTGCAGGAGCCGGGCAAAGAGGATGAGCCTGGCAGGGGTGAGGGTGGGGTGCAGCTGAGTCCAGCCACGTGGCCACTCCAAGTGCAGTTCCTAGAACCCAGAACCCTGTTTGTGATGCCTGTGTATGAGGACTGATCTGTCTCCCCACCTTGTTCCCAAAGGAATTTGAATTGTCCAGTCATTCCAGCAGGTGGCAGGTCAAAAGTGGATGTTCATGTGACCTTAGGTCAAGGAGGTGCACCCAAGGTTTGGGTCTCGTGTATGTGAAATATGGCCTATCGGTTCTCAGTTAACAGAAACCCAAGTCTAGTTGGAAGCAATTTATCATCCTTATGAGGGAGTCCTAGGACACAGCATCTGCCCATTTTCTCCCACCCATCCATTCAGGGGTGAGGTGGGCTTCTAATGAGAAACCTGGAGGGGGATCTGGCCAGTGGAGTGGCCGGGATACAGGGCAGTGGCCGGAACACCGTGGAGATGCCCAAGCACGTGTGCAGGACGATCTAGAGGTGCCCCGGGGGTCCTGCAGGGCCTTAGTGCTCAGTGTGAACCCCAGACCAGCAGCATCCAATTCCCCTGAGAGCTGGCAGGAAGTGTAGGTCTGTGGGATACAGGGTCTCAGAGTGGGGCCTTGATCTGTGCTCTCTCACCTGGGGATATTCATGAGGCTCTGCCCAAAGGCGGCCAGTGATGCCTTAAAAACAGAGTCATTTGCCCAGCAAATTATCCACACCGGGCTTCAGAGCTGCGGGTGGCCCTGGCGCCTCTATCCAGACCCTGCTGTCCCTAGGCAGGTGGTGAGCTGATGTGCTCACCGCAGGTGCCTGAGGATGTGTTGCTAGAACAGAAGGATGTGCTTCAAAGTTTTCTGGAAAGTGCCCGCTGGGCTCTTGGCATGCTTCCTAATTTCCTCTCTGGCGGCTGCATCTGGGAATTGCCCCCTGAGCCCTCACTCCCGCCAGGCCCTGCAGAGGACCTGAGAGGAATAAACAGCAGCTGAGTGGGGAGGGCAGAGCTTGGCAATCCCACAGGAAGGATTGGGACAGGACAGTTGGGCTGCCAACATGATGTGAGTGTTTGAGCCCCGGGCAAGCCTTGGTTTCTTCATGCACTGACTGGTGATGTTAGAGAGCTGGATTGTTGCCAAGGTTACGTGTGGGATGCTTGTGAACTGGCCCAGTCCCCAACAGGGCCAGCTCCAACACACGGGTGTCAGACAAATGCCCAGCTGGGACTGAAGACTGAGACCCCAGGGGACCACCTGTGTTGGAGGGGCTGGGACATGAGCAGGTGGAGGGAGGGTCACCCAGTACATGTCCTGGGGCTGCCATAACAATGACCAAAGGCTGGTGGCTCAAAACGAGAGAAATTCATTCTCTCACAGCTCTGAGGCCAGAAGTCAAAATCAAGGTGCAGGCAGGGCTGGGCTCCCCAGGAAGCCCTTGTTGGGGAGCCTCCCACCTCTTCCAGCTCTGACGGCTCCAGGCGTCTAGGGCTGAGGCAGCATCCTTCCATCTCTGCCTCCGTCATCACATGGCTTCTCCTCTGTGTCCTGGTCTCAAGTCTCCCTCTCCTTTCTCTTAGAAGGACACATCTTTGATTCAGGGCTCACCTCAATCCAGGGTGATCACATCTTGGGGTTTAACTGAATTACCTCTGCAAAGACTCTGTTTCCCTGTAAGGTCACATCCCAGGATTCAAGTGGACCAGTCTTTGTGGTAGGACACTATTCACCTCTCTTCCAGCTCTGGGGGCTCCAGGAATCCCTGAGCTTGTGACCACGTCCCTCTAATCTCTGTGTCCATCTTCACGTGGCCTCTCCCCTCTGTGTGACTGTGCCTCTCCCCTTCTCTCTTCTAAGGACCCTTGTCTGTGGATTTAGGGCCCACCCAGGCTTCCCTGGTGGCTCAGATGGTAAAAAAAATCTGCCTGCAACACAGGAGACCTGGGTTCGATCCCTGGGTCAGGAAGTTCTCCTGGAGAAGGAAACAGCAACCCACTCCAGTATTCTGGCGTAGAGAACTCCATGGACAGAGGAGCCTGGTGGGCTACAGTCCATGGGGTCGCAAAGAGGCAGACACACCTGAGCCATAACACACACACACACACACACACACAGGTCACCCAGTATGATCTCATATGAAGATCCTTAAGTTAAACCCACAGTGGTAGGGTATGCGAGGGGTCCACAGTGGGCAGGGAGCATGAACCCCTCACCCAGGGGCAACCTGCAGCCCCTACCAGCTGAGCATCAGGGAAAACTCAGCCCTGTGTAGCCAGCTTGCCCCATTTCAAGAGAAACTAAAACTCACTCTTTTTTATATCAAATCTCCCAAGTCACATCTTTAAACTCTCTGAAGCCTAAACTAAGAGGTTCACTGAGATATTCCCTCAAGGGAGATGAGAGGATTATAGGGAGGGGGTTCGTGGTGGGCTTGCTGATCAAGTCCCACAATGCCTGGCCGGGTGTCCCCAGATGGGGCCCCTAAGGGTCTGGCCTTCGGAACCTCTCAAAGTTCTCAGTTTTCCTAACTGCTGTTTTGGTTGGACCAGGGCTTTGGTGCCTGGTAGGCTGGTGAATGGCGCCCTTTCCTTCCACACTCCTGAATTGCCGCTGGTACATCTCAGCGAGCCCAGGACCACCAGTGTGTTCACAGGGCTGGTTCTGACCCACTGCGTGCCTGACCGAGATGCAACTTCTGTCTCCTCTGACTTCCCCTGCTGGCCCCCATTTCCCTCCTCTCTGCCACCGTCATGAAGCGACTCTTCTTTTCCCATGACATCTGTCACCTTCTATCAGTAATGACATGTTATGGTCTGCCCTCCACCAGGGCATCCTGTTGTGTAGGTTGTGCACTGCACCGCTGTACTTGCAGGCCTTTCTGTTCCTCTCATGTATATTAAACTCCCTGGAGCATTTGGAGGACGTTTGGGAGAGTCACAAGTCTATCACATCAAAATGCCATTTGAAACTACTGTAACTTTAATTTTTAACCACTGAAAACCCAGTTATCCATCTGCAAATAGCCCTCCCCTCCCAGAACTGTCTCCATAAAGATTCTGCCTTATTAGCACATGTGGCATTTGCAGAGAGCTTTTCATCTCTGAAGCACTTTACTAACAGTAATTAATTAATCCTCCTCGAGAAGCTGAAAGGCAGGTAAATACCAAGCTCTCGCTTGGAAGGACGGGAAGGAAGGCTGGCTACAGGGTGAATCTGGCCAGGTAGGGTCAGAGAACTCCCACCCCTTCCCCCAGCCCCCACTGTCCCTCCCTGAGCTCGGCCTCTGTCCCCCTGTTCATCTCTCTGGTCCCCCAGTCAGCAGGCTGCTCATGACTAGGTTGAACTCCAGCCCCTTGGGCAGCATCTCATCCTTGCAGGGGACAAGGTCGTCTCCAAAGTGAACCTGTACTTGCTTGCCCCCGGGGACTCCTGCACTGAAAATTCACAACCCACAGCCTTTGTCCTCTGGTCTTTCTCCTCTCTGCCTTCATTGCCCACACGGCCACCGTCTCTCCACTCCAGCCACCAGGCCTGCTTCCCAGTCACACCAGCACATCCCAGGGGCTCAGTGCTGGCTGCTCCTTCTGTGTACAGCACCCCACCTGCCTCCCCTGACAACCAGCTGCTACATCCTACACCACCTCTGCTCATCACCCAGTGCAACCTACCCTGAACACCCTATTTAAAACTGCAATTCCAAATCACCCTTATTTTGCTCTCTTTTTCTGTCACAAGACATATCACCTCCTAATATATCCTTTACTTATACATTTTTGTCTGTCCTCCCATACCCACTCAATCAGGACCACCACATACTGTTGTGTAGGTTGTGCACTGCACAACAGCACTTGCTAGCCTTTCTGTCTCTGCAGCAAATCCTAAGTTCCCTGAGGCATGGATTTTTTTTTCCTTTCTAGTTCGTGAGTATGCTCCAATGTGTTATAAGAGGGTGTGGCACATTCATGCCTCCATTCCTGCTTGTAAATGAATGTACCTTCTAGCCCTGGAGGGAAGGCCAGCCAGGAAATAGGATTCACTTGCGAGAAAATCCAGGCCGGCTGACAGACTGAGCTGACTCACAGGGCTCTCTGGAGCAAGGACAGCCCATCACAGATGTCAAACATTGGGCCTGGATGGTGTTTATATCTCTAATGTCAATCGGTGGTTAGCCACGGGCTGCCACGGGCTGCCTCCGGCAGAGTGAGACCTCCGGCAGGCGGGTGTGCGGCCCAGGCGACTCCCGGGGCTTCCAGAGGTGCAGAGCTTGGATCTACCCTCCGCAGGGGCTGTCTAGCCCAACATTAGATGCGGGTGTGGCCACCTGGGTCCCTGGTATCCATGCCCTTCCTCACGGGCCTGCGTCTCCTTGCAGGGCCGAGCCCGCCCTTACGCGGATCCGGGAGGACCGCCGACGGATTGTCCTGCCAGCCATTGACAACATCAAGTACGACACGTTCGAGGTGCAGCAGTACGCCAGCGCGGCCCACGGCTACAACTGGGGCCTCTGGTGCATGTACATCGTCCCGCCCCAGGACTGGCTGGACCGTGGCGACGAGGCGGCACCCATCAGGTGAGCTGGCCATCAGGGCCACTGGGGCGGGGCCTGCACTGGAGGAGTCAGGTGGGCGGGGCCACTGGGCGGGGCCTGTCCTGGAAAGAGCTAGGACGGTGAGGTGGGGCACGGCTGCGGCAGGGGACTTGGGGACTAGAGGGACAGGTGGCATTCCTATGCAGAAAGCTAAGGCCTGGCATCAGGTGGGAGAGTAGAAATGGTGGGATGCAAGCGGTACAGGGTTTCCCTGGGTGTGCAGAGGGACATGGTGATGTGATGGGGAAACGGGACGTGGCTCCAGATTGTGATCTGAGCAATAACTAGGCGATCAAGATGGCAGAGTAGAAGGCATGTGCTCATCTTCTCCTGTGAGAACTCCAAAATTACAACTTGCTACTGAACAACCATAGACAGGAGAATGTTGGCTCCAACCAAAAAAAGATACCCCACATCCAAGGGCAAAGGAGAAGTCCCAGCAAGATGATAGGAGGGGCGAAATTACGCTTAGAATCAAACCCCATACCCACCAGAGACGCTTGAAGAGCTCAAACAAAACCTTGTGTGTACCAGGAGACCCCACAGAGACTGAGCCAGACCTGACTTTGAGTGTTTGAGTGTCTCCTGCAGAGTTACGGGTCAGCAGTAGCCTGCTTCAGGGATAGGGGTTCTGGGTGCAGCAGACCTGGGTGTGGCATAAGCCCTCTTGGAGGAGGTCACCATTAACCCCACCATAGAGCCGTTAGAACTTACCCAGGACTGGGGAAACAGACTCTTGGAGGGCACAAACAGAACCTTGTGCCCACCAAGACCCAGGAGAAAGGAAAAATGTCCCCACAAGAGACTGACCCAGACTTGCTTGTGAGTGTCCAGGAGTCTCTGGCAGAGGCATGGGTCAGTGGTGGACTGCTGCAGGGTCAGGGACACTGAATGGGGCAGTACATGCACAGGGCCTTTTGAAGGACATCGCCATTACCTCCACCATAGTTTGGTCTCAGATCAAACAACAGGAAGGGAATGCAACCCTGCCCATCAACAGGAAATTGTATTAAAGATTTACTGAGCATGGCCATGCCCATCAGAACAAGACCCAGTTTCCCCCAGTCAGTCTCTCCCATTAGAAGCTTCCATAAGCCTCTTATCCCTCAGAGGACAGACAGAATGAAAACCACAATCACAGAAAACTTCAAACTGATCACATGGACCACCCTTGTCTGAATCAATGAAACTATGAGCCATGCCGTGTAGGGCCACCCAAGACCACCAGATCATGGTGGAGAGTTCTGACAAAACGTGGTCCACTGGAGAAGGGAATGGCAAACCACTTCAGCATTCTTGCCTTGAGAACTCCATGAACAGTATGAAAAGGCAAAAAAGATAGGACACTGAAAGATGAACTCCCCAGGTCGGTAGGTGCCCAATATGCTACTGGAGATCAGTGGAGAAATAACTCCAGAAAGAATGAAGAGATGGAGCCAAAGCAAAAACAACACCCAGTTGTGGATGTGACTGATGATGGAAGCAAGGTCCAGTGCTGTAAAGAGCAATGTTGCATAGGAACCTGGAATGTGAGGTCCATGAATCGAGGCAAATTGGAAGTGATCAAACAGGAGATGGCGAGAGTGAACATTGACATTTTAGGAATCAGTGAACTAAAGTGGACTGGAATGGGCGAATTTAACTCAGATGACCATTATATCTACTACTGTGGGCAAGAATCCCTTCAAAGAAATGGAGTAGCCATCATAGTCAACAAAAGAATCCAAAATGCAGTACTTGGATGCAATCTCAAAAATGACAGAATGATCTCTGTTCATTTCCAAGGCAAACCATTCAATATGATAGTAATCCAAGTCTATGCCCCAACCACTAAAGCTGAAGAAGCTGAATGGTTCTATGAAGACCTACAGAACCTTCTATAACTAACATCCAAAAAAGATGTCCTTTTCATTATAGGGGACTGGAATGCAAAAGTAGGAAGTCAAGAGACACCTGGAGTAACAGGCAAATTTGAGCTTGGAGTACAAAATGAAGCAGGACAAAGGCTGATAGAATTTTGTCAAGAGAACACACTGGTCATAGAAAACACCCTCTTTCAGCAACACAAGAGATGACTACACATGGACATCACCAGATGGTCAATACTGAAATCAGATTGATTATATTCTTTGCAGCCAAAGATGGGAGAAGCTTTATACACTCAGCAAAAACAAGATGGGGAGGTGACTGTGGCTCAGATCATGAACTCCTTATTGCTAAATTCAGACTTAAATTGAAGAAAGTAGGGAAAATCACTAGACCATTCAGGTATGACCTTAATCAAGTCCTTTAGGATTATACAGTGGAAGTGACAAATAGATTCAAGGGATTAGATCTGATATAGAGTGCCTGAAGATCTATGGTCAAAGGTTCGTGTCAGGAGGCAGTGATCAAGATTATCCCCAAGAAAAAGAAATGCAAAAGGGTAAAATGGTTGTCTGACGAGGCCTTACAAATAGCTGAGAAAAGAAGACAAGTGAAAGGCAAAGAAGAAAAGGAAAGATATACCCATCTGAATGCAGAGTTCCAAAGAATAGCAAGGAGAGATAAGAAAGCCTTCCTCAGTGACTATGCGAAGAAATAGAGGGAAAAAATAGAATGGGAAAGACTAGAGAGCTCTTCAAGAAAATTCGAGATACCAAGAGAACATTTCATGCCATGATGGGCACAATAAAGGACAGAAATGGTATGGACCTAACAGAAGCAGAAGATACTAAGAAGAGGTGGCAAGAATACACAGAAGAACTATAAAAAAAGATCTTCATGACCCAGATAACCATGCTGGTGTGATCACTCACCTAGAGCCAAACATCCTGGAATGCGAAGGCAAGGGGACCTTAGGAAGCATTACTATGAACAAGGCTGGTGGAGATGATGGAACTACAGTTGAGCTACTTCAAATCCTAAAAGATGATGATGTGAAAGTGCTGCATTCAATATGCCAGCAAATATGGAAAACTCAGCAGTGGCCACAGGACTGGAAAAGGTCAGTTTTCATTCCAATCCCAAAGAAAGGCAATGCCAAGGAATGTTCAAACTACTGCACAATTGCACTCATCTCACACGATAGCAAAGTAATGCTCAAAATTCTCCAAGCCAGACTTCAACAGTACATGAATTGTGAACTTCCAGATGTTCTAGCTGGATTAAGAAAAGGCAGAGGAACCAGAGATCAAACTGCCAACATCCATTGGATCATCAAGAAAGCAAGAGAATTCCAGAAAAACATCTACTTCTGCTTTGTTGACTATACCAAAGCCTTTGACTGTGTGGATCACAACAAACTGTGGAAAATTCTGAAGGAGATGGGAATACCAGACCACCTGACCTGCCTCCTGAGAAATCTGTATGCAGGTCAAGAAGCAAAAGTTAAAACTGGACATGGAACAACAGACTGGTTCCAAATTGGGAAAGGAGTATGTCAAGGCTGTATATTGTCACCTACTTATTCAAGTTATATGCAGAGTACATCATGTGAAATTCTGGGTTGGATGAAGCACAAGCTTAAATAAAGATTGCTGGGAGAAATATCAATAACCTCAGATATGCAGATGACACCACCCTTATGGCAAAAAGCGGAGAAGAACTAAAGAGCCTCTTGATGAAAGTGAAAGAGGAGAGTGAAAAAGTTGGCTTAAAGCTCAACATTCAGAAAACTAAGATCATGGCATCTGATCCCATTACTTCATGGCAAATAGATGGGGAAACAATGGAAACAGTGAAAGACTTTATTTTGGGGGGCTCCAAAATCACTGCAGTTGGTGACTGCAACCATGAAATTAAAAGTTGCTTTCTCCCTGGAAGAAAAGCCATGACAAACCTAGACAGCATATTGAAAAGCAGAGACATTACTTTGCCAGCAAAGGTCCATCAAGTCAAAGTTACGGTTTTTCCAGTAGTCATGTATGAATGTGAGAGTTGGACTAGAAAGGAAGCTGAGCGCCGAAGAATTGATGCTTTTGAACTGTGGTGTTGGAGAAGACTCTTGAGAGTTCCTTGGACTGCAAGGAGATCAAACCAGTCAATCCTAAAGGAAATCAGTTCTGAATATTCATTAGAAGGACTGATGCTGAAGCTGAAGCTCCAATACTTTGGCCACCTGATGCAAAGAACTGACTCACTGGAAAAGACCCTGATGCTGGGAAAGACTGAACCACAGGAGGAAAAGGGAGTGACAGGATGAGATGGTTTGATGGCATCACTGACTCAATGGACATGAGTTTGAGTAAGCTCCGGGAGTTAGTAATGGACAGGGAAGCCTGGCGTGCTGCAGTCCATGGGGTCACAAAGAGTCGGGCATGACTGAGCGACTGAACTGACTGATAACCATGTCAGGTGGAGGAGAGAGAAGGAGAGAGGAGGAGGGAGACAGACAGAGTGAACATCCAAAGAGAAAGAGCCAGTAAAAGAGACAGAGAAAAAGAACACAGACTTGGAGAGAGCAGAAAAAGGGAGACACCAAGGAAAGAGAGAGGGGAACAAGACAGATGAATCTCAGGCAAGCAGCCGTGAACAGTGGTGTGAAGCGAGATCTTCATTCCCTGCCCAGGAATTGAACCTGGGAAGCCTGGATGAGAACCAAGAAGTCTAGCTACCAGACCAGCAAGGGCTAGAGGCTAGAAGCTGTTTTTCTCTGGATCTTTGCCTCCAGTGAAAAATGCATTTATCACGGAGGCAGAAACTGTAAATGCAGATACAAAGTTTATTATTACAGACATAGCACAACAAGTGGGAGAGCACATAGAGAAAATGTTTGTTTAGTTAAGACAGAAGCAAGGCAGAGACAAACACCCAGAGAGAAAGGGTGGGCCCCTCCTAGTGGTGAGCAGCACAGTAAAGAGGTGGTTAAGTCATTTATATAGGTCAGTTCTTCTGGGTCTTTGTCTTCCTTCAGGCTAATTATCTGGTTCCTTTTTCCACACCTGACCTACCCTGGGACCCTCCCCTGGGTGCGCACACACCTCTCAGCCAAGATGGATCTCAAAGTAAAGGCTTCTGGGAAGAGCAAGACTCATTATGGCCTGGCGTTATCCCTTGACTTTGACTCCCATAAGGGAGCCTTTTGGGGGCATGTGTAGTGTCTCCTTTGTCCCAAAACGGGGGAAGCAGAGATCCCTTAATCCTTTACTCAAACAGGGTTTGCCCCTCTTTGTCCTTGCCATGACTATTACTTTAGGTGTTTACAAGAGACATACAATGGCTATTTACTCTGTTTCTGCTGTTACTTCCATCTCAGAGGACAATCAGGAGGCTGATGGTAAATGCCTGATCTGGAGCATGTCTCTTGTCTCAGGAATCCAGCCTGAAGCCCCCCTTCTTCCTGCCCCCTGAAATGCAAATAGGAAGCCCGTTGTAAAAGTCTAACCTGGAGCCCATCTGTTGCCTACTTCAGGATGAGCAGAGGAAGACAGAGAGTCGAGGGAGGGTGCACCCTAAGAAACAAAACAAGGAAGGTGTCAGAGCAGAAAGGAATAGGGATGCAGAGAGGGAGTGAGAAGGAGACGGAGACCCAAACAGAACGAGGGAGAGACAGACAGACAGACAGAGGCAACACCATGAGAGTCATAAAGGAGCAGAGGACAAAGAAACCAGGAGACCCGGGATGGTGGGTGTGCTATAGAGAACATCCTCCAAATCACTTATTTTATTTTGAATTGGTTCCCATACCTGAAAATGGAGAGTTTTTCCCATGTTGAAAATGCATCTTTATTAAAATGAGAAGGTGCACATTCTCACAGGGCAGCCAGTCGCTGGAGCTGAGAAGTGACCCCTGTCTGAACAGGGCTGAGGCCTCCAGTTTGCTGCAGTCCCCACTACTCCCTAATGTCTCTCTGTTGCTCTGCCTTCAGATTTGCACAGTCACTCTTCTTATACCTGGCCTGCTTCATTTGTTTCTATGACTGACGGACCTGCAATTTTCAGCCCCTTCCTTCTTTTCCTTGGTCTGTTGAACCCCTGGGAAATCTATGCTTCAAAATCAACTGGGGCCACCATGTTCTCCTGGGGGCCCAACAGGCTGGAGGTATTTTTCTTGGAGCGAATGTTCATCTCCAGGGTCTGTTGATCCCCTGGAGCCTTGGCCAGTTCTCCCAACAGAGGTTTGGGATTTCAAGGCCTCAGGCAGGAACTCTTCCTGCCTCATCTCTACAATCTGGTGTGTCCCTGCTGAAACAGGCCACTCTGCCCATGAGTGACCAGAACTGTCCATTATGGCACCTTTACAAGTTATTTCTTCCCCTAGGAGTGTCTTAGAGGGGCTTCTGGGCACCTACCCTCCATTAGCAAAGAGCTGTCCAGCAAGAAATTAAGTCTCAGAGCAGCCTGGATGCTCAAGCTGAAGAAAGAATGCTCTGGCCAGACTGCAAGTTGTCTTAAACTTTGCTCCTTATTAATACCACCTTAGAAAACCCTGATGCCAAAACCCCAAATAAAAAAATGGGCAAAGACCTTGAACAAATACTACACATAAGGAGGTAGACAAAACACTAACACACCCATGGAAAGCCTACCACTACAGAGTCACTAGGGAAATAGGACACAATGTTGGTTAGATAGGCCGATGGCAACACGGAGCAGTCGCAACTCTCAGCGTGGCCAGTGGGAGATGTTGGCAAGACCGCTTTGGAAACCTGGCAGTTTCTCCTAGAGGTAAAAACACTTCCTACGTGACCAGCCGTTACACCCCAGGTATTTGCCCAAAACAAAGGAAAACATAGGTCTACACAAAGATGCAAATGTTCATAGCAGCAGCTTTCTTCACAATAGTCCTGAATTGAACCCACATGTCTATCAACATGTGAATAGATGAACAAAGTGTGATCTCTCCACCTAAGGGGGTGCTTCTGGGAACTACAAAGGGGCATATGGTGATGCCCATAACAATGAGGATGAAACTCAAAGTGTGGCAAAAACATCAGACACAGAGGAGCACACGCTGTGTGATTGACGTACAGAGAAATCCAGAGAACGCAGACACCTGGTGGAGGAGGCAGGGGCGGGGAGAGCTCCTGGAGGGGCCCAGGAGCCCTGGGATGGGCACGTTCTCCACCTGGACTGGGTTGGGGTTACCCCAGTGTATCCATCAGTCAGGCCACTCAAACCGCACTTTCAACGGATGTGTCCTGATTTCGTGTGACTTTAACTCTGTTGAGTTGACTTTTTAAATGAATTTTAAAACATACAAAAAGTTAATAATTCTAATGCGCAAGCTGCTTATCATTTCATTAAATTAGCATCTCTGAGCTGAGGTCTGGGGGATTCCAGTAACAAGAGAAGAACGCCAGCCAACATGAATCAAAGCAGCTTTGGGGAAACATGGGCACCCAGTTAGAGGAGGAGCCAGCAGAAATGCCAGATGTCTCCCCGCACACTGGGAAGCGGGTGTCCCCTCCACCTCAGTCAGCCCCAGGACAATCTCCAGGGTCATAAACCCCTGCCCCTATCTTTCTTGAAAGCAGATGGGAGAAAGGCCCTCCAAGGACCCGGTGACCTTCACAGAGGGGAAGTCCTGGAATCTCACCATTTCACAGGGAGTATGTACAAGGAGAGAGGTGGTCTCCCCAGAAGATACTACAGTGTTGATAAGAAGGCCTAGATGGAAGGCTGGGTGCAGCAGACAGCCATGTCTATGTCCTGACCTCCCAGAACCCATGAATTCGACCTCACTGGGAAAAGGGTCTTTGCAGATAAAATTAGAATGTTGTGACAGAGAGATTACTGTGGATGACCCCGTTGGGTCCTGAATGCTGCTGAAAGTGTCCTTGTAAGAGACACACAGAAGAGGAAAGACCATGCCACTCCGGAGCCAGAGATGGGAGGGATGCAGCCACAAGCCAAGGACACCCGGGATGACCAGGAGTTGGAAGAGGCAGGGAGGGTCCTCCTCTGGAGCTTCAGAGGGAGCATGGCCCTGCCCACACCTTGACCTCAGACTTCTAGCCTTCAGAGCTAGCAGAGAACAAATATCTCTTGTCTGAAGCCCCAGTTCATGTGGTACTTGTTTCACAACTGCAAGAAATGAACATGCTGGGTAACCAAAAATGGCCAATGTACAGAAGAGGGCCCTCCGCAGAGCCTTGCTCCAAGGTTGGGAGATCCCAAGCCTCACTGGGCATCTCCCAGCTGGGTGACCCCACGGGGACGGAGCCAACACACAACTATGTTGAGATGAGACCCTGAAGGCCGTTCACGTCCAATAATGCATGTGACAATCACAAACATTCCTCAGGTCCACATGGTACCCCTGTCACACACAGCCAGTCCCCGAGTTGTATCCTCCACGTGCATGAGTGCAGCCCACTGGGGAAGCAGAGCCCTGACAGGGGCCTCTCAAGGGCACCTTCGGGGCTGATGTTCAGCTGGCCTGTGTGATCGCTTTAACCACACCCAGCCAAGGCTTCCTGAAAATTGGAGAGGAAGCCAACCAGCCTCTCCCCAGATTCCGCTGGGCCCTCAGCAGGCTCCACGCTGGGACTCACTGCCCTCCTAGTGATGCCTCCTAGTGACAGCTCCCAGATGCCCAGCCATTCTTCTTGAGGGAAGAACAAGGCATTCTGAATCTCCTAATGTGCACAGTGCCCTAGAGTGGCGTGACCTTGTCCTTCAAGTTCTAGGGAAGCCACTTGAGTCGCAGTATGTCACCTGATTTGTCATATATGTCTCAAACTTGGAACCAATGTTTATACTTAAGAGATTTCACGAAAAATAGGTAACTACTCTCTGAAAAGTAGAATATTCTGGAAACACCCAGGTCCGCATTCCTAGCTGGTGATGATCCACTGGAGCTGAGTTGTTACTGAGCTCTCGGGGGGAGGGGGACAGTGCCGCAGGCCCCACTGCTCCCCACAGCCTGCTTCACACGCCCTTCAGGCTGGAGGGTCTGGAGTGACAAGACTCCAAGGGCAGCCTTGAGGTCTTTGCTTCCAAGGTCATTATCCAGAGAATGGCCCTCCTCTCCACCTTCTCAGGGAAGGGTCTTCCCACAATCTCCCCTCAGTGGCAGACCCATGAGAAGAAGCCCTGGTACCCCAGCACCTGCAGCAAAGGCTCATGGCAAACCTTGTGATGTTGCCCCTCGCTGTGTCATGAGACCTGACCCTAGGCTGGGAACCTGCATCCCTGGAGCCAGTCTGTGGGCCTGAAAAGGTCTCTCCTGAGACCTGCTCTGGGGTTTCTGGTCTCCCTCAGACCTGGGAGAGGGGCCGATGCCCTTTTCCTGAAGGACGCAGCTCCCACACCTGCTCTGGGGAAGTTGGCCTGGGAGAGGCTGGCGTGTGAAGATTTACTTAAGGAAATTTCCCTGCCAGTCATTATCCTGGAAGCTCAAGGAAGAAAAGGGTCAAAAGAAGGCTTGGATTTCTGTGGGGAAGTATCTCAGCCTTGACAGATGGAGAAAGAGAGGGTAGTGAAGGACTGGGAGGTCCTCATGGCCCCAGGGGTCCTATGTGCTGGAGATGGCTGCCTACGTGAACGGTATCATTGAAATGGAGCTATTTCCTGAATTCTGAATAAGGTCAAAATGGGGCCCATGATCAGTGGCATGTTTGTCTCCATGTGGCTCTGAGCTCTAACAGCGCAGGTGTGGGGCACTGGCTGCATTGTGTGGGCCCCCCGCCTCCAGGAGAGCAGCTGCAGCCCCTCGGCTCACCTGGCTTGCATCTTCCTGGGGCCACAGAGCCCAAGTGTGGGTTCGCACCCCTGTCCCTGGGGCAGTCCAGATTCATGCCAGTGTGTCTGGTGGATGTAGAGGAACCATGGGTGTAAGTCGGCTTCCAGCGGGGCCAGATGAACCCAGAGGAAAAGAGGGCATGTTGTGGGGTCGGCAGAGGGGCCCACACCCAGCACCTGCTCCCCTCCACAAGCAGGGGAACATGGAATGAGGGTCTGAGTCACACCGGTGCTCACACACAGATGCACACTCATGCATAGAGATGCACGAAGATACAAATGCAAGCACACAGACGCGTGTACATGCTCAGACACACACAAAAAACACATAGATCCACACACACAGACACACATATGCACAAGACCACACATAGATCCACATACAGAGACACACACAAGACCACACATAGATCCACACGCATAGACGCGCACATACATAAGACCACACATAGATCTGCACACACAGACACACGCACACACACAAGACCACACATAGATCCACACACAGAGACACACACACACACAAGACCACACATAGATCCACACACAGAGACACACACACACAAGACCACACGTAGATTCACACACACAAGATCACACATAGATCTGCACACACACACACACGCACGCGCGCAAGACCACACATAGATCTGTGCACACATTATAGGCATGCATGCATGCATGCTCAGTCGCTTCAGGCATGTCCAGCTCTTTGTGACCCCATGGACTGTAGCCCACCAGGCTCCTCTGTCCATGGGAGTCTCCAGGCAAGAATACTGGAGTGGGTTGCCATTTCCTACTCAGGGGATCTTCCCAACCCAGGGATCGAAACTGCATCTCCTACGTCTCCTGCAAGGCAGATGGATTCTTTACCACTGAGCCACGGGGGAAGCCTGTGCATACAGGCACGCTCACACATAATTGCTTCTCTGGTCACAGCAGTAGGTTGGTGACATTTTCCTTGCTGACTTGTCGCTTACCCTCTCCCAAGCATCACTTCTTATGGCGCTGGGTGGTCTTGATAAGCACCTCGCCTGCTGGGTAGGTAACAATCTGTCAAAAGAACGGCTTGAAACTCACTCGACCATCTACACTGATGGACTTTAAGTTGATTTCCCTTTTGCCACTATAACTCACGCTGCAGTGCACCGCTTTGTGCAAATAGCTTTTGGATCAGTCTCCTAGGATAAATGCCAGCCATGGAATTAGGGGATAAAATAGTAACAGTAAATGGTCCCCAGGCTCCAGACCCTCCTCCATATAGTTTTCATCCACCCAGCCGCCTTTGGAGGAGGCACCATTCTGCCTCTCGTGTTACTGACGGGGAAGCTGAGCACAGAAAAGCTGAGCAGCTTGCCCAAGGTCACACAGCTGGTATGCAAGGAGCTGGGTCAGCACTGCATCACTGCACAAATATTGCTGGCTCTGTATTCATAGCTTCAGACTTTTCCAGGAGGGTTGAACCAATCCACACCAGTTTCCCCACCACCTTGTTACCAGTGCATGTGGTCCCTAGACCCGGTCGGCTGTCTTCCCCTGTGTTTATGCTAATCACCTGGCAGTGCCTTGCCTGTGAGCATGTGTTCTTCTTCAAGACATCGAGAGCAGGTGCCTCTCTGGTCCCTTGTCACTCTCCCAAAAGCTGAAGAGCCCATTTGTGATCTTCATTTTATCGGCTCCTATTCATATAGAACTCCGAGGCTTCATGGACCTGGGGATGTGTGTCTGTGTGTGCACATGCGTGTTTCTCTGTGTATTGTGTGTGAGCACATGTTATGTGTGTCTGCATGTATCTGTGTGCATTTGGGTGTGTATCTGTTTGTGAGTACATTTGCGGGACTATGTGTGTGTGTCATATGTGTCTGTATATCTGTACGTCTATTTATTGGGTGCGTGGGTCTGTCCTTATGGGGTATGTGTGTTGCGTGTGTGTCTCCACATGTGCATGTATCCATGTGTGCCTGTGTCTGTTGTGCGTGTATGCTTGTCCATGCATGTGTGTGTGGTGTGTGTGTCTGTGCACCTGTGTGTGTCTGCATGTCTGTGGCCTCTACAAGGCAGGAGCCCAGGTGAACATCCTCGTGGAGAGGCTGTATCCCGGCATGCAGCACATCAGCCCAGATGTAAGGATGCCCCCAAGGGCAACAAGGTTCCTCCTCCGCCTACCCTGAGAACCCTAGGCTTTTACTGTTTTCTGTAATCACAGCAAGAATTTCTCATGCAAATAAATTCAGAGCCAGCTGACTCTGCTATAGTCGCCTTGTAAGGTTAAGTTTACTTTGGAACTCGGAGCAATAATAAAAAAATCATTACAGCTGTAGTAGGCTTGGCAGGAACTTGGCAGTTCAATTCATCAGAGATCACCCTGAGATTTTTGTGTTGTCATTAAGAAAATGAGAGAAATAGCTGTCGTCGTTGGTGAGCTATAATTTAACCAGTTAAACACTTGCTACATGTCACAGATGACATTAAAATTTCGTTACTATTAGATTTGTGGCCCAAATGTCATGACAGAACAAATTGGATCTTTACACAAATAAAAGGATAATTGCCTTTTAATGCCTCTGTTATTCTTGGACAACTCATGGGCACTTGCTTCTGATGTCCCAGTCACTGGGAGCAGAAATGCTTCCTTTAAACTGTGATTAAGAACAACTTTTTGTGTTGTTTTTATTGGAGAGAGATTTCATACCTGTCAGAGCAGTGGCTGGGCACAAATGGAAGCAGAGGAGAGGGCAGCCTCAGCCCTCAGTCTTTCAGGGGTCTTGGGGGCCTTCGGGGACAATGGGGAGCCTTTGCCAGTCCTCTAAGAGCTTGGAAGAAACTGAGCCCTTAGCCTACAAGGTGGTTATCTTTGTTTTGAAGCAAATTCTTCCATGCAAAGCTTGGAAGGGGACTTCCCTTGTGACTCAGTGGTAACGAATTTGCCTGCAAATGCAGGAGACATGGGTTCAGTCCTTGATCCGGAAAGATCCCACATTCCTTGGAGCAACTAAGCCTGCACAGCTACTGAGCCTGGGCCAGGAGCCGCAACTACTGAAGTGTGCACACCCTCCAGCCTGTGTTCTGCAACAAGAGAAGCCATCCCAACGAGAAGCCCACACAGTGCAACTAGAGAGTGGCCCCCGCTCTCTGCACCTAGATAAAAAGCCTGTGCAGCAATGAAGACCCAGTACAGACAAAAATAAAAGTAAAGAAATTAAAAAAAAAAAAAAAAAAAGCCTGGAAGGTCTTTCTTTCTTACAAAACAAAGATTGTGCCTGTTGCTGGAAAGATATTTTTCCTTTATTTTTTTTTCTCCTCCAACTAATAGGTTCTCAGTATACCCTGAGTTTATGATGTGAATGTATCAGGAATGAATAAATGAGCCAGCATGTGTGCTGGTCCATTCACAGTGATACCGCCCACTTTTCTCTGCCACTCTGTCTTGTCACGACCTACTTTCAGATCATCACTGCTCCATGAGTCCAGTGGAGGTCTCAACACTGATAAATTGCTAATACATCTTAGAAGAAAATATAACTAGCACATTGACACATGATTTTACAGGTACAATTGCTTGGGGCAAGGCAAGATTTACTGACATTTTTAAAATGTGTAGATGTAAATAGAATTATTACAGGAATATAGTACAGCTGGCAGTCTGTTGCATATAGCTACACTGTACAGTTTTAAGGTGTGTCATTCAGAGAGAGCCTGATATTCAGGGGGTTCCATACAGTTGAGCAGTGCCCAACCTGAGTGACTGCCAATTGCGGCCCTTATTCTTGATACACAGATAAAATAATGACGGAGGTAGGTAAGTGACTGAAGCTTGAGAAATTATAATCAGGGCAACTAAATAATTCACTGGGTAATCAGATTTTTAAATTTTTTAAATCTACACTAAATTGCCTGAATTGAATTTTTTTGGTCCTCTCTGATGGGTGCAAAGACAAGTCTGAGGCAAGCCCTGGGTACAGTGACCAGATGAAGACAAGGAGCTCAGGGATGACGTGTGAGGACTTGGAAAGAGGGTGGAGGGCACCCCCCCAGGCTGCTGGGGTCCGGGCCACACACTGATGACCCGCTCACTCCCTGTCTGCTTCTCCCCAGGACCCCAGCCATGATCGGCTGCTCCTTCGTGGTAGACCGGGAGTACTTCGGGGACATTGGTCTGCTGGACCCAGGCATGGAGGTGTACGGTGGGGAAAACATAGAGCTGGGCATGAGGGTAAGTGTTACTGCACAGCCACCGGGGCCACTCACAGGGATGGTTTGCCGGGCAGACCTGTCGAAAGTTGTGCCTGGATGGTTTGTGAGCTGCTTGTTATGGGTCAGGAGGAGGTAAAGCCCCCAAACTTATGTCAATGTAAGAAACCTCGGTGGCAAGGGGACTGGGAAGCATTATGAATGTGGTAATAAGAGACTGAATTTCAGATCTTCCTTTATTTCTCAGGCCACTCATTCTGTTGCTTTACACTGAAGTCGGGGCTGGTGGGGAGCTTGGAAACTAAGAGCTGGTACTGTGCACAGGGAGTTTGCGCATCAGTGGTGAGGAGACCCAGGAAGATCGTGGGCTTGTCTTGGTGGAGGTGAAAGGCAGATGCACATGGGCATTGTGGGCATCAGAAGCCCCCATGGCTTTTCCTGGGGGCCCGTGTGTAGAGAAGGCTCCAGGCAGGATGCTTTCTTCTAGTAATTTTCTTTGGGAGTTCACTTTATTTTTTTTTTAATTGGAGGATAATTGCTTTAGAATGTTGTGTTGATTTTTGCCATACAACAGTGAGAATCAGCCACCTATCTCCTCCCTCTTGGACCTCCCTCCCGGCCAATTCACCCGCTAGGTCATCACAGAGCACCGAGCTGAACTCCCTGTTCAGTTCAGTTCAATTCAGTTCAGTCGCTAAGTCGTGTCCGACTCTTTGCGACCCCGTGAATCGCAGCTTGCCAGGCCTCCCTGTCCGTCACCAACTCCCAGAGTCTACCCAAAGTCCCTGTACTATACAGTAACTTCTCACTGACTATCTATTTCACCCACAGTAGTATGTCTCAAGGCTACTCTCTCCATTCCTCCCACTCCCTCCTTCCCCTGCTGTGTCCACAAGACAGGGTCCTCAACATCTGTGTCTTCTAGGAATGTTATGGTTCCAGGTCTTATGCTCAAATCTTTAGTTCATCTTGAGTTAACTTTAGTGCATGATAGTGTAAGATAGTGGTCCAGCTTACTGTTTTGTGTATAGCTGTCCAGTTCTCCCTGGACTGTCCGGCACAATTTATTGAGGATACTATCTTTTCCCTGTTATACATTCTTGGCTCCTTGGTCATGAATTCTTTGGCAATGTGTGCCTGGGTTTATTTCTGGGCTCTCTATTCTGTCCCATTGATCCATGTGTTTGTTTTTATGCCAATGCCATATGTTTTGATTATCGTAGGCTTGTAATATAGTTTGAAATCAAGGCATGTGATGCCTCCAGCTTTGTTCTTCTTTCTCAAGATTGCTTTGGAGTCTTTTGTGATTCCACAGAAATTATAGGAATTATTTGCTTGTTCTATTTCTGAGGGAAAATACCATTGGCATTTTGATAGGGATGCACTGAATCTATAGATAGCTGTGGGTAGTATGGTCATTTTAGCAACATTTTCCCAATCCATGAGCAAGGATACATTTCCATTTATTAGTGTCTTCTTCAATTTCTTTCATTGCTGTCTTGTAGTTTCAGCGTGTAGGTCTTCCACCTCCTTGGTTCAGTGTGCTCCTAGGATAGAATGGGATTGGGTTCTGAGCCAATGCCCAGTCGAAGGCTGGTACTCTGGGCTCCATTCTTAACTCAGTGGGATGGTCACGGCATGATTGACATGACATGACACAGCCCATCCAGAGAGGGATGGGCAGGGCTTTCAAGGACTGTGGACCTGGGGTGCCACAGGACCCTGCTTCCAGGAGAGTGTGGGTTTGAGTCCTCAGCCCCTGATCATGGGTCACCAAGTCCTTGCCTCACTCCTGCTAATACTCCTTCCTTTCCTGTTGCAACTGCAGTCCAGTGACCCTGCTCTACCCAGAGAGCACAGAGGCCCAGGATGGGGAAGCATCTTAGCCAGGTGTACCCAGGGCTGGAAAGCAGACTCACACTAGCTCAAGGCTAACTAACCAGTGGTTAGCTGTCTTTACCCAGTGGCAACACTGGAGCTCCCAAATCAAAACACTTTTGACACAGGATCTATCAGCCTTGACAGAGCACCATCACTGGAAGGCTTAAACCCACAGACCAGTCTGAAGACCCGGCATGGCTGGCAGTTGCTGGGGAGGATCCTTCCTGCCTCTCCCAGCTCCTGGTATCTGCTGTCAACCCTGATATGATGCAGTGATTGGTCAACGAGGACAGAAGAGCAGGAAAGATGCCAATGACTTCTTTTTAAATGTTTAAGTTTCTTTTCAGCCGTGCTGGGTCTTTGTTGCTGTGAGCGGGCTATCTCTAGTTGGAGCGAGCGGGGGCTCCTCTCTAGTTGCAGCACGCAGCCTTCTCATCGTAGTGGCTTCTCTTGGTGCAGAGCACTGGCTCTGGGGCTCATGGGTTTCAGTAGCTGCAGCACCTGGGCTCAGTCATTGCAGCGTGCGGGCTCTCCAGCTGTGGCACACGGGCTTAGTTGCTCCAAGGCATGTGGGATCTTAATTCCCTGACCAGAAATCAAACCCATGGCCCCTTCAGTGGAAGCAAGGAGTCTTAACCACTGGAAGACCCCTCTGGTCACACTTGCCCAGAAATCCTCCGACTATTCTTAATTATCACGGTTGCCCCATCCAAGGGCAGAGTAACTCAGAGAGCTATGGGTAACCCCAGTTGGTGATGCCCTCTCTTAGGGGAAGCTGACTGAGCTATGTGGGAGCAAGGCTGCCAGTGGCAGGATAGCCAGGGCCTGACAGGAATGTGAACCCTCACTGCCACCTCTGACCTCACTCCCATGCCCTCCTGCCCCTCTTCTAAGAGGCCAAGACTCAGGGTTTGGGGACTGCCGGTGACTGACCAAGTCCTGCAGCAGTGCATGGGCCAGCCACCAGTTGCTCACCCACCAGCAACCAAGCCTGAGGTTCAGAGCTGTTTCTTTTTTAAATAAGAGGAATAAGAAGAAGCCAGCATGGGCACTGACTTCTAAATTTTAGGACATTATTTGGGATAAGATTCATCATTAGCTTGTAATGCTGTGTCCTGATGCTCTGACCAGGGTTCTCTGCCTCCTTGATCAATAGAAATTAATCAGAGGTCAAACAAAAAAATTTAGGCAAAGCTTTATCAGGGCTTCTGTGGCTACAGAAGGCAGTGAAAACAAGCAACAGTTTCCCTAGCCTGCTCCCTGAGATGGGGGCGAGCTGAGCTGGTTCCCTGTATGCGGTGAAGGTAGGGGTGTGCCCAAGGGTTCAGGCTGGAGAAGTGGCTTAGGTGGTCTGTCCACCCCGTAGGTGGTGCTGTGTGCAGGGGCGGGGGGGCAAGCACAGTACCCTGCTTTTGCTCCTGGCTCTTTAGAATGGCAGTTGGGTTTTAGTCTTTTTGTATCTTTTGTCCAGAATTTGCCCCAACTGGGCATGCTCACAGTTATTTTTAGTCCCTTAGAGTTTTCTTTGTGTTTTGTTGCCGGAGGAGGACCTTTGTCCAGGTATACGCACTGCAGCAAACGATCCCAGGTTCCAGCCGGTCTCACCGAGGCCCCAGGATGCTGTCACAGTTGCTCCACCACTCAGTGCTGAGCAGAGCAGCTTCGCAGGCAGACTGGGAAGGGCTGGGAGACCCACCACGAGGATGGGGCAGGTCCCTCAGCCTGGTTCTCAGACTCCAGCAGCATCAGAATCCCCTAGAGGCTCCTTACAAATAGGTCACTGCAGCCCCCCCCCCCCCCCCCCGCCAGAGATGTGGATACAGTATGGCAGGGTGGAGCCCAGGAATCTTCACTTCCAACAAATTCCCAGGGGCCACTGACTCCACTGGAACCCACTTTGAGAACCAGCTGCACCCTCCCTTGCCTCCGGCTGCCACTCTGGGGGCCGTGAGCCAGCCAGGCTTGCGTGCTGCTTGCTTTGCACAGGGCCTGGTGCATTACGGAGTGCACAGGGCCTGGTGCATTACTGAGCTCACTCTGTAAATACACACGGACAGAGGGAAAAGGGCTAGGGGCCAGGCCTCGGGGGCTCCTGTGGCCAGGCTGTGCTGAGGTGGGGCTGAGCTCTGATTGATTTGGGTCCTGGAGCTTTTATGTTTTGTGTCTGGGGTTTCATTTATGTTTTTATTTGTGGTGACTTTATTCACAGAAAAGATTATTTAAGGCTTATTTTTAAAAATTTATATACAGTTTATTGAAGTTACACTTTTCCAAACCTGTCTGTTTTAAGGTTTTAAAGTGAAACCTAGCGATCATATTATTATGGTTTTAAATATAATAAAAGAACACTCAACTTCCCCTTTTCTCTGATTAATGTTTGATTAACTCAGATGGAATAGATTAAACACTATTAAATAACAATCAGTTCCATTTATGCCTAGTTAAATTCCCTTGAACCTTTTAAAATGACACTTATAAATGTGGAATATTTTCTTTCCTCTTTAAGAACTTTGAATACCTGATATCACTGCAGAAGCTCCCCTAAGTGCTTACAAAATTCTCCTGTGTCTGGTATATCAAACTTTTACCACATCTCAAATTCTCTGAAGCATTTCAGGATTTTTTGCAAGTGTTTTAAATTCTCTGACAAGGTCCAATTTTAAACCACGAATTTAGAATCAACCCTCAATTATACATGTTAAAACAGAATCAGAGGATTAATCTGGTAGTCTTCAATATGCTGACTTTTTCCAACTGGTTTCATCATTAAAGACCAAACCTTTTCGAATGATTCTTGAACCTGGCAGGAAGTGCCAGTTCTCCGTATTCTGTCTATTCCTCCTTCTCTGCATTGGATTCTAATCCTTCCCGGAGTTAGATGATGTCAGTTCAGGGAGCAGAGTCAGAGTCCCGAGGACGCGGCAGTGGTCCTGGGGGATGGGGGAGACCGGCTGCTGCCCCCTGACACTCTAACTGGGTGGGGAGAACATGGTTCCCGGGTGTGTCAGTGGACAGGAACCTGGGCAGAGGGGCACCCTCCGGAAGGATGAACTACTGTTAGACGCAAGGCATGCATGCAGGACTGGGCAGAGGAGAAGCACTCCCATGACCTTTCACGTCCTGTCTCCTTCCAAACCAATATCAGCTGGCAGCTAAGGCCAGGAAGGGACCCACCTGGAAGGGCAGTTGGGGTTGGCTTGCCAACCAAGTCAGGTGGGACCATCCAGGGGTTGTGGGCCATGAGAAGCAGGAGGAGGAATTTGAGAGCAGGGACCCCAGGGGGGCTTTGCAGCGGTTCAAGTCAGGGGCAGTGCAGGGTCAGGCAGAAGCCAGCCTGGGGGAGCCAACAAGAGAGGGAGAAACAAGGTGGACCTGGTCCAGGTGGGCAGGCACCAGGTGTCTGGGAGCCAGATGAGGGCGGCGGCTGTATCCTGCAACCCCAGAGGAGAGAGAAGTCAGGCTGGACGCCACCACCTGAGTCTAAGAAGCAGCCTGTGTAGGGGGTAAGGTAGGGTCGGGCTCTATCTAAGACCCCTGAGCTGTCCAAGCGAGAACTGGATACGGAGGGTGGGGGAGATACTGCCCTGGGTGTCGCTATGTAGGCACCTGGGAGAGGGCGATGGAGAGACGGGCACGTCTGCATGTCTGGTGGTGCCTGGAGCACCAGGAAGACTGGAGGGAATATCCTCCTAGAGGACGGGGAAGGAAGTGAGCCTCCACAGCGGGGTGGGGAGGGCGTTTTCTGAGGAAAGGCAGGAGCTGGAGGCCGGGGTACCTAACTGTGGGTGCCAGACACCCTGCTGGGAAGAGAGAACACCCTGCACAGGGCTGGGGAGACAAGGGGCAGGCAGGGGAATGACCCGTACATAATACGAGCGGTGCCCCACGCACACCATGCACAGTGTGCTTCCCACAGTAAGGGAGCTCCCAGAAGTGGGGTAGCTGCCCAGTACTCCTGGGGGACAGCTGAGGCATGTGGGGGACACGGGGTGCTGACAGGCTCAGGGGAGGGCAGAGCTGGGGAGTCCCCTGGTCCTGGCTGGTGAGGTAGGAGGGGGTCCAGGCGTGAACACTCCCCTGCACACACAGTGACCACTGCGGGTTTGGCCATTAGATAGCAGGGGGAAGGCCAGGACGATGCTCACGTGGGTGGCTTCTAGCAGGTGCTTACAGTGACAAGGGATGGGGAGGCCAGGGGTTATATTCGCAGGAAGGTAGGAACCTTCTGAGATATTGAAGAAGGGGCGTCCAGAAAAGGGGACCAGCACCAGGCTCTGTCTGTCCCTGGTTCTTTGACCACAGGTAGGTCCCCAACAGCCCTGACCTGGATCTCCACTTCATAAAGGGGGCTCTGGGCCCTGCACGGGGCATGTCCTCCTTGTTGTGGGGGAGGGTGCTGGGGTTGGCACTGCCTGTGGGACACCAGGGGCCAGTTCACTCACTGAAGTGAGGCAGGTGTGGGTGTAGGTATGGATTCAGTGTGAAGATGAGTGTGGACTGGCATATAAATAAGGATGTAGCTATAGATATGGGTGTAGGTATTCCATCCCATTCAGATATAGATCTGAATATAGATACAGATAGACAGGCATGCAGATATAAACATAGATGACAGAGCTAGACATACATATACAATATTTGCTTTTGTTGTTGTTTAGTTGCTAAGTTGTGACCGACTCTTTTGTGACCCCATGGACTGTAGCCCTTCAGGCTCCTCTGTCCATGGGATTTCCCAGGCAAGAATACTAGAGTAGATAGCCATAGTCTTCTCCAGGGGATCTTCCCCACCCACAGATCCAACCTGCATCTCCTGAACTAGCAGGCAGATTCTTTCACCATTGGCAGGTGGATCCTTTGACCGATATGTAAAGTAGTATTGTATGCTATGCTTGTGCTGTGCTTAGTCACTCAGTCATGTCCGACTCTTTGCGACCCCATGGACTATAGCCCACCAGGCTCCTCTCTCCATGGGGATTCTCCAGGCAAGAATACTGGAGTGGGTTGCCAAACCCTCTTCCAGGGGATCTTCCCAACCCAGGGATTGAACCCTGGTCTCCTGCATTGCAGGCGGATTTCTTTATCATCTGAGCCACCAGGGAAGCCCACAAGAAATTTAAGACCCTCCGATTAAAATCTGTCTGTACCCTCCATCTGGGCTTCCTTGGTGACAGAGTACGGGCTAAGTCGCTTCAGTCATGTCTGAGTCTTCGCAACCCCATGGACTGTAGCCCGCCAAGCTCCTCTGTCCATGGGATTCTCCAGGCAAGACTATGGAGTGGGTTGCCATTCCCTTCTCCAGGGAATCTCCCCAACCCAGGGATTGAACCTGATTCTCTTGAATCTGCTGCATCGGCAGGCAAATTCTTTACTACTTACCTACCTGGGAAGCCAGGTTCCACATATAAGTGATATTATATTATATGGTGTTCAGTAAATCTTTTTCTAATTTACTTCACTTAGTATAATAATCTCCAGTTCCATCCATGTTGTTGCAAATAGCATTACTTCATTCTTGTATGACTGAGTAATATTCCACTGTATATATACGCCACATCTTTATCCATTCATCTATCGATGGATATTTAGGTTGTTTCCATGTCTTGGCTATTATGACTAGTGCTGCTCTGAACACAGGGGTGCATGTATCTTTTTGAATTATAGTTTGGTCCAGATATATGCCCAGGAGTGGGATTGCTGGATCATATGGTAGTTCTATTTTTATAAAGTTTTATCACTGACCAGATTTAAGGTAGCTCGCCAGGAAACAGAAAAATCCCAGCAAGATAAAGTAAATTATAAATAGTAAGAAGAAGAAGGAAAAAATCAGTCAGAGACATGAAAGGGAGGCAGGACTCCAGGGGCGAGCCTGCCGGCCAGGATCAAGGACCCCAGGACAGTGACTCACCCTGGTCCAGGAGGAGCAGGCTGTCCTCACAGCAGATGGGGCCCGGGGTTGGGGAGGGCCAGCAAGAGGCCTGAGGGATGCCCACCCTGCCGTTTACAGGCTGCCCTGTGCTGTTAACAGCCAGCGGCAGGATACCCGTGGGCCCAAGGGCGACAGCTCCACTGTCTGTCACCTGCCCTGGGGGCTCCTGCCCAGTCCTGAGTTTCAGGGCAGGGTCTCCCTACAAGCCCAGCAGCCCACGGACCGCAGAGGGCTGCAGAGGAGCAAAGGGCAAGCGCAAGCCTTGGGGAGATCAGAATGAACAGGCGTGCCCTCCCACCTCCCTGTTTAGGGCAGAGATCAGACTCATTTCAAGTGGCCTTCCCTGTGTGCCATTCTCAGTGGAGCAGCTGTTGAACATCACACAGCAATGTGTCCCCGTGGCCATCGCTGACCAGAAGCACTAGAGCAGTTCCACACACCGCCACTAGGGGGCAAGGTGGGCCCCTTGGTCCTCTTAGTCCCCAGTCTGGGGGCTGTGCCCTCCGGGTCCTCCTGGAGAGGCTCTGGCAGGGCCGGGCTGTGCAGGCCTCCCTCTCCCTTGGGGCTCCAGTTCCTGCTCTAATAGGCCCTCGGTGCCTCCAGAGGCTTCTGGGGAGAGGCCTGTGGCCTGTGCACACCGTCCCCAACACAGCTTGATTCTTCCTGGTGGCTGGCTGCTTCCTGAGCATTGTCTTCCTCACAGCCCGGCCCATCGGTGACCCTTCTGGTGTTGCACCCCGTGTTTGAAATGACTAGAGCAGTTTCTGTTCTGGTTGGAGGTGCCTCCCAGCCCTGGGCATCGACCTCCCAGAAAAGCTGGGTCCCTGGAAGACAGGGGCCTCCATAGAAGGCATGAAGAGGGGCAAGAAGTGAGTGGAAGGTGGGCCCGAAGCTCAGGAAGGAGGCTGGACCGAGAATCCACCCTGAGGGATGCCAGCATGGGAGTCAGGTCAGGGAAAGCAGCTGGTTCCTGTATTTTCTCTCTCCTCCGCCGCCCCTGCCAACTCAGGTCTGCAGCTCAGGGGCTTTGTCAAAAGTAAGCACTGGACCACCCTCTCCCACATCGATACATAAATTATTTGCCACCCTAAAGTGCTCCCTCTCTCTCTTAACATGATTATTTCAAGTGGAAAAGTCTCAGATTGAATTCTAGATTCCATCTCCCATTTGAGTGGATCCAGGCCCCTCCCACTGGACACCAGCTCCTCCCCTCACCCAGGGCACACCTTGATGCCTCCACCCTGGTCTTGGCTAATTCATCTGTGAGATCATGCTGACATCAGTGCATCAGAGCCCAGGGAGGATGAACTTGACCTCCAAATGAGGGAACCCAGATGGCCCCATATGTTACACATTGAGCCGATATTTAGAGGCTGTGGGTCAAAGAGGCATTTGCTTGCAACCTTCTGGGCTGGGATGTGTCCTGTCCAGCACCATGAGTGTTCAGCTGTGTGGCAAGGCCTTGGTGTGAAGGGTGTGGGCAGTTGGATGAGTTAGCAGGGCTCCCCCAGGAGAACACAAGGATGGGCAGGCACACGCTAACAAAGCTCTTTCTATGCCTGTCAACCTTTTGAAATGAACACAGGACACACAGACATGGGCCCCCAGCTATAGCTAGTCTGTATGTCAGTTACTCTTGCTGTGTAACAGACATTCCACAATTTCAGTTCAGTTCAGTCGCTCAGTCATGTCCGACTCTTTGTGACCCCATGAACCACAGCATGCCAGGCCTCCCTATCCATCACCAACTCCTGGAGTTTACCCAAACTCATGTCCATTGAGTTGGTGATGCCATACAACCATCTCATCCTCTGTCATCCCGTTCTTCTCCTGCCCTCAATCTTTCCCAGGATCAGGGTCTTTTCAAATGAGTCAGCTCTTCACATCTGATGGCCAAAGTATTGGAGTTTCAGCTTCAACATCAGTCCTTCCAATGAACACCCAGGACTGATCTCCTTTAGGACGGACTGGTTGGATCTCCTTGCAGTCCAAGGGACTCTCGAAAGTCTTCAACACCACCGTTCAAAAGCATCAATTCTTTGGTGCTCAGCTTTCAGAGGCTTAAAATTACCCTCTTATTTTGCTCACAATTTGGTGGGTAAGGATTTTGGGAAGGGATCAGCTTATGATTTCTCACCTGGGTGCTGTCAGAAGGTGGCTAGGCTGCACTCAAGCCCAGCAGGACATGACATCTGAGGTGGACGCTGCCTGTCTTAGAGTTCAGCTGGGCCATAGGCGACAGTGCCTCCCTGTGGCCTTGCCATGGCTGGGCCTCCTCACACGTGGTGGCCCCAGGCCCCAGCATCCATGCACCAGCAGATAAGGCAGACAGGAGTGGTAGAAGCACACACAAGCCAGACCAGATCCGAGGCTCAGAAGAGGGACTCAGGACAGCAGGAGAGTCCGGGGATTTTGCACTCTTCTTTAACTCCCAATGTCAGGGTCTCCTATTTGCTTGTTCAACAGAGTGAGGCTCTTCACACACACACCCCACCACCACCACCTTCCCTAGGTGTGACTTTGGGCACTTTCCTCTCTCTGCTTCAATTCACTCATCCAAAAGGGTGGTTTTGAGATAGGCTGGGACCTGGGATGCTGCACCTGGACAATAGAATACAAAGAAACTATAAGGAACTGAAAAAACTGCACCCATGCTTAGGTGGGGTCAAATTATGAACAGTAAGATACAAAAAGGCCACAAACCAACTGCCATTTCTGAGGCAGGGGCAGCAAAAGCAGTGTCCTGCCCACGATCTCTGCACATAGCATCACTTAGGGGGTGGGCAGACCACCTACGCCACCCCTCCAGCCCTACCCACCGATCCACCCCCACCCTCACCCTATCCAAGGGGAGCAGCAAGGACACCTGTCACTGGTTCTCACTCTCTGGTGCCACAGCTCGAGTCCGAACAAAGCCTTGCCTGAATTTCTCATCTGGCCTCTTATCAATGGCTGATGATTAAAGAGTCCGAGGACCTAGGTGGGTACCAAGCCCACTTGGAGTTCGGCTCCTCCCCAGTCTGCACCCTTCTTGTTCACGCTACACAGAAGCCAAGAGAGGGGGCTCCTGAGAATCCTAAACTTCCTCCCACGGGGTCACACCGCACCTCCCATCCCTCTCCCTGTGCGTCCCAGTGCCCACCCTCTTACCACCCGCACCACCCTGGGCCTCCATCCTCCCTGGTTCAAGCCTGAGCCTTCTCTTGGCACAGAGAGCCCCACCCAGCCTGGTCGCCCCGCCCCGCCCCCCAGAGCTCATCCTTGTCTTCTCGCTCTTCCGTCTCTGCGTGGCTCTATCCATCACTGTCTCACCTAGCTGGTACGTTTTACTGCAGGTCTCCTCCCCTCCCTCACTGGTTGGGACATAAGTCGGTGTGCCCTGGGCTGGATCCCATTCACTGCTGCATGTGACCGGCCTTCAACATTTGGTTTACTTATAAAATAAATAGATGGACCATCCGTGCTAAGTGCTGGGTTCCAGGACATCAAAGGGAAGCGAGGTGTTCATTGGCTGAACAATCCCCTGTTGAGGAATAGAGGGTCGACTGCCGTCCTCGGTGCTGGGGATTCAGCAGAGCACACGTGTCCTGTCCCTTCATCCCCAGTGTAGTAATACCTGGGATCATGGAGTTGTCATTTTAAACGGGAGAATCAGGGAAGGGGGCACTGAGATGGTGACATCTTAGCAGATGTGAAGGAGGAGGGGAAGAAGTTATGCAACTATAGGGAAGTGTTCCTGGAGGAGGAGAGAACCGCAAGTGCTAAGGCCCTGCGGCAGAAGTGTGCCTCCCGCCACCCCGGCAGACACCCCGAGTGGCCTCAGGCCGTGTACCCCTTCTCCGGCCTTCCCAGGACCCCCGCTCCCACTCAGACAGGCCTGGCGGCCACCACACTTTCTGATCTGCTATTAACACAGGTGGCCACACAGCCCTTCTGATCGATTTAGTCCAATTAGAGGAATAATTCTGTGGTCTCAGGGCCAATTTACATTTCTGTGATTGTAAAAATGCCAACTGCTCAGCCCCTAATGAGGGAAGTCCTAGAGCTAATTAGGTGGAAATGAATCCGTCGTGTCCATTAGGTTTAGTAAAGGTCAGGACAGAATCAAACGGGGAGCACCGGCTCAGCAAAGCTCCAGAGCACAGAAATTGGAAATTGTTTGTGTCTTTATTTTAAAATGTTCCCAGTCACTGCCTCTCCCACAGTGTTACAGGCAAACCTCCAGGCACTGAGGGTAACTGCTGCGCCGTCAACTCCAGCCCTTTGAGGGGTGTGTTAGCGCTACACCATCTGGGCCAGGTGGTGGTTTATCTGTTCTCCAGGAGTGGACCCAGAGCAGGGAAGTGGCCTGGTTACTGCTGGAGGGAGACACGCTGCTCCATGGGCCACACTGAGAGGGGGTTGGGCATGGGCAGCCCTCAGGCTGGTCCCTGATCTTTCTTGGTGAGGGCGGTGAACAGACTGTAAAGGCCCATTGCAGTTCTGCTTCAGGAAGGGCTTGTTCTAGTCACAAGTGGGTCTATCTGCCTGCTAGGTGAGGATGAATGCGCACAGGGGAGGGAAAGTCTGGACCCACTGAATGTCCTGGGAGACAACCCTGGACATGGGGACTTCAGAAGGGCCCTGGAGACTTGCATTTGGAGGTGCTCTCTGCCTGTTAGGCACCTGGGCCACCTCTGAACCTCGGTTCCCACTTGCGTCCCCCAGGGGCACACAGGACGTGACTCCTGGGGCCGTCTGGGGAGTAAAGGAAATGTAACCGGCTTGGGATAGAGCTCATTGTTTGCGCAAGGATTTCTGCAATACTATCTTCTTCCCTTTGTAAGAGCGACTTTCATTAGACGAACACAAGGTCAGCTAACGCGAACAAAATTAAGTCACCCAGGATTCTGTCTCTGCCTTTGCTGGAGTGGACATCTTCCCAGAGGTCCCTCGTGTGTATCTAAACGGTCTCCCCATGTGCGCAGGTATACAAACACATGATGTGCACCGCATCCTGCTTACATTTTCTGTGTGTACATTCTTGAAAGCCCAACGCCGTCGTGTCCTTTGTTCACCTGCTGTAGCAGTTACTTGATAGCGGGACTCTGTGACGGGGCACCCCTACACCCCACGCAGCCCTGAAATCGTGTTCTCTTGTCTGGATCTTTCTTCAGGTTTCAATATCTCTTCGGGATAAAATTTCTAGAAAGTAGAATTGCTAGGTCCACCTGAAACACACATTTTTATGGTCTTTGATACAATTTGCCAAATCTTCCTCTATGCGTGTGTCTGTGTGGTGTGTGTGTGATGTGTGTGTGGTGTGTGGCCTGTGTCTGTATATCTACATGTCTGTGACACGTAGGTCTGAGCAGTGTGTGTCTATGTGTGTGGGTTGTGTGTGTTGTATGTGCATGTGTGATTTGTGTTGTGTAGGTGGTGTGAGCATGTGTGTGAGCATTCAGTCCCATCTGACTCTCTGCCACCCCATGGACTGCAGCACACCAGGCTCCTCTGTCCATGGCATTTTCCAGGCAAGAACACTGGAGTGGGCTACCATCTCCTCCTCCAGAGGTGGTGTGTGTGTTCTCAAATGGTACATGATGAGATACTTTCCCGGGCATATAACACACTCATGTGTGTGTGCTAAGTTGCTTCAGCTGTGTCCGACTTTTTGTGACTCTATGGACCATAGCCCGTGAGGCTCCTCTGTCCACCTGATTCTCCAGGCAAGGATACTGGAGCCTTGATTAAATATTTGTTGTTGTTCAGTCACTAAGTCATGTCCAACTCTTTGTGACCCCATCGACTGCAGCACGCCAGGCTTCCCTGTCCTTCACTATCTCCCGGAGTTTGCTCAAATTCATGTCCACTGAGGAGGCGATGCTGTCTAACCATCTCATCCTCTGCTGCCTTCTTCTCTGATTAAATATAATCGTCCTTTTTTCACATATGAAAGACACATAGGGAATGTTTTGTTGGTTAACTTGCATTTGTTCAATTACTAATGAGCTTGAACATTTTTGGACATTTGTCGACCATATGTTTTTCCTTCTTTGCTAATATTTTCTTGTGGCATCTCATGGTAGATTTTAAGAGCATTTAACACAGTAGGGATATTGATGCTCTATTGTGTGAAACAAATGCTTTCCTTGTCTTCATTTTATGATGTTGACTTTTTACATAGATAATTTTTTAATGTAAATATCTGCTTTTTAAAATGACATGCATTTGCTCTCCTGCTTAGAAAGCCCTATTTGAAAGACTATTTGACCACATCTCCTTTTGACACTTTATAGTTCCTTTTTTACATTAAAAGCTTTAATCCATTTGGAATATGTTCATTATATAAGTAAGGTTGTGATCTGTCTTTATATCATTTTTAAATGGTAGACTCACTCTTTTCATATTATCCATCAAATAGTCCACCCCTTCCCACTGATGGGAAAGGTGCTCTTTATCATATTCTAAGTGCTTCTAGAAGTGTTTGTATCTATTTTAAACTTTCTACTCTTAGCCTGCTGCTTTATAAAATATGCTAATGTCTAGCAATTGAATGTGTCCTCATTATTTTTATTTATTTATTTATTTATTATTATTTTTGGTTGTGCTGGGTCTTCGTAGCTGCACGTGGGCTTTCTCTAGTTGCAGGAGCAGGAGCTACTCTCTCGTTGCTGAGCACAGGCTTTAGGGCACGTGGGCTTCAGTAGTTGCAGCACGTGGGCTCAACAGTTGTGGCTCACAGGCTGTAGAGGGCAGGCACAGTAGTTGTGGCACATGAGCTAAGCTGTTCTGAGTCGTGTGGGATCTTTCCAGACCATGGACCGAACCCATGTTCCCTGCATTGTCAGGCGGATTCTTATCCACTGTGTGTGTGTTCAGTTGCCAAGTCATGCCTGTCTCTGAGAGCCCCACGGACTGCAGCACACCAGGCCTCCCTATCCCTCACCATCCCTGGAGTTTGTCCAGGTTCATGTCCATTGAATCCATTGATGCCATCCAACCATCTCATCCTCTGTGACCCTCTTCTCCTTCTGCCTCCAATCTTTCCCAACATCAGGGTCTTTTCCAGTGGGTCAGTTTATACACTGTACCACCAGGGAAGTCCATGTATCCTCATTTTTATTTTAGACTCTTTCTGGCTGTTCTCTTGTTTTTCCTCTTTTGTATGAATTTTAGAAACATTTTATCAAACTCTGGTCCACCTGTACATCAGTTGAGTTTGGTATCACTCAGGAATGGATGGGAAGACAGTCCTGGGCCCTGAATCCCTTGTGTTCTGTGACCCTTTGCCTTGTATTCTTCTTGAGTCCTGGTTTAGGTGATCAACCTGAGGCTTAGCTTACAGATCTAGAAAGTGCTCAGGTTCCTGTATGTAGTCTCACCTGATCTGGAAATCCTGTTGGATACCTGGTGGGGCTGCTCATCAACCCTCCAGGTCACCTCAGATCTCAACCACCCTACTGTTTCTTCCTCATCCTGCCTTGTGTTCTGGGTAATTTCCTCAGCTCCATACAATGAATAAATTCTACCTTAAGCCATGTCCACGTGATTATTTAAGCCACCTCTTTAGCTTCGTATTCTGATTTCAATTAATACACTTTATGACATCTTCCATTAGTGCCTTTCATATCTGAATTTTTTATAACTGCCTGTTTTGATCCCTAACCTCTTGTTCTTTATTGATGAATGCTTTCCCCTCATTCCTTCATCTCTGAAAATCTTAATAGTCTACTTAAGACCTTTTTAGTTACTTATTTCTCTCTTTCCTTTGGTTTAAATTTACCCATCTTTGGATTTGTTGATGACTATCCTAGAGTCAGATTTCCTTGGGTGCCTTACAATTTTTGACAGCTCATCTTTCATGGGAGTTGTATTTTCACACCACACTCGCTCATTCTTGGAAGTTTCAGATTATCTTGTCCAAGCACTCCCTAGATCAAAATTTAGTGGCTTAGGTTTTCTTTTTTCTTTTTATTGAACTCCAGTTTTCACCCTGAGATCTCCTGTTTCATTTCTTATTCAGAGAGCCAACCTGATTCCAGGTGTTGTGTACACCTCTGCTTCCTCTCTCAGTTGATTGTTTATGGCTGAAAACCAGGGAGCAATCTGAGCTTCTGCTCCTAATCAGGGAGCCTAGTCTCAGCCCTGGTTTCCTGCAAGGATCCTGGCTACTCATTCAGCCTATCTCCTCATAATGCTTAGATGACTGTGCCTTAGAGCTTCAGCCTCACTACACCATCACGTTTTTGCTCCTTCTGAGCTAAGGGGAATTACATCTTGTTTTCTAATATGTACTTTTAACTTTTAAAATCATTTTGTCTATCATTCCTATATGTTTGGGGAGGGGGCAGATAGGGAAGAGTTCCATCTCCATGATACTAACCTGCTGTTGTTTAGTCGCTAAGTCATGTTTGACTCTTTTGCAACCCTGTGGACTAGGACTCCTGCCAGGCTCCTCTGTCCATGGGACTTCCCAGGGAAGAATACTGGAGTGGGTTGCCATTTCTTTCTCCAGGGGATCTTCCCAACCCAGGTATCAAACCTGTGTCTCCTGGATTACAGGCAGAGTCTTTGCTACCGAGGCACCTGGAAAGCCCCACATTAACTAAATACCTCCTTTGTCATTTCTTCCAACTACAGTGGGCTTGGGAATCACGACCTAAAAAGTACAGCCTCACTTATGTTTGAGGAGAGAAAACTCAAGAAGATGTAGTTCCACCTTCAATTAGTGTTCAAGAGACAGAGCTACTGAAATAAACGATTATGCCAAGCGCTCAAAGTACTAATGAGAAGGAGTAGGGGAGGGGTGAGAAGACTCAGCATTTAGCACATCTGTTCTCAAACTCCAGCAACCCTCTGAACTCCCCAAAGGGCTTGTTAAAACACTTGCAGAGTTTCTTCCTTTTTTAATCATTTTATTTATTTGTTGACTGTGTTGATCTTTGTTGCTGCACTGGCTTTTCTCTTGTTTCGGCAAGCGGGGACTACTCTCTAGTTGTGGCAGATTTCTCATTGTGTGGCTTCTCTTGTTGCAGAGCACGGGCTTCAGGACTTGTGGTTGCAGCACGTGGGTCAGTAGTTGCGGCTCCCAGGAGCACAGGCTCGATAGGTGTAATGCCTGGGCTTAGTTGCTCCAAGGCTTATGGGATCCTCCCAGATCAGGGATCAAACCCGTGTCCCTGCGTTGGCTGGTGGATTCTTTACCATTGTGCCACCAAGGCTGGTGGATTCTTTACCATTGTGCCACCAAGGAAGCCCCACTTGCAGAGCTTCTGATTCAGCAGGTCTGAAGTCCAACCTGAGAATCTCCATTTCTAAGGAGTGCTGGGTGATGCTGATGCTTGCAGTTCAAGGACCACACTTTTTTTTTTTTTGGCTATCTTCCCCAACCAGGGGTGAACCCGGGCCCCTGGCAGTGAGAATGCTAAGTCCTAACCACTGGACCATCAGGGAATTCCTCCAGGATCACACTTTGAGAACCACTTGTTTAGAAGGAAGGAAACTAGGTTTTTCTTTTCTTTTGTTTGAGATGTTCAAAGTGTTCAGTGAAACAAGTGGGAGGAATTTGGAAAGAAAACACAGCTCGAAAGTTTCTGTGTGTCTGGCGTAAGAACAGAACACTGAAACAGCTATTTTTTATAGCATATTTCTGTGTGTATATATATGGCCTGAGATAGTCCAGGAAGAGATGTTTTCTTGTCAAAAATTTATGAATTGAGCCCAGCTGAGTCCAGGGAGCTGCAACTTGCTTTTCCAAAGCTAAATCCAGTCAAATTCTGCCCCTGGAGATGAATCAGTCCTGCAGAGTGAGGAGTTTGTGGAACAAGAGGGAGGCATTGCCTTGGCTGCGCTCTAGGAATTATTTCCTGAAATAATTGGGCCTGGGCAGAGTATGTGTAGGGGCGGGGCGGCAGGCAGTTGAACAGATTGTAAATCATTTTTAAAAATTAGGTTCAGGTATGAAATCTCTAAAAAAAGTCACGCACATGGTTTTCTCCAGAGTGGATACAAAGCCCGTTTTTTTTGTTAAAGGGGGAATTCTGTACTGCCAAAAGGAAGATGATGGCTGGTATCTTTTGGATATGTGCCAGGTGAGACAGTATTAGTCAGGATATCCAGCCTTTCAGCCTCAGCCTATGTTATAGCTAATCTTTTTCCTAGTGGTCTGGGGTAGGAACACTGAGCTTGCTTCGCCTCTCAATTTGCTCTTAATACAGCTTTGCACAGTGGCTAGAGTCATCTTGATTTAAGGACTAATACAGATGAATGGGTGGGTGGGTGGGAGGAAGGTGAATGGGATGAATGGATAGATGAGTAGATGGATAGATGGATGGATGCATAGATGAGTGGATGGTGGATAGGTGGTCAATAAGTGGTGGGTGGATGGATGGATGGACAAGCAGATGGGTGGGTGAATGGGTTTATTAATGAGTAAATGGGTAGATGGATGGACAGTTTGATTGGTTTTGGATCCATGGATTATTACAAAGGCAAAAAAATAAAAATAAGAGAGAGAAGCCAATGTGAGTATATGCTGGACATAGCTTGACAGGCAAAGTCCCATCCTCAGTATTTTCAAGGTGCTTAGTGGATTCCAGCACCCAGAAGGAAACATACACAGTTCATCACGTAAACCTAGCAGTCAAGAATAAACTAAACTATGCCCAAGTTTTCCTCACCACGTGTAAGTGCAGGCTGCTGTGAGGAAGACAAGCTTGGAAATCCAAGAAGATGCTCCTCGTAGCTGGCCTGGACAAAGCTGGCTTTAACCTCGTAATAACATCAGCTTCGGCCCCTCGGGCTCTCTCCGGCCCTGCCAGTGAGTTCCCTGCTCTTAGGTCCAAAAAGAAAGCATTTTTCCCCCGACAGACTGTGGAGCCGCTTCCCAGAGTGGTGATGAGGGCTCATGGATCTCAGGAGGAAGATGGCCAGTGAAGGCCCTGGACACATCGGAGGGAAGCCAGGAACCCGTGCTGTAGGCCTAGGGAGCCACCGACATCTGCCAGGAGCCTCCCTTTGCCAGAGAAAATGCCGTTCAGGGCCGCAGGGTGGGACGGCGACAAGACGCCAGGCCGGGCTCCCACACCCCACCTCTGGCTGCCCCACCCTGCATGTTACCGTGCTGCGGTGCCTCTAGTGTGGATCCAAGTAATAAGCCCACGCGACAAGCCCTCCCGGGAGAAGCCTGGAAACTCCGGCCCCTTGTCCCGCTCCGGCACAGCTGCCACCTTCAAAGAGACGCAAGGAGGTGGGCCGCCAGGGGCTTCTCGTTTGCTTCTCCAGCATTCACTCGGCGGCTGCCCCTTCTTTCCCACCCGGCCGAGTACTCAGGCCGGACAGTCCCGCTCTCCTTTGTTTATTTCTCGTCTCTTTCCTCCTCTCCCCTCCCCC